>CM057224.1:5192359-5792359 GCA_029891385.1 Erythroxylum novogranatense
AAAATTGATTTAAAGAAAGTTTAAGATAATTTTGACTGGAACTTTCTTTGTAATATCATGAGAGTATTAGACTTTCCAAAATGTTTCATTAAATGGATAACTATGTGCTTCACCATACCATCTTTTAGCATCCCCATCAATGGAGAGCCCTTAAGCTTTTTTAATAGCTCCAAAGGCATTAGATAAGGTGATCCTTCTTCACGTTATTTATTTGCCATTATTATAGAGGTATCAACAAAATTTTGAAAAGGATTATAGAGAGAACCAAACATTTCAAATATCATTCTAGGTGGATAAAATTAGGAACCATCATCCTCATCTTTGTTGATGATCAAGTTATCCTTAATAGAATGGATAAAACTTCTCATTTAGCTATAATAAAGGCCATCAAAATTTTTACCAAACTTTTTGGTCTCCATGTTATCATTGATAAATGCTCCTTTCACATCTGTAAAAGTGCTAACGATCAGAGACATATAATAGAACACATCACTAGGTTCAGAGATATATCTTTACCATTTACTTACCTTAGTATACCAATAACTAACACTAAGTTGAGTTGTGAAGCTTTGAGCCTTTGGTGGACAAGATACAAGCTAAAATTACAAGATGGAGCATGCAAACTTTATCTCTAGCTAGTAAAGCTTAATTAATTAAGACTATTTTATCTTCAATTAACATATATTGGGCTACACATCTTGCCATTCTAAGAGATGTGAACAAAAATATTGGCAAGATATTTAGAAAATTCCTTTGATTAGGGGAAAAGGAAGCACAATCAGATCTCATATCAGAAAGGAATTTAGGAATGTGATGAGCTTATTGTTCTAACATGATAACTAGATTTCAGGTTATCCTTTAAAGAATAAAGTTGAATTACTAGATTTGAGGCAAATTATTCCAAATAATCAAAATCTTGCAAACGCATTGGTGTTTACAGATAAGATCCTTATGAGAATAAATGATAGAAATCTACAGATGGAGATCATCGGATTATACGTAACAAAAATTGGTGGCGCTTAGCTGCTAATGGGAATTTAGCAACACTTCATTTAAAAATTGTTCTAACAAAATCTTATGTATGTTCCATGGTATAAAATTATATAATGCAAACACTATCTTCCTAGAATTGCTACAACATTATAGAGATCCATGAGGAATAAATTACCCACCATTGACATATTAAGCAAAGTTTAACTACTTAACAAACTAGTGTAGTCTATGTAGAAATCAATTAGAGAGCGTCTCACGTAAGTTTTTCAAATGTAAGTACACCAGTGGTGTATGGAAAACAATTCTTCATAAATGCAACATTAACAATCCTCTAAAGGAATGACAATAAATAATTAGTTGGAGTCTAAATTTATAACATGTTAAAAGAGGTTACAATTGGTGTTATGGCATTCCTTTATCTAATTTGGTGCTATACATTTCGGATGAAAGGAATAGAGGCATCTTTTGCAATAAGGAAAGAAGCAAGAGCAATTTATCAGAGATATAATCAATGCTACTAGACTTCACATAAACACCTTTTGTGATAAGCTATCTTTATATTCTACATGTATTGATAGTTGGAGCAGTAACTAGTTCTGTGTTTTCCCTCATTTGTGGATACTTAAATAGCTTAGCAGATTGCTTTGTTTACAAAACTCTTTTATTGAGAGTACATGTATAGTTAACTTGTTTATTAACCTTTCATGGCTTAATTCAATTACTTTTTTTAAAGTTCATTTTTCAATATCATAATCTTAATTTCGATAAACCTTTTCTATTAAGAAATTATCATTTTTAAGTCTAGCAATGTATTGTGGATTTGAAATTTTACAGCTGCAATCATTGTCTAAGAGAATGTAGGTGTTGCACATCAATTTGTGTTAAATTATGCCATTTCTTTTGTTAAAATATTCTACTTATACAAGTGTTAGTCCAAATAAGATATAACATTTCATATTGATTCTTATTTATTAAATATCTCATATTTAATTATAAAGTTTCTTAAACTTTACAATGAAGTCTAACTTGATTAAAATATATTTGCTTTCTTCAACCCTTTCTTTTATTTGAACCATTACTTTCCCAAATCTATTTGCAATGTACACAAATTATAACCCTAAATTATATTTAGGATTAGATAAATTAAAATCCTTTAATTTAAAAATAATATGGCATTCTAAAATGTGAATTTAACTTCAAACGTGTTTGATATATTAATTTATATGTATTTTAGAATTATATAAAAGTCCTATCATTATTCTCAATGTCTCATATTTATTTTATGTACAAATATATATATATAAGCCTTATTTAAATAAGTATATTTCATTATCCTGCATATAATTTTTGTTATCCATGCATACATAAAAAGAATCAAATCTTAATATTATTTTAAACTTGTAAAATATTAAAATCTTACTATAATAATTAAAACATCACATAATGCTCATATTTTCCAAATTTTGGTATACAATTATAATTGTGAAAATTCAAATAAATCTAAAATAAAATATAAAAATATTTTCATTGATTTGTTTGGATAATTTAAATGGAATGTTATATCTTTTATGGTAAAAGCCCTAGCTAAATTCCAAAAGATTATAAATGATATTTTCTCACAATATTTTGAATTATGTACACTATATATAAATGATATCTTGATATTTCTCTTTTCTATAAATTGAACAACATTTTAAACATATTGTGTCCCAGTCGTTCTATCTACATTATACTTTATTCGAAACACCCATTTGCATCGTATTTGTCAGGTGGTAATGTTTTTATAGTCCATGTTCCATTATCTTCTAAGGCTTGTATTTCTTTCTTCGTGTCTTCTTTTCATCTTTCTTCTTTGATAGCCTCAACAAAAGAAGTAGGTTCTATACTTATAGTAACTGTTGCTAAGAAAGCACGATGATTCATAAAGAATTTATCACAGTTCACATATTGTGTAATAGGATAAAAACAATATGAGGAACATTAATGTTCGAGTGAGGATGCAAAAGGCCTCATTACTTTCACAGTGTGTAGAACAAAATCTATTAACTAAATACAAATCCACGTTTCTCTCTATAGCCACGCCCAACCAATTCTTCGGATTACTGAACTTGTTCAGTTTCAATCACACCCCCTTGCTGTATTAATATCTTGATCTTTGTATTACAATTGGACTCAGTTACATCTTGATTCTCCTCATCATTTTCTTGTCCAATCATGCCAGGACAACTTTCTAAACCTTTTTTAACTAGACTAGATGCACTCACAATCTTTTTAATCATTCCTTCTTCATTGCTGGTTTTATACGTATAAGGAAATTGATTCCCCACAAATACTATGGGGCGTTTGGTTTGAGGGTTTGGGAATGAAGGAATGGAATAATTGTAAAAAATAGTGTTTGCTTTGGAGTTTTCAATTCCAAGGAAATATATTTATTCCATTAAGTTTGAGAATCTACTAAACCCTCCAAAAGGGGTGGGTATCAAGTTTTCATTTCAATCTAGTAGTTACTATTTATACCCCTCCCCCACATAAGCAATTTTTATTCTTAATTATATTACTCATCACTTATCGTCATCATCTTCATTATTATTATTATTATTATTATTATTATTATTATTATTATTATTATTATTATTATTATTATTATTATTATTATTATTATTATTATTATTATTATTATTATTATTATTATTATTATTATTATTATTATTATTATTATTATTATTATTATTATTATTATTATTATTATTATTAATTTTGTAATAATAATAATAAATATGATATGAAAATATGATATGAAAAATGGTATTATATTATCTTTCATTCCCATTAATGCAAAAAACCAAACAACATTATTGGTATTAATATAGAAACCCAAGTTATAAACCAAACATCATTTTTTATTTTTCATACCTATTTTCATTCCCTTCTACTATTATACCCATATCCATATCCAACCTCGTGCTCAAACATTTCACCAATTTTCATGTCATACATGCTTCATCCTCTCTTTCCAAAAGGATATCCAATAAACACACATTTTCGACTTCTACCAACAAATTTATCTTCTTCTTGTCGTTGATTATGGGCATAAGCTAAACATCCATATACTTGAATATTTTCATATAAAGGGACTTTACCAGACAAAAGTTCATAAGGTGTTTTCCCTTTCAACAACATAGGTGGAGTTTTATTAATCAAATATGTAGCTATTAGCACCCATTCTCCCTAAAAATCAATAAGCAAATTGGCTTGAAAACGAAGTGAACGTGCAACATTAAGTTTATGATGATGTTTCCATTCCACTCTTTCATTTTGTTGAGGGGTCTCAACACAAGATGTCTTATGTATTATCCCATTCTTCACGACTCAAACAACTAAATTCAATCCCATTATCACTGCACACTATTTTCACATTTTCACGAAATTGTCTTTGTGACAAAACAAAGAAATTGCAAAGGTTTGTCCTACTTCAAATTTATTTTTCAACAAGTAAACCCACACACTTCTTGAATAATCATCAACTACTACTAAAAATAATGTGCACCGTAAAATGTTGGGATTCCATAAGGACCCCACAAATCATAATGAATAATTTAAAAAACATTGGATGCTTTATTTTTGCAGGACTTAAAATTCTTTTGTAGTTTGTTTTGCTCAAAGACAAACTTCACAACTGGCACGTTTATCACTACTAGCATCAACAATTGGCAATAAACTAACAATCTTATTAGAAGGATGTCCCGTCCTTTGATGTCAAACTTCAAAGGTATTCTTTCGTACCGTCATCAAAGCTTTATCATACTTCACACCTCCCATTCCCTTAAAGTAATAGAGCCCTTCAAGCTTCTCACCCATACCAATCAACATCCTTAAATTGTGGTCCTGTATTATACAAAATTTGTTAGTGAACAGTACTGTGCAATTCATCCCATTAATAAGTTGTGAAACAGAAATCAAGTTACACTTTAAATTAAGAACATATAACACATTGTTCAATTTCAGATCTTTATTTAACATCACAGTTCCTTCTTTATCCGCCATGACTTCTTTTCCATCCGACAATCCAACTGGGACATAATACACTTTACATTAAGAACATATAGCACATTGTTCAATTTCAGATCTTTATTTAACATCACAATTCCTTCTTTGTCCGCCATGACTTCCTTTCCATCCGACAATCCAATTGGGACATAATACACTTTAAATTAAGAACATATAGCACATTGTTCAATTTCAGATCTTTATTTAACATCAAAGTTCCTTCTGTGTCTGCCATGATTTCCTTTCCATCCGACAATCCAACTGCGACATAATGAGCATTTTTTTTCATGTTGCTCAATAACTCAAAACTTCCTGCCACGTGATGAGAAGTTCCAGTATCAATTATCCATTTCATGATGTTATCATACCATTCAATCTTCCTTAATTTCCATCTTTTTGGGTGTTCAGAAAGTTAAACAGTGTGTTTCACTACTCACTACTCAATCCACTTAACCCCTTTGTCTCAGCTTCAGTTACCTTGCTTTCTTGTGATGTCACAATTATTGAATGTGCTCTAATTGGTCCACCTCGTCCTCTTTCTCCTGAGGTGGTTGACTATTTAGATCCTCCTTGTCCACGTCCACGTCTGCTACCTTTTAGTCTCTCACCCCACCAATCTAGATAACCAATCAGTTGAAAACATGAGTCAAAATTATAACTTGGCTTACTACTGTATGTGCAAATTGTAGATTTATCTTTCACTTATGTCTGTCCTTTTGAAGTCGATCCTATTTAGACAACAAAGGCCATATGTTCACACTGTTGCTCTTTTCCACAGGTTATATTACGAACCCATTATCCTTGAACAATTATAGCATATGCTCGATTCAGACTTGGCAATGACTGGGTGCTCAAAATATTGGATTGCACCGTTCCATAAATTGAATCATCTAATCCCATTAAGAAGTGATGCAACTTTTCTTCTTCACACTTTTTTCCCAATTCCCCACCAATATTGCATTTACAGCCTCCACATCTGCATATTGGGTTTTGCTCATAGTTTCTCAATTCTTCCCATATCATCTTTAATTTTCCATAATAATTCACTATTGTCATGCCTTTATGTCATCTTAAAGGTCCTTTTTGACCTCCATATATGTGATGGTTGATCACAAAGTCGACTCTATTGTATTCAACATCCATGATACTATCATCAAGTTAACAGTTTACAAATTTTCCATCTCTAATGAGTCATTTGAAGGTTGCGTTATTGAACCGTCAAAAAATTCATATTTTTTCTTGGCTCGCAGCCCCATTCTTATTGCTCTTGCCCATTCATTGTAATTCTCTCCTTTCAACTGAACTTGTGTGATAATGTTTCCTGGATTATATCATTCGTGGAAAGAAAGTATGGAGATTTTTTCAATTGGTGATGCATCAATTTGGTCGAGGCATCGCTACTTGTGTTTCCACTCATGGCTCTAATACTATGAAAATATTTCAGAAGCAATGAAAGGTTTTAGAAGAGAGAGAACTCATCTCTTTTTATTAAGAAATCATGCTTATATATACAATTACATAAATGAAAAGGAGCTAATTTAGCATAAATTATGGATATACAGGCAACTAATAGTTCCTATACAAGACCATACAGCTAATATACCAGATTATTTCCTATTAAAAGAATAGAAGCAAAGAGAAAAACAACAGAAAGGGAGGCTTCAACTAAGGGAGAAGGAGAAAAGGGAAGCAAATATTAAAAAAGGTGGTCGTGCTCATCCATTTGATTACAATTCTGGCCAGGCTGCATAAAGTTCAGAACAGATTACAAAGATAATATGATGTACATATATCCGATACAAAACAGAATTGCTTATTCTGCAATAGCATCTGGGATCACATGTACATCTGGGTTGCTTGAAGATAGAGATCGCATTTTATATCAAGCTACAACATCTCATTCACTTTTAAAAATTGAATCCCTCCCTGACAGATCCAAAAACAGCAGCCAGACCAAATCTGACTTACCCACACCTCACGGTCTCTTCTCAAGGGAACAACTAAATCCTTCCAATCTCATTTCATATGCTCTTCCCACAGATCACCACCACTTAACCCAAAAGCACAGGGACCAACAATGTCCAACAATCCCAAGAAAACCATTTTCATTAAGCCAATTTGATACACATGAGCCATCCTCGACCTGAAAACAATTTGATGTATCAAATATTCTATACATAACCTCTGCTCATGACATCAAAACTTTTTAATTAAATAAGACATTGAAAATGAATTAGGGTCAACGAATCAATGGGCCAAACTTTGTATTGTGCCATGGTGTAACAAATTCTAGTTGCCAATTCAATGGATTTTTTTTTTCAATTTTTCAAAAAAAACATAAGATAGGAAATGGATTAACAATATTCTCTTTGACATACTATTGACATCCCATTGGACCAATTCCTGGAAGTTCACAGTTTCTTGGTAGAGTTGGTCCAACAATTTCCTTGGGCAGTACTGTCGTTCCAATCATATAAAACGCCAATAAATCACATATAGGCAAAAATGGAGCCAATAAAAACCGTTGATGTACCGGTGAATTGCGTATATTACAATGTCGGCTTCGTAAAATCAAATGGTCCTGTATTGATCTATTGGAAACTAATCATTCTAAAGCCTCATGGTCATAGAATCTAACGCCAACGTAGAACACGACTCTGGTGATGACAATATGGACGGTGTTGCCAACGTCTAGGACGACGTGGACTCTGGTGACGAAGGAAGATCATACAATTCACAACTATGGTGTAACTTCCCTCTTGTTAAAGTTGCTACCTTCCTCGTCTTTTCTCGCTCTAATATCTCTGGTGGCCATGTAATCTCTTATTCTTTTCACGTCTGATAGTTTCACAGGTTTCACTATAAAATCCTCTGCTCCCTCCTCCAAACATCTGGAACCATACAAAGCCAAACGACCCAGAAATTAGTTTCAGACACTGTGTGTAGCAATTCATGTTATGAGAGAGAGAAGTTATGGAAAATTGATCTCCTACCTGTCTATTCGAGCCATGATGTTCTCTGATGACATGATCACTACTGGTATTTCTCTGAAAGTAGATGATTGCTGCAAGAGTGCAGACAATACTATTAGCATCACGTATTTTTTACATTCATGAGTTCGTTTAGATTTGAATATTGAGGGATGACAAAATTTTGAACCTTGATCTTCTTGAGCAACTCGTAACCGGTCATTTCAGGCATACAATAGTCAGTAATGATCAGATCAACCTTTAAGCTCTGTAAAACCCATAAATCATCAAATCAGTAAAGGCTTAACTCAGAAAGGAGCTTAAGTTTCTAAAGAATCATTCAATGAGCACTTACATCTAGGCCATCTCCTGACGTCCTTTTCTCTCCATCCAAACCAAGGAACTCAAGAGCTCTGATTCCACTGTCCACTGCAGTCACTGAAAAATCCAAACAACCAAATTCTATCAGAATCCCAGTTAAATAGCCACAATCCATTATCCAAAATTTCCCACAATTAAGACACAAACCTTTACAAGATGAGATCTTTAGCAACCGTTCGATGACCTTGCGATCAACAAGGCTATCATCAACTGCCAAAACATGAACGTCATCTTGATCACCGGACAGCGAGAGAATCATGTCATCAATCATCTCCGAACGCCACCGCATCGAAGCTACACTATTTCTAGACATAGCCAACAGAGTAGAAAGCTCAAATCTTTGGCACAAATTAACAACGGAACTTTTACTCAACGAAGAGGAGCTGCTCTCTTGGCTCTTGAGCAAAGCTTTCCTTAAATACTATTACATCACCATCAAAAGTCAAGAAATGCAACGGAGTATAGTAATAGAAAATAGTAATGCCCACCTGCCTCGGTCAATCTAGGGTGTCCTCTCTCACTCTCTCTCAAAATCAAATCTTTACTTTCTTGCCAGTTTGCTTTCTTGTTTATATATACGTAGTGTCATTCCTTAATACTATGTTAGATTAACCATCAAATACAGCATTTCTATCGAGAAAGGAGCCAATGTGTCGATAGCCTAGTTACATTAGCTTTATTATCGGGCCTAGGACTGCAAGATCTTCAGGAGCTTTCGATGATTATTAGAGATTTAGTCCACTAAGATATGAACGGAGTGTTTTATCATCGAACTCTACGATAGGAGTGAATTAGGTCGAACTTTTTTTAACTTTTTATTTTTAGATATTTTCCCTTTGTAAAAAATGTTAGATTAACCAAAGATGCCCCGTTTAATAGATAATGGATTGATTCTAATTAAGGAACTCAGAATGATGGTTAATGATTAATGAGTTTACAAGTCATAAGAATCAAATCGGCCTAAACTTAAGTGATTTCCTTCTCCCTTTAAATTGTTACATAAACACTTTCAGATTAAGTTAATTGAAATATTACAGAAAGTTTCTAACCATAGAAAATGAGCACTTGAGGAAATAGGAAGAGAGGAATAAATCATGTTTTTCAAAATTTCAAACATATATCATAAATTTAGGTTTGATTTACATTGTTATTAATTGATCATGATAAGTGTATTCAATTAATATCAGAACATATTAGTATTGATCTGATAATAGCCAATCCATTAATTAAAGACTTACCACTAAAAATATTTGTTGATCATGTTGAGCGAATAGGCATTATAGAGAATTCTTTGTTGGTATAATATTCTAATATGTATATATACAAATGATTATTTTGCTCAAATTGTGTTGACAATTTGAATTCAATTACTATCATGTTTTTGTTCATTTATTTGTTATCCGCATTATAATGTATACAAGTATTGTTTTGTGTGATAACAATTATAATATTATTCACTTAAAATTTGACGAGTTAAGTTACTTATTATGTGACACGTGGAAGAAATCATATTATATTACTTATTACCAGCATGATCCAATCTTCTTAAGTCAAGTAAGAATAATATGCATTAAAAATTTTATTGTTGAATCACCAAGTCGTCACATGAATCAAGTGGGAGATTGCTAAATTAATCAAAGGTGACCCATATAATATATAATGGATTAATTCTAATTATAGAATCCAATATGACGGTGAATGAATCTACAAGTGATAAGAATCAATTTTAAATCAAGTTAACTAAAATATAATAGAAAGTTAAAAATTGTAGCACGTAAGTAAGGTAACAGAAGGAGAGCGTCATTGTTTTCAAGAGCTTCAAACATCAAATATCATAGATTGTGGTTTGATTGACAGTGCTATTAATCGATCCTCATAAATGTATTCATAATAACGATGAGATTCAGAGATTCTGAAAATCCACTTTGGTGCGATCTTCACAACAAAAATGAAAGCACAAGCTCCAACGTATCTGTATCTCGTGTCCCCTGACATTTTGGTCAAACCTCTAAGTAGATTTGACTGAACCAGTCAATGGAGGACCCCGCCGTCAAAATCCGTTGGATCTTAATCGCCGGCTAAAAAAAACAGACAACAATCAATAGCATGCCCTAGCGTTTTGTTGTCTGGTGAACGTTTTTCATTTTAACTAATTATAAAAAAGATAAATAAATTTTAGATTTATAAAGTTTTTAGCAATTTGAATTTTGAAGTATGCTTAATTATAAAGTAAAAATTTAATAAAAACTTTGTTAGATTTTCTATTTAGACTACTATTTAACATCCATTTGACCTTAAACATGTTATTTTATTTTAATCATATTTCTGTTCTAAAATGATATTATTTTGAGAGCAAAATAAGATTAAAATAAAATAACGGACATTGAAAATTTTATGTCAAATAATTGAGATTAAGTATATAAAATAATTTTATGGCAATCTTTAGAGTGATATGAATAATGTGCAATATCGTATGAAAAGGAATATTATTTCATGTGATTTGCAAAATCATTCGTGGAGGGATGCCATTTCCTTTCAGATATATTCGTGCGTTTATTACTGTGTACCAATCATGTATTACATCTTATCCAATTCCAAGAAATCTCCTATCCAGATTCTTATCTTTGACAAAACGATATGATCTACGTCCAAACATCCATGTGAACAAGAACTTTGTATTCCCATATTTCTTTGGATATATAGTTAGATAACATGATATCTTAATGCTGGAAAATCATGCATATGCCAAGAATACCAACCATTTTGAGATTGTCACTCTTGTAAGTTTCTATATATATATATATAAAAAGTGTGACATTGAAATCAACTAGTAGTTGTTCTGATTAGTCACAGAATTGTTACTAAAAATAGAAACAATAACATCTGAGAAGAAACTCTCAAGACCTAAACAAACTAACGTAAATCCTAAAACGAAGAAATATAAACATATGCTCAATTTGATTTTTACATTTTTACTAAAAGTTCTATTATATCTTAAAAATTAAAATTAATTAAATAAATTATGAAGTTATAATTAAACATATTGATTTATCTAAAACATGATTTATTAAATTAATAGTTCAAAAAATGGTTTATTAAATTAATATTTCATACTTTTTCTAAACTAAGGACGTGACCAAATAGTTGGATAGGTAGGGTCAGACACTGAAATGATCGTTAAATAAATGCTTAGTGGCAGAGAGAAGCCAGATAAAAGCATTGGCAACTGTGCTTATCTATCATTTGCAGAACCAGACACGACAAGTTAGGAATGAAAAGATTTGGCGAGTACTTAATAGTTAATACACCCAAGTAACCTTAAATTATCCTCGTTATCATCAGCACTTTTCTTTCAATGTTAATAATAATACACTATCGATCTTTTCAATGAAGATTGGTTTTCCTCTCTCTATAATCTATACAGATTATTGTACAGCGTATGTCAAGCCGTATCCTGTCGTTTGATTCAACTAAATCTCTGCATAGTAATTAAATACCATGTAAAGCATGTGGACCTGATGCTTATGTTGTCAGAGTCACATCATCTGCCGTCAGGTCTGACGTTGGATTCAGGAAATACATGGGCCTCCAGTGGATAGAAGGGGGGAAATTCCATTTTATCTTCGATCAAACCAGGATACTGTCCCTACAACTATATATACTGCTGTAAGTTGTGAAGTAAGGGTCTCGAAGAAGATAAGGTGCTACGGCCTACGGGAATAGGTTGATTGAATTAGACTGATAGCAATATTGTTTACGAGGTACGAAGCTAGGATTGCTATAGATTATCAGGGAGAGTTAAGGCCTAAGAGTAGTAGACCCTTCATGTATATCCTACGCCCGTGAACACATGAGATCATCTCATCCAATTACCCAATTTAAACCTTTTTCATCCAGTCACAGCCACAAGAGAAGATGTGTGTCGCCTATAAAACAGTCACAGGGACCTACGAGGCAGGGATTGTAGATAAAAATTTCCAAGCTTTTGGAAGAGAATCTATTAAATTACAAGCATATATTATTTAATTTAATAAGAGCCCGTTGTATGCTATATTTTATTAAGAAGTGTATGTATTTATAATTTAAAAGTTTACAATATAGTTGATAAATTTTTAGGTGTTAAATAAAATTTTTAATGAAAATTTTAAAAATAATTTGGATCTTTTGCCCTAAAGTTTTTACAAGACTCACTAATAATAGCCCCAAGTTTCATACATTCATGCAAACTAAGAAACAGCCTTTGCCCCATCTAGAAGTCTAAAAGATTTGAAGAGGGTAGCTAGGATTTGAAAGGGACCAATTAAGAAATGATTGACCTCTCAACCTTAAGAGCCAAAGATAAAAACAACCCTAAGTCTAGACTCTAGATGAATAGGAGGTCTTAATAAATTAATCAGTACATATTTCCTTTTGTCAAAACGAATCTTTCGTGCGCACTATTAAATTTAGTCCAGCTTGACTTTTCTTTTTCAATTTAAAAAAAAGGATACTTTTACTCGATAATCAAAAGGCCACATAATCAACTCAGTAGGTCATACCGTAATATATAACGGTATTTTAGTTACATTTTTAGATTGAACATAAAAGGGGAAAAATAAAAAAATGTAAAAAATACATAATTTTAGTTTTTATAATTTCAAACTAACTTTCTAAAGTCAAAACGAATGCAAATCCATCGCCGCCTTTATGATAACTGCTCTCGGAGATGCGGATAAGGTCATTCTACAATTTTCTCAAAACATAAGTTCTCTTAACAAGTCAGAAAATCCTTATACATACGATTGATATCAGTAACTACAGGAGATCTTAACCTTTATGTATAACTTTCATATCAAGGTTCCCCGTCACAAGACTGATATAGATCCGGTCCATATTGATTAGGATCTATTTTTCACCCGAACTTTAAACCCATTGATTTAGATCATTTATTGGGTCACTTTATTATTTTTATCTTAATCAAATTATGTAACTTAGCCGATAAGTTATTAAAAAATAAAAAATGCATTTAATAATTGTCTAATTTAATGAGAAAGGATAAAATTGTCTAACATTCTCCCCTTGGACAAGCACTAATTGCAATTTTGACTCTAGTTTAAAAATTCGGTTAAGCCACGCTACTGAATTAGTCAATTAAGTGTAAAAATAGAACATTTGATCTAAAGATTACGAAAGTTCATCATTCCATCTTGCAAGGCTTTCGATACCAAAAAGTGTCAAATGCATGTTTTATGTGCAACACAGATCCAATACAATCACATATACCTAATAACTCACTAACATGAATTAGAAAATGGAGTATGACAAACTAGGATGATACCTTTATGATCTAAATTTTATCATCTTTGTTTATAGGTTTCGATTTCTCCAACTTTATGCTAAACCGCATATGCTAAACTGCATTAGAGAAATTACGCTTTCTTTCACCGAATGTTAAACAACATTTATTAGAGAAAACTTATTTCCTCTTACCAAATGTTAAACTGCATTAGAGAAATTACGCTTTCTTTCACCGAATGCTAAACAACATTTATTAGAGAAAACTTATTTCCTCTTACCAAATGTTAAACTGCATTAGAGAAATTACGCTTTCTTTCACCGAATGCTAAACAACATTTATTAGAGAAAACTTGTTTCCTCTTACCAAATGCTAAACTGCATTAGAGAAAATGTTCTCCAACTGAATGCTAAATTGCATTAGAAAACCTTTATGAGATTAAAAACGTATATCTCCTTATGTTATGTTAAACTTCATGGATATCCGTATAAAACTATATGTGTTTAAATGACATAGGCACAAGGTTAATTTGTATATATGCTCAATGACCTTTAAATGTTTAAGATTGACACAAATCTTAAGACTTTCATACGTATTATGACAATGTATGATAACACGTATTACTGAGAATAAACAATGATCATCTTTATCGATGAACCATCATACTATCATAATGCATCAAAATGTACAAATGTACATGGAACAAATATAACAATCTCCTAATTAACAGTGTCTAAGGACATCAAAATACCCAACTGTATCCTTGTGTCACAAACACAAGTGGGCTAAGTCCTTTAGTTAAAGGATTGACTAACTTTTCCTCAGTCTTTAAATGCTCCAAACCTTAATGTCACCTTTTTGTATCAACTCCTTTATGGCCAAATAATTGGCCTTTAAATGCTAAGATCTTGTGATATTCTTTGTTGTTATCAAACAACACAATAAGAAGATTACAACAGTACAACCAAATGAGTATAGTCACTGAATCAACCACAGACAACTCAGAAATCAAGTTTATGAGCTAAACCATTTGTGAAGCAGTCCTTTAGCATGCACTCTGCATGCATGGTCGAGGAAGTCATCCATGTCTACTTGACACTCTTCCACGACATTGTACCATCTGCAAACTTAAAGCTATTTCCTTAATTGGACTTTCGATCATCCATATACATAACTAAATTTGAATCTGAGTTTCCTACGAAGTTTAGTTTTTTTAATGTTCTATATGTCAACATATAATTCTTGATTCCCTTTAATTATCTCGACACTCGCTAGATTGCATTCCAATGATCTACTCCTACGTTAACCAGATACTGACCAAATAGTCAAATAGTAAACGCAATGTCCTCCTTAGTACATAGTCGAGCATAAATCAGACTATCAACCGTACTAGAATATGGAATATTCCTCATAACCTCTCTCTTTACTTTATTCTTTGGATATTATTCATAAGATTATCTCTTACTATGAGAAATAGCTGTTACAATAGGTTTACTGTTAACTGTATTATACCTTTATAACATATACTCAATGTATGTACTTTGTGAGAGGCCTGATGAGTGATAAGATCTGTCCTTGTGAATTTGAATATTTAGGACAAAAGATACTACGCTAAGGTCCTTCTTGTCAAAATTCTTGACCAAAAGTTGCTTAACCTGATATAATATGGTCAAGTAATTTGTCGTGAGCAATATATCATCCACATGCAGTAATATGAAGATAATTTTGCTCCCCTTGACCTCATAGTACAAGCATCTTTTAACTTTATTTTCCATGAAGTTGAAGGAGCTCAAAACCTCATCAAATGTAAGGTATCATTTTCAGGAGGTTTAAAGTAAACTATTATTGATATGCATAACGCGCAAACCATGCAGTTCCGTCTGGATCTTGAAACCCTTCAGGTTGTTTTATACAGACCTCTTTATAAGGTTCTTTATTCAAAGAAGTGGCTTTAACATATATAACTATTTATCATCATGAGCTACAATTTTCATAATCACTTAAAATCTATCCTACGAGGATAAAGAGAAAAAGTAACACTAAAGTTAACCTTTCTCCCTGAGTGAACTATTAGGCAACTGAGCGAGTCCATAAACCGTTGAACTCTATCCTGAAATCCTTTAGGTCTATAAACTTCATTTACAACTAACGAGTTTGCAATTTTGCTGTAAATAAACTAGCTCCTAGACCTTACTATGCTTCATGGATTGCATCTCATCAGTCATTGCATCTCACCACACATCTGCATTGGGTCCATAATAACTTCTGTAAAAGTAATTGGATTCGAAACATGTCTAATATCATAGTCCTACTTACCTAATAGACTATGTAATCAGATAGGATAGCAAGTCGTCTCACTCTAGTGGATTTACTTAACTGCATTAGATCTTGTACCACCAGGAACCTCTATATATGTATGTATAGATTTTTGTTCCTGTACAGGCACGGTACAAAGACCTAAATCCACTGGATCTAACTGTATGAGTAACGGGTACATAATAACTGTAGTATCCACCTTGCTATCATTCGAATGGTCAAGAGGCCCACCATCATCATAGACATTGTATTCCAAAAACTTAGCTGTTTGTGATTCTACTATTCCAATCCTACCGTCTATACAGTAAAAATTGTAGCCTTAAAGTTGTCGAGATATCTTATTAAATAGTAAGAAACGAAGAAGCATATTTCTAATTTGGGGTAAGACACATTTTATACAAACCATATAACAAGAAAGTTATGTTAGAGAAGAGCTCTAAAGGCAATCACCTTTAGCACTTATTGTACAAATCATTTTATAATCAATAAAGACATTTTTTATTATTTCGATGTTTATATATTTATGGATTTGATGTTGATCTTAAATTGATTTAATGAAGTCCTTGATACAAAATATAGCATGGAGGAAATCATGATGAGAACATTGTAATGAGATTCCTATCATGTGTAATTATGTTAGTATTTAAACTTTCTTTAGTCATAGAATTAATGAGATGGGATATCATTAATCCAGATAGACTAGCACAGGTTATACTCCTTGATTGGGTCAAGCACAAGATCTCATAAGTTATAGATATGAGTTGTTTAGAGTTAACATGTGAATGCTTACTAAGGGTAGTAAGTATATTAGATTGACCTATTATGAGACAATCATATAGATATTCTAATCCAGTGTCAATGATAGTCTCATCATAGTAATGTTGCAAGTATCCTTTGACTTGAGATGTTTAAGGATATCTCAGATGCTAATCCTGTGTTTTGATTCCATTCATCTGTTCCTTTCATGGGTTACTCATAAGGTGGTGATTGGGTATAATTTGAGGTATTCGGAGATAATTGAGTAGCAGTAAAGGATTCACCACTCCTAATAGTAGGAGATGATACCCGCGGCCTCTTTTCGAGGTCATTATTATGGAGTCTCTGGCTAAAGTAGATATGCGTCATGAAGAGAATCTTCAATGATACATAGAGTAATGAGATCCTCAGGACAGGATCTAATATCACTTAGACTAGATGTGACGTATTTAGTCTAATAAAAGTTGACACTTTGACCATATTCTGAACTAAGTGGGGTATAGATGGTGAAAGGACGAGTTACATGACACCATTGTGTATGGAAGAGTTTGTAGTCAAACCACTGACTTTCCTATCAATTGAAGGTCATGAAGTATTGTTAGAAACTACTCTTGACTTACTTGAATTAAGTGTTAGTTCAAGTAGCCAACATAACAGAGAACCTAATGGGTCACACACATAGGAGATCCGAATGATGAGTAAAATGATCTTGAATGGTGATTCAAGACATAAGAGATTGTTTTGGGATTGTATCACGATGTGATCGTGGTAAAAAACGTTGTAGGGAATGTATTTGAAACAAGTGTTATTGGCTGCCAATTTGGTCATTAACTTCCTAAAACTTCCATTAATGCATGTTACTTATGGTCATTAACTTCTCATAATTTCCATTAATGCATGCTATTCATGACCATTAACTTTTCATAACTTCCCATTAATGATGGGATTTTGGGAGGCCAAAAAGGGTAGAAAATAATCATCATTTTTTTGCATCTTGTGTAAGACGCAAGAAAAAGATAAATAGAAAGAAAGTTCTTTCTTATACACACACTCTTTCTCTCTAACTCTCACAAGAGTTCTTGTCTTTGTTAACATAAAGAAAGAACTCTAGCTATCTCTTAGTGAGGTTTCATCCTTCTATCTTCGTGTGAACTTTTATTAGTTACGATCTACATTGATCATTGTAGTTTATGACAACCCAACACAGAGAAGATTAAAAAACGAAGGAGATTGTTAGAAAGGTATGTAAACATATTACATAAATTAATAAGCTAAAGAGTTACCTGATGGTCACAATCTTTCCTTCTAGGCCTATATACTACTGGCTTCTTTATATCATGCAGACCTTTACCAGCACTGGTTTGACTAACATTAACATGTGGAGAAGATTTGAACTTTCTACCCTTCCACTTAACAGGCTTCATCTTTGCCTTCCCTTTAGTTGCTTCAAGGGTTGTAGGAGTAGAAAACTTGAGTTTCTCCTCCTCAGCAAGGTAATGGGATATCAAATTGTTGAAGTCCCATTCCTCATCTAGCGAGTAATATGTCATCACTAGATTACTAAACTCTAGAGGGAGTGTATTCAGAGTTTGGTGAACAATTAAGACATCAGGAAGAGGAATATTCAACATCTTCAATCTACTATGAAGATGAATCATGCTTGATATGTATTCCATTACTTCCCCTTCGTCTGTATACCTAATGGTAAATAATTCTTTCATTAATGCACTTGTCTCAACATTAGGTGAGACTATGTACCTCAAAGAGACATTTCCAAGAAATTCCTTTACTATATCTGTGTATGGAAGTTCACTAAGCAGATGGTTAGGTATAGGTCTCTTAATGGTCATAAGACATAATCTATTAGACCAATCCCAGGCTTCATAGGCTATTTTATGAGCTTGAGAGCTTATGAATGTAAGTGGAGATGGCCTATTCGTTTGTATGACCGTATCAACATCAGCTAGCTCCATAGCATTCAATACATCCTCTATCCACTTCTTCGTATTGAAACTGATCAGGGTTTCAATGGTGACACTGATTTTGTCAATAAAAATGGTGATTATAAAATGATAAAGTTTAAATTAGCACAAATGTAGAATAACAGTGATACTCAAAGTCATTAAATAGTATCTTTTCTAAGAATCCGTTCACATATATAATGAAACACCTGTGGGTTGAATACAAAATATAGGCAACTAGACCTTCACATAAAAGTGATCAAAGTATAAACCATCAACTCTCATAACACTATCATATGTGGGTGAATAGATAATTCAAACAACGACTTTCCTCTATCCAATGCCTTTATGCACATCTCAAAATCTTATGTAAGGCCAACACCTATAGGCAATATAATCAAATATGAGACCAACGATATCCCCTAATGTGTAAAAAAACAATTCAAAATACTGACTCGAAAGGACACTGTAGTGATCACATCCTTATCAGCACTCAAAAAGTCCACAAATACAAGAGATACATCTTTATGTTATCTTCACATTCTTTATGGGCATATGGTATGTGATAATGTAACATTAAAAAAATGCAAAAATTCGAATGCATAGGCTCATTGTTATACACTCGTGTTGAAGACATTCTCTGAAAACTTCATTTGAAACTTTCGCAAAGGAAAAATCTCAATAGAGCGACTATCATGCATCACTAGACACTGAACCGACCACCCGAGAGAAGAGAACCTCATGTATCTCCCTTATGGCAAGTTCGTTGCATAAAAATTCACTCAAAAATGGCTTCAAAATATCTCAATTCCTTTAACTAGTATGCGATCCCCAACACTGAACATGAGACGCAAGATAAGAAAACTTGAAGTATCTCCCTCATATGATATCCAAAGCATAAAAATTCACTCAAAATCAGATTTAGAACGCCTTAATTGATTTACCTAGAGTTAAACTTTAATTTAATGCTAATGTAATAAATATAGAAAAATGGAAAATTTCCCTTTATGAATTTCTTAGACCTGAAAATTGACCCAAAACACCCCAGGGTATCCTTACAGGAAATCTTAAAATTTTGTGTTTTTTAAATTACTGTAGATGTCCGTATAGTTGATGTCAACATTGTGTCAGTGCACTATAGCTCTGGCGTTATCTGCTAACGCCTGCGATGACGTCAGCTGTGACTGGAGAGTGTAGTTCGTGTGCTGCGCGTCGCCCAACGATGAGCTTCAACAGTGAACGATACGTGCCCACTCGCACTTATCTGATGGCGTGTGTGTTGCATGCACCGACACTTGGCGCAACATTTTCCACCCACATGTCGACCATACATTTGGCGTGTGCAGTGCATGCATCAGACGTACCGTCCCTCGAGGCGATATTGTGCATCGTCTATCAATCCTGCCAGAAAATGACAATTTTTGGCGAGTTTTAGGCCTATTTTTTGCACTCTTGGGCTCGTTTTCATCATGTTTCTTAACACTAAACACATGTATACTACTTTCTTGCAATAAAAAGTAAGAAAAATTTGAGAAACAGAAGCTAAATCTTCGAAAACCTTATGGAGAGAAAACCAAAAATACCTAATTTCGGTCTCCATAACTTCAAACGAGCTTTTCGAAGTCACAATGTGCACAAATCCACACTTGCCTTCATGGGAACTACTCTCCGGGACGCAGATAAGGTCTTTCTACAGTTTTCTCAAAACATAAGCTTTCTTAATGGATTAGAGAATCTTTATGTTTACGATTAATATCAACAATTACAGGAGACCTTAATCTTTATATGTAACTTTCTTATCGAGTTTCTCCATTACAAGATTAATATGGGTCTGATCCATATTGATTAGGATCTATTTTCTATCCAAACCTTGACTCATTGATTTAGATCATTTATTGGGTCATTTTATTATTTTTATCTGGATCAAATTACGTAATATAACTGATAAGTTATTGAAAAACTAAAAATACAATTAATAATTGTCCAACTTTATAAGAAATGACAAGATTGTTGAATACACAGCCACATAATTCCAACCCCGGCTTGAATGGAAACTTAAGGTGCCGAGAGATGGCCGTTGGATTTACATGCGTGTTCATGTTGATAGCTATGGCCGACCAACTGAATTACCTGTATGGATCAGATAAGATCATGCATCAAGGTTGAACGAGAATCGTGGGCTATAACAGTGCAAAAATACCAAACACTTCCAATAAAATATTGGAAATGTATCGTTAATTCCCTAAAACATACGAGATTTGACATCTACTTCGTTGAAAACAGTGAGATTTGGGTTACCTTTTCTTCATGTTTCTTGTAACAACATCATAAGAGCTTCGGATCTTCTTTCCTTCACCAAACACGTAAACACTAATAGTTCTAATACCTAATCAAAGAATGGTCCTAGTATTACTGTATTCGTGAGGATTGAGCCTCTTTTGAGAGCTGATATATCAATCGTCAACAACAATAATTATATCTACGAAAGCAATCTAGTGAATGATCTTCCACTAAATTTGAGTTTTAAAAAGAATCTTACATGTGATTTTGTTTTGTTTTAAAAATATTAAAACTTTTTTAAAAATCTATTAAACTAAGTCAAATTATTTCTATAAATAATGTCATATGACATATTGTTGTAAGTTTATAAAATTTAATTATTTAATAAAATTATGAATAATTTAATTCAATTTATATATTTAATAAATTAAAATTAATTATCAATAAAATTATGAATAATTTAATTTTATTTAGTTTCTATAATTAAATTTAAAATATATAAATATTCAAATAAAATTGATTTAATAACTAAATTATGTTTCAAATAAATATTAATTTATAAATAAAATTTTAATTTATAAATAATTTATTTTATTAAAATAACATAATTTTATTAATAATTTGTTATTAATTATTATATAAGAGATTAAATAAATTTATTTGATTAAAAATTTATCTTTAAGTTTTATCTAAAATGTAATTATTATCAATAATAAATATATAACTACATTAATATTAACAACCAAACAAGTTTTTTTAATTTAAAGAAAATAGAAACAAAAGCTCCTTAGAAAATAACAATCTATATGACTGTATACTTGCCTTGATCCAATTTTAATAATAGTTTTCAGCTTTAAAAATAATTTTATTAAAATTATTTAATGGGAGTATAATAAATTTAAAATAATTTTAATATCATGAAATATTTTTAATAATTTAAAGTAATTTAAATTGATTTTAAAATGAGTAAAGCTAGAAGAAAAGTTACTATTATTTATCTTATTATTTACTATAAATAAAAGGTTATTTGTATGTCAACTAATATTTATTAAAATTTTGTAATTGTTTCATATTTGGATTCCGCCTTATAAAATAAAAGCATAATTATATAATTAATAATTTTATGGTTAAACTAAGTTATTGGAGAAATCATCAACATTAACAACAAAACCCGATCTTCTTTAACTTATTCTGTAAGCCAACAAGTAATTGCATGCGTAATACTTGCAATACTTGTTTAACTACTGAAACAATAGAAAGATTTGGGTCTGATAATCTGGGAAATCCAATCAGGCCGAATTACAAGGATTATTACTAAATCGTGTACTTTCTATTCGAATCTCTTTTTGCTTGTCCAGTCACTCCACTATCCATGACAAAAGTAATAAGATCTTTGGCATGTGCATGTGCATGCGCATTTGTTTTGTTTTTTTTTGTTTTCTGATGGATACTTTGTTGAGGAGTATTCAATTAATCATTCAAAGGGAAGCTAGTAAAGTTGAACCGCAGAGGTACGTGATGATGTAGTTGGTTTTTTTGTATAAATTCAATGAACTACATGACAACTGAAAAAAGTGAGCTTTCCTTTTATTATAGCAGGCTAAAGTACGATTATGTTACATATAAATCGATATGTTAATATAACATTTATGTTACTTCTCAACAATAATAAATAAAAGATTTATTGGCACGCATAACAGGTTAAGTGGTATGACATGCAATGATACATCTCATTGCTTGCTTGATCCCTGAAATGACTTCCCTTCATATCACTTGTATTTACGCTTTCAACCATGCATTCTACAGAATTCCTCTTTGATACAAATTCAAGGACATCGGAGTCTCTATAAATTAACTATTATTCCGAGATTTCAATTACATGTTTTACCCAAATGAGGTAGGAGGGAAATTTATATACCAGAAATCACTCGAGACTATGCTAGTCTTTTACAACTACTAAACCTCAATGAAGTAATGAGTAAGATGGAAGGTAGCTAATGAAAAAAAAGAAAAAGAAAAAGATAGAGCGATGAGAAATGAAACATGATATTCTAAATTCCCTAACAATACATTATTGTTTCATAACTCTTTGATTTCAGATCAAGCTCTTATTTTCTTTATTATTCAGATTCAATAATCATCTAGTTGAAAAAGAGGTTACGAAGAGGGAATCTTTGAAGGATTAAGAAGGAACGCCACGAAAGCAAACAATTCATATATGTAAGGAATCCATAAAGAAAGAACTAAAAAAGTTGAACAAGAAAGTCATGGGGATAAACAACAAGCAGTGAATGAAGCTAAAAATCTACTAGAAAGCTAACTCAAACTATAAGAGAAAATTACCGCAAATCACTCATTGTGGAAGTAGAGAGCAAGAGTCATTTGGCTAAAGGATGGGGATAGGAACACGACAATTTTTTTTTCATAAATTATGATAGAAAAAAGGAATTTTAGCATAATTCATTGTCTAAAAAATGATATGAGAATTGTAATAGACACACAACAATAACTTTTGAATGAGGCTTACAACTATTTCTCTTAAATACCAGTTATTCCGTCCAATGCTTACTCATTTGCTCCTTGCATAAAATCTATCATAGGCAATGTTGTATTTATTACGCTAGACCTAATTTTTGAAATTGTCAATTTTTCAGAAGAAAGATGGAAGAAGTCATATTCTTATTAAACCCTGATAAAGCACTTGGTACTAATGGTATGAATGGATTTTTTTCTAAACAATCATGGCCACTAGTGAGACATAATTGATGCAATCATAGAGTTTTTCACACAGGGAAAATTTTGAGACAGATAAACAAAATGTTCCTATGCCTTATTCCTAAAGCTCCTACCCGTAACTCTTTTAAGGAATTCATATCAATTTCATATTGCAATGTACTTTACAAGGCTATTTCTAAACTGACTGCAAATAGGCTGAAACATGTTTTGCATAGCATAATAGATAGTTCCTAAGGGGCATTCCCAAAAGATACGTATATAGGAGATAATTGTAACATCCTGTCCCCATATTAAGGGTTAGGACCCGAAATTTCAATACATGTAAGCTTAAAGAGAGACTAAGGAATGGATTTTTCTTGCTTATGCATAATGTTAGCATATATGTACATGAATATTGAATCTTTGTACAAAAACAAGTGTACGTACATTTATTGGCAACTTCCGGGTATGATTGTTTTTAAACGTGATCTTATTGAAAATAAGAAGTAGAGGAAGTGGAAAGAGTGATCTAGGTATGAGTTGAGATAAGGAAAGATTTGGAAATAAAATTGGTAGTGATCTGGAAAATATTCACTGAATATGCTTCAGTCTTTTAGCTATATCGTTTTCTATAGTTGTTCAAACGAGATGATTCTTGATTTGGATTAATTTAGAGAGATATGACTATATTTCGTATGAAGACATCAAATTTCAGTTCTGTCTTTAAAAGTCTCAAAATTTTATAAAGTTAAGAATTTGGTGCAGTACATTGGTGTAGGAATGGAAATTTCGTCTTCGGAATTTAGGGGCAAATTTGAAATTGATATAAATAGATTTTTGCAAAGGTACCTTTGAAAAATGTGAGACGCAAAAGTGAGATGCAAAAAATGTGACGCAAAAGTGAGACGCAAAAAGTGAGACGCAAAAGCGAGACGCAAAAGTGAGACGCAAAAAGTGAGATGCAAAAGTGAGACGCAAAAGATGAGACGATGGAAATGAGACGATAGAAATGAGACGATAGAAATGAGACGATGGAAATGAGACGATAGAAAATGAGAAGAAAGGAAAGTGAGACGATGCAGAAGTTAGAAGACAGAATTGGTCTTTGAGGTCTCCATGAAAGCTTTAGATATTGAAGTCCTCTTTCTAATAGTCTAAAAGCGAAGTCAATCCGACATCTGTAGTGAGAGTTATGGCAATCGTGCCACTGCATGTACAATACGAGTAAAGATATGAACATGTTGGGTTCTTTTGACCATAACTTCCTCTTTAGACATCCAAATGACTTGATCCTTAAACCATTGGATTCGTAAGACATTGCTGTACATATATACCAAAAATCATGGCCATTTGAAATGAATAGAGAAAGATTGAGTGAAAAGAGTAGGACGGGTACAGTGAATGTACCCTTAGATAGTATGAATTGGTGTTATTCTACTGAACATACTTCAGTATTTTGATCATATCTTGATATGTAGAGTTCCAAATGAGATGATTTTTAATTTAGAGTAAACTAAAAACATAAGGTTACAAATTGCATGAAGAAATCAAATTTTGAATCAGACTTTGAGAGTTTCAATATTTGGATGGAAGTTGAGTATAGGGTATTGTCTTGGAATAAAAGCAGTCTGGAGATATTGGAATATAACTTTCACACTACTAAATCAAATTGAATGCTTTTGGTGTCATTGGAAACGTAAGACAAGAGAGAAGAGTTTTCTAGAAGAAAGTGTTATGTTGGAATGTGTAAGGGTGCTTTTGGCAAGACGCTTACGTGTAAAAGACATAAGGCATAAATGGATGGGCAAAAGAGACAATTCTCAATCATTAAGGGCATAAATGGAAGAAGAAGTGTTGTCTTGCCTAAAAATGGAGTAGAAACATGTGAAAGGAAGGAAGGAGAAGAGAAGAAGGAAAATTCTAGAGAAAAAAGAGAGAATGTCATGAAAAAGAGAGAGAAATACAAAGAATGAAAAAGAGAAAAAGAAGAGAAAACAAGCTAGAGTTTTAATTTCCTCAGCCTTCAAGAGGGATTTTGAAGTTGTTCAATAAGAGAAAAAGTAAGAGGAAGAAAAGAGCTTCCATTTGAGCTAAAGATCTCTTCATTTAGTGAAGAATCAAGGTAAGATCTTTTTGACTCTTTTGGATTTTTTAGAAGGATTCTAGTTTATGGAGTTTAGAAAATGTTGTGTTTAAGTATTCTAGAATCAATTTTAGTGATTTTGGCATTATAGGATTTTCAATTGGATTCCTATTGGATGATGATTTGGATATTTGAAATCATATGAGGTTAGAAAAGAGATGATGAGAAATTAAGTTATGATATAAAGAAATCAAGTGTTCTTGAGGTGTAAGCTCATGAATAAGCTAGACATATGCAAAGGGTAAAGATTGATGGGAGAATTTAGAAAGATTATGTTCAAATTAAGTGTAAGTCTAAGCTCAATTAGACACACATGAATTTTGAAATGGGAATAAGCATAAAATGTGTTCTAGAATATACCTGAGATTGTCATTAAGCATGCATTGTACATAGTCTATTTATTATCCGTGTGTAATTATTGATGAGTGTGAAATGGGTGTTTTGCATAAATGGGCTGTACAGGTCAAGTGTTCGCATACAGGCGTTCCAGAATTGGGAAGCAAATGCTATTTTAGAGCGTACTGTGAGTAGACCTAGATGGTCTCACTTTATTTTCTGCTTTATTTGAATTTTGTATACATTGATCTATGTATGATGAATGTGATGGATTGTGTTTGGATTCCGGACAGAAGGTCCGATGATTGTAATGATTGATCTAAATTATTGAAGTGCTCATTGTATATGAATAAGATGAACTAAGTGTTTTCGGAATGTGCATTGCATGCAAGTGAAAGAGTGAATGCTCAACTATATGTCGAATGTCGGACTACGATTCAATGATAAGTGAATGTGATCGAATAAGTGCATGCAATGGAATGCAATGTAAGTAATGCATTCCATTGCATGAATGTATGAAATATAATGACAATTGTGACCAGAGTAGTCACCGATCAGAGCTACAAACTCAACGTGTGAAAAAGAGCCTCGAGCTAAAAAGTGATTCAGAGCCTCAGGCTCAACGTTTAATGAGCTCTATATAGGACAGTTATCAATGAGCCCGGTATCTAAAGGATACGGGACAATTTAGGCACTCGGTCACAATAAAATAAAAATTGGAAAGAGAGTCTCATATGTACTACATATTCATGATATGAATGATTTCTGAATGCAATATGTGTTGAATGTAATATATGAAATGAATGATTAAGTGTATGTGATTCATAGTGATTGTTAATGAACTGATGTGAATTGTATGTGTTATGTGATAAGTGAGCTATCGATGATGGTCACTCACTGAGTTCGCAAAACTCACCCAAAATTTGCAATACTTTTTTTTTCATGATTCAGAATAATACCCCGTTAGGCCAATAGGAGTATACTTACAGCATTCAAGTGAAGGATAGAGGTCGGGATCAGTTCGCGTCTGCATTAATGTTTTCTTATTTCTGTATAAAATTGTGTATTATGAACTTTTGTACAAATGATTATGTCATTTGTAAAGTCAAACTAACTTAAGTGCTTTGTATTTGTGAAAGGGCCCAAGTGGGCATTGAAATCATTATTGACTATATGTGATGATTGGCTTTCGCATAATGTGTGTTTGTGTTTTCAAGAAAAAAATATTTATACTAACTTTTGAATGATTGAGTGCATTAGCACGTCACCCTCGCGGGGCACAGACTCGGATATCACCATCAATATCAGGTTCGGGTCTTGCGGGATTGGGGTGCTACATAGCCCAAGTATTTTTCTCAGGCTACTCAAGGAAGAAAACACTAACGAATTATGCAATTAAAGTTGTTTTGATTTTTTTTGATTCCATCGATTGGAATTTCATCATCAACATTATGAGGTCCTTTAGATTTCTAGAAAAATTCATTAGATGGGTGGAGTAATGCTTAATATCAATTTCCTTTAGTATAATGATAAATGAGTAACCTAGAAAACTAAAAGTCTGAGGCAAAGAGACCCTATATCTCTATATCTCTTTGTGATAGGGATGGAGGTCTCAACAAGAATTATAATGATGAGTACTACTAATGACCACAATTTCAAGCATCACATTGAATACAAGAAGCTGGGAATCACAAGTCTATGCTTTATAGCTGATATATTCCAAGATTGATGCTAACTCTCTATACTCCCTAATGTCAACAATGAATCTCTTCAAATATGTTTTAGGCTAGAGATGAACAAGAGAAAGAGTAAGCTTATTTTATACAAATCCTCTCAATACCTTGGAGCTTGGTTCCGAGCTATAACTGGTCTTAAATGTTGAAACCCTCTAATAACCCAGCTAAGGATCCTAATTATAACTAAGAAGCCTTCTTACTCAGACTATCAACTACTCCTAGAGAAAATACAAAAGATACTATTCAATTGGTATAATAAATGTTGGACCCCGAACGTTTCATAGGAGTTAGAATTATTGAATGAAAAATTTTGGTGATTAGTCATGAGTAAAGAACAAATGAATGAAACTTCTTGAATTAGAAATGATAGACAAGAGTAAAGTAGTGAATAAGAAATGTGGATAAATTCGTGTTTTACTTTGGTGATTTAGTGGATAAGAGATTTTGAAATGGAAAAAATTAAGGTGAAAGTTAGAAGTAGAGTGAAAGAAAAAAAAAAGAAGTTGAATTTGTGTAGTAAATTGATGGAGAATATGTACATATGTATATGTTCTGTTATTAGTGTTCATGATTAATCATGGACTATATTTTTCTTTGGATGATATTGATTTGAAATGGAGTTGAGAATGAGGAGTAAATGAAGTAGAAAAGGTGATCTTAGTATGAGTTGTGTTAAAGAAAGATTGTGAAACCAAATGGGTGATTGATCTGGAAAATGTTCACGGAGTATGCTTCAGTCTTTTAGACACAACTTTTCTCTAGTTATTCAAACGAGATAATTTTTAATTTAGATTAAACTAGAAACATATGACTATATTTCTTATGAAGACATTGAATTTAAATTCTGTCTTTAAGAATCTTAAAATTTGTCATGAATTTGAGAACTGGATGTAATACATTGGTGGATGAATGTAAAATTCGTGTACCAACTTCAGGAGAAAATCTGGACTCAATTGAGGTAAATTAGTTAAATTTGTCTTTGGGAGAGTTTTATATCTTTCTTTTAGCTTTCTAACGATATATAGTATGGAATTTTTGAACTTCTAGGCTGAAAGTTATGGTCCCTATAAGGGAAGATGTATTTTCTGTCTTTTCGCTTCTTTTATGTTTTGCTTTTTCTATGATGAAGTGTCGTCTATGTTTTGCTTATGTGTCGTCTGTGTTTTGCTTACATGTCATTTGTGTTTTGCTTACGTGTCATCTGTGTTTTACTAACATGTCATATGTGATGACGTGTCGTCTATGGTGACGTGTCATTTGTCTTTTGCTATCTTTTGTCTTCTGCTTCTTTTATGTTTGACCTATACCTATATTCTGCTCCATTTTTGACCCTTTAGATGATAGAATCTATCTTTGAGGTCTTCATGAAAGTTGTATATATTGAAGTCCCCTTTCGAACCATCTAAATACCACACAAATCCGACATCTTTAGGAAAAGTTATAGTAATTTTCCTCATTCGTCTGTCTTTTTCCATTCGTTTGCTTTTTCCTTTGGTTTCGTCTATACCTATCTTCTATTCTATTTTTGACCCTTCAAAAATAGAATCTATCTTTGAGGTCTTCATAAAAGTTGTATATCTTGAAGTTTTCTTTCAAACCATTTAAAGAACATTCTAATCTGATATCTATATAAAAAGTTATAGCAATTTTCCTCATTTTTCTGCTTTTTCCCATTCGTCTGTTTTTCCTTTGGCTTCATCTGATCTTATCGTCTGGTCCATTTTTACCATTCAGATGATAAAATCTGGCCTCAAGGTCTTCTTCAAAGTTGTGTATATCAAAGTTCTCTTTGAAATCGTCCTAAGATGATCTCAATCTAACATCTGTAGAGAGAGTTATGCCATTTGTCCCGAGAAAAGTTCAATCTTAACACATTTTTCTATCCCTAGATAGATTTTTATAGCTTTTGGGATTTATTGGAAAAAGATAGATTGAATCAAAGTAAGGGTATCAACTGGAAGAGTAGGAATTGGATATTTTACTGAACATGCTTCCGTATTTTGATGATTTCGGGACCGGTAGAGCCCCGAATAAGATGATTTTGGTTTCAAGATAAACTAGAGATATGAAGCTACAGATGGTATGAAGAAGTTGAAATTTAATTCAGTTTCTAAGATTTTCAAATTCTGGGTGGAAATTGGGTTTAGTGTATTGTTTCAGTCTAACAACAGTCTGAAATGTTTCGGCCTTAACTTTCAGATTTTTGAACCAAATGGATTGATTTTGGTGTCATTGAAAACTTAAGACAAGGGAGAACACTTTTTTATAGAAGAAAGAGTTATGTCAGAATATTCAATGGTGTTTTTGGCAAGACACTTAAGTATAAAAGACATAAGGCGTAAATGGAAGGGCAAATGGGACATTTCTCGATCATTAATGTCGTCTTGCATTTTAAGAAGAGAGGAGAACGAAAATTGAAGAGAAAAAGAAGGAGTGTCATGAAAAAGAGAGAAATACGAAGAGAAGAAGTGAAGGAGAGAAAGAAGAGAAAACAAGCTAGGGTTTAACTTTTCTTAGTCTTCAAAAGAGATTTTAGAGTTGTTCAAGAAAGGAAAAAGGAAGAGGAAGAGAAGAGCTTCCCTTTGAGCTAAAGATCTTTTCAATTGATGAAGAATCAAGGTAAGACCATTTTTAGATCTTTTGGATTTTTGGAAGGATTTTAGTCCATGGAATTTAGAAAATGCTTGGGTTTAAGCATTCTATAATCAATTTTAGTGATTTTGTATTGTGAGATTTTCTATTGGATTCCTATTGAATGAAACTTGGTTTGTTTTAGGAAACCAAGAGAATTCTACCCAAGAGCAAGGAGAAAGACAACCTGGACTTAGATTTTTGCAAGCGAATTAGGTGGGTAATATATTTAAAGTTATTGTGTGATTGGACAAATTCTTTCCTATGTGTGGATATGTGTTAAATTGTTTGAAATTGACTTGTTGAAAATACATGATGATTTTGATTATGTTATATCGTGAAAGAAGCATGATATCTTGATAAAATTAAATTGTGATTTTGATCAATGTTATTCCTTGAAATATGTCATGGCATTTGTATATATATATAGAAAGGAAAGAACATGAAAGATGAAAGAAAAGGTTTGAAAGTATAAAAGCATTTTGGTAAAATGATTCTGAGCATGATTATATGCTTCTGTTTGGACGAGAGTGGAACCATTCTATTCATCACGTGCACGTTGACAAGAGCCTTCTCCCAGCTGCCTGTTTGTGGCATATGAGCTTCGAAAAATGGACTCATTCTGTTCATAGGGTAAACTTTGGTTTCCTCATTTTGTTTCATGGAACCCTCGAGCCGTTTGTTGTGCATTTGCATCTTTAAATTGTTAAGTATGAAGCATATTGAGTGTTATGTGTTATGAGCGGTTATGTGATTTGAGCTAAATTTGATGAATGTTTATATTGCTTAAATAAAGTATAAATGCTAGAATTGCTAGACATATATATATTGCTGCCTTTATTGATAGTGGATCAGGAACATGTTTGTGTAAACCTGAATGTTATCCATAAGCTTATCATAAAGATTTACCTAAAATTAAAGGAAAAGATATATCAAATAATATTATTGAAATTAATAAAGGAATAGAAAAACCGATAATTTTATTAGGTTCCTTCTTAATAAAAGGTCCACCCTTTTATTTCTATAATACAGGTACTGATATTTTATTAGGCAATAATTTTTTGCAGTTATTTCATAAAGTAACCTTTGATACAGTTGCTAATCAGATATTATTTAAAACACCTTGTCATCATTTGATAATCGTTAAAAAACTTAAACATGCTTATGCTAAACAATTTCCTATTTCCTTTATCCCTCGCCCAGCCCAGCGTGGTGATATAAGCTATACAGAAAAACCGATTTTTCCAAAAACAAAGCCTTTATTACAATACTAGATTGAATTAAGACAGCTTGATTTAGCCATAGATAATGTAACAACAAAACTAGAAAGATGTTATACTGAAAATCCTTTACAATTTTGGGATAAAAATCAGATATATGCTAAATTAGAAATGATAGACAAAACTAAAATCACAAGAGTAAAACCAATGAGATATAATGAGGAAGATCAGAAGGAATTTCAGATACAAATAAAATAATTATTAGATGCTAGATTTATTAGACCTAGCCAATCACCTCATAGTTCCCCTACATTTATAGTCAGAAAACATGCGGAACAAGTTAGAGGAAAAGCTAGAATGGTCATAAATTATAAAAAATTAAATGATAACACAGTATTTGATGGATATTTTTTCCCCATAAAGAAACTCTTATAAATAGAACTAGAAACAAAAAGATATTTTCAAAATTTGATTGTAAAAGTGGATTTTGGCAGATAAAAATGCATCCTAATATTATTAGTTATACTGCTTTCTCTACTCCTCAAGGTCAATATGAGTGGCTTGTTATGCCTTTTGGATTAAAAAATGCTCCCCAAATATTTCAACGAAAAATGGATAATATTTTTAAGAATTATGATTTTATATATGTTTATGTTGATGATATTTTAGTTGCCTCCCAGAATATGCCTACTCATTTAAAAGAGTTAGATAAATTTGCTGATATTTGCATAATACATGGATTAGGATTATCAAAAAAGAAATCAAAGATTTTACAAAATAATGTAGAGTTTTTAGGCATGAAACTAGATGGCCAAGGAATAGAATTACAAAATCATATTTTAGAAAAAATTTCTCAATTCCCTAATAAATTAATTGATATAAAGCAAATACAAAGCTTTTAGGAGTTTTAACTTATGCTTCTAATTTTATAAAAGATTTAGCAAAGTTAAGAAAACCTTTCAAGATTTACTTAAAAAGATAAGATATTTAGTTTTACACTTGAGTAAGAAAATCAAGCAAAACAGATAAAAGAATTATGTTGTACATTACCCAAATTATATTTACCAAATGAAAAGATGATTTAATAGTAGAAATTGATGCTTCGAACTCGATGGAGTGGAGTATTAAAGAAAATAGATTATAATAATAAAGAAAAATAGGAGAAAGTTTATGTAGATATTGTTCAGAATGTTTACTAATCTGAAACTAGATATCATATAAATGAAAAAGAATTACTTGCTATAATAAAAGGCTCTAAAAATTCTATTACTTTTACTTCCAAAAGATTATTATTAAGAACCGATAATACTCGGTAAAGGCCTTTATTAAAAATAATTTGCCAAAGAGACTGAATATAAAAGATTAATTAGATGGCAAACATTACTTTATGAATATATTTTGATATTGAAATTGTTAAACCGACAAAATATTTTAGCGATTTTCTTACTCGGGATGGAAGACCTTTAACTTCAAATATTGAAAGAAGTTCGTAAATTGGATTCTGAGATACGTCATATCAAAGATAATATTTCAGACTTTATCGATATTGCTAATCTTCCAGGTATGTCTCGAGAAGTTTCAAGTCTCTTAAAATGAGGAAGTGAACTTATGCAGATGAATATTGAAAATTGTGAAGATATAAGCCTCAAGCTTACTGAATATGTTGCTGGATCTTGCAGTTCAAAAGCTGATACACCCATAATAAAAGAAACACCTAAACATATATTTCTTAAAGAAAAAAAAGTAGATTTAAGACCCAATCTTTCCCCTGGACCTTCTACTACACCACAGATAATAAAAGAATTAGCTATGATCTCACCAGATGTGGAACATCAATATAAGAACCGATATATTGATTTCTCGAGAATTTACCCAAGAATCAATTATTTCATCTCTGAAATAATAAAAACCGATATATTGATTTCTCGGGAATTTACCCAAGAATCAATTATTTATAGGAATCAGACCCACAAGAAATCCGATACTGGTATGATTTTGGAGTCCTCAATTCGATCTATCTATCTTCTCCAAATTTTCCAGAAATAAACTTTCTGCCATAATGGATAAAAGATGGGGTACGAGATTGTTATCTCAAAAATCCCACTATAACAACAAAAGATATTTTAGTATTAAAATTTTTATCAGCAGGACCTGATTTTGATACTGATGGTAGATATCCAGCTTATCATTTTATTCAGCTGGGAAAAACAGATTCTTTCTCAATATCTGTCAATTAGAATAAATCCAAAGATTTTATTAAATTTGAAGAAAAAGATATTCACTACAGAAGAGCAATTGGGATAAGGATAGTCCTTCAAGACATGGAAGCCAGTTTCAAAAAAGGATTTCGCACATATGGCGGTCAAAAGATACATTCTTCAGTCATGATATATCCTGCAAAAACTACACCAATAGCAGCACTCAACTATATACAAACAAAAATGAAATTATTAGAGATCGGAGTTATCAGATCAAGCTTTCTAGCTATGCAAAAGATTTGTCAGTTCCGAAAACACCAAAAAGATATTTGCCCAAAGATGTATCACATTCGGAAAAAAGATAAAGCAAAGAAAACGACTACCGACAAAAGAGATAGCGACTGAAATGCCAGCACAAAAGATAAACCCAGCACATACAACATACGTGTTCGGTTAAAAACATATGTAATCTTTTATCATGTAAATATCTAGAATAGTAGTTTGCTTTTCCTTCTTATAAATATGTAAGCTAGCAAACCACAGAAGGCAATCCTTACAGGCCTTCTCCTCTCCACTCTCTTGTATCATTACCATGCAAAATAAATAAACTCTTCCGTTTCTTATACTATTCTCTACTTCCCAGAAACAAATAGAAAAAGTCTAAACACTTTCTTACTTCCTCCTTACCCCTAGAGGTAGGAAACGAAACTAGGTTGCGCTAGTTACTACTGAAGGAACTTCAGGAGAGTTACCTATATCTATAGGTTGGGGTTGGAACGCTCGATAAAAGCTCTGTGGTATGACCCGGTAGTATTCTAGTCAAAGTGAAGTTAGGTAAGGAAGCATGCTGGACCCTCTTATATTTTACTTCGGGTATAGTTGAGAATAAGTATAAGAAAACTGTCTCATCCATCATGAATGTTGAAGCTTATGGAGAGCATCTAGTATGATTAGATTTATCCATAAAAGATAGCATAAACAATATAATCATTGAGTTAAGATTATATTATCTTTGCGAACTTGAAAATAACAAGGATATAGCACATAGAAGACAGTTATAAAACAATGATGTATTTCATGTCAAAACAAATCCGGATATTGAATTCATCGAAATACCGACATGAAACAAAAGCGATAATAGACTTTACTCTCTTAGAACTACGAAAATGATGAAGGATTTGGACCACCTTGACTCCACTGGATTTGATTAATAAGACCCGAACGAATGGACCGCACTAACACCGTACTCGCATACACACCCATCTGATTGGACCAAGATAACGAAGACATGGACCAGTACAACCAGTACACCTTAAATGGACCACCATCAGTACAAAAAAATGGTATCTGATCCTTCATTTTCTATTAATAATCTAATAGGTAATATATCTTGTCCAAATCTTATTAATGTTTCTATAGCTTCATCTATAGAGTGTAATTCACCATTAAAATTTGTATATTGATGTACTTCATTTAACTTGTATCTTTGTAATCCAGTACACAATTTATGATTTAAGGTGTACTGGTGGTGGTCCATTTAAGGTGTACTGGTCCATGTACTGGTCTAATCTGTACGGTGTACGGTGCTGGTGCGGTCCAGTCTGGTTCTGGGTCTTATTAATTAAATCCAGGTGGAGTTGAAGGTGGTCCAAATCCTTCATCATTTTCTTGTAGTTCTAAGAGAGTAAAGTCTATTATCGTTTTTGTTTCATGTCGGGCATTTCTGATGAATTCCAATATCTGGATTTGTTTTGACATAAAATACATCATTGCTTTATAATCTGGTCTTCTATGTTCTATATCCTTGTTATTTTCAAGTTCTGTAGCATAACATAATCTTAACTCATTGATTATATTGTTACTTTGGTCAATTGCCAATGGCTATAAATATATTAGCAACTGAGCTGTGTAGCTCATCCCACGCTTCCTTTCTCAAGTATAGAAAGAGAGGATTAGCGATCCTTGCAAGGCATTGTAACTCCAAGATAGTTAGAGACTTTTGTAATTAAGTTAGTTCATGAACTTTTGTATTTTAGAATCATTTTAAACATAAGCATTCAACTGTATCATATGTATTTGGTATTTTGTATTTGTGTTAAGGCAAAGGGGTAGTTTTTGAAATGTAAGGATATTATGAAAACAAACATTGTGTTCTGTAATGGGCCCAAGTGATCATTGAAACTCTGATGTGTTCAATAATAATTGCTTCTTTGTGACTGAAATCAGTTTAAATAAATCGGGTCGATTTGATTATCAATTTTTTCGCTTACGCCTTAATTGTTTAAGAAAATTTGCAATGAATTTTGACAGTTAAATGCCTTCGAATGTTGGGCTTCAGAAACGGGGTCTAGCAATAAAAGCCTATCAAAGGCTGGTGCAGTTCAAAAAATAAACTTAGTGATTGGTAGCCTTCATGTTTACTGGTTAGCTCATCTCTTTATTCCTGTAAACATTATTAAAACTATTAAGAGGTTGATGAGAATTTTTCTTTGTTTCGGAGACTTTAATAAACCAGACAGAACCTCCATCACCTTATAGACATCTCCAGTTTCTTGCAAGTTTGGGGACTTAACCACCTATGCTAAAGACTTCACATGTTACAAAATCTAGATTCACTATCAAAAGAAATTGCAAAATAGTTCACTATTAAAAGAAAAAAATGCAAAATAGTCTTACTCTTAGAACTATCTCAAGATTTGTTTACAAAAAGTTCCTCTTAGTTTATTTTGATGCTTCTTAGCTTGATGTTTCTATGCACAAGTTTATATGTAGAGCCCGACCTCTACTGCCATCACTCCAGGTATTGTCCTCTTTGGCACTTGTGTGAGTCACGACTCGAACACAAGACCTCAAGGTTTTTTTTCCACTTTAAGTGGATGCCTCTTATCATTGAGCCAGTTGGCTCAATGGTAAGAGGCGTCCACTTAAAGTGGCACAAAACCTTGAGGTCTTGTGTTCGAGTCGTGACTCACGCAAGTGCCAAAAAGGACAATACATGGAGTGATGGCGTAGAGGCCGGGCTCTACATTAAAAGCGCCATTTTAATGTAGCCTCTACACGCCATCACTCAGTATTGTCCTCTTTGGCACTTGTGTGAGTCACACTCGAACACAAGACCTCGAGTTTTGTTGCACTTTAGTGCACGCCTCTTACCATTGAGTCATTGGCTCAATGGTAAGAGGCGCACACTTAAAGTGCAACAAAACCTCGAGGTCTTGGGTTCGAATCGTGGACTCACCCTTGACCAAAGAGGACAATACCTGAAGTGATGGCGGTAGAGGCCGGGCTCTACATTATACCTCATTAAAACTCTTTTTTATTAATATATTTATTTAAAAATTTCAAAAATTGAATAATAAAATGTTATCATTTTTTGATTTAATAAATTTCAATCACTAACTCAGTTAATTAATTTACTTAAATTATATAATCTATAAATTATTACGTATTATTTATATAAACATTATAATTATAGTCTTTAATTTTGATTTCAGCAAAAGAATGGTACTTACAATTAAATGATGACTTAAATAGTTTATTAGGCAATTATGACTACTCCACCTTACTACATAAGCTTTTGTATCTTTGCTTAGCTTAGGGGGAAGATAGTCCATTTTATACTCTTCTTATTTATAGTGATTATCTAATTCAATTATCTTATTTATTTTTCCATTTAAGCTCTTCAACCATTAAAAAGCTAATAAATTAACTTGATTAAATCCATTAAAAAGCTAGTTGAAAGCAGTTCAGCACAGGTCAATACCTCTCAACCATTAAGAAAAGAGGACTTGAAAGTCAAGATTATTGAAGAAAGCCAACCTGTCAGGAGTAGCAACTCTATAATCATCAGAGAAACCCCAAAAAGGTCAGTCAAGGCACAATTAAAACCAATCTTGTTAAATAGTAGTACAATACATCTGTTAAGTGATGACGAGAAAAGTATGCATGGTTTTCTGAGGGATAAAGGAACCAAACCATACTCCACGCAGATGACAAGGTAGAAGTACACTATTTTACCAATCACAAAGAGAACTGTGATCAAGGTTGTGCCTGAGATTCAACCAAGACCTTACATTGTTCGTAATGAGGAAAAAGGGAAGAAGAAACTGTATCCTGAAGAGATAACAAGTGATCTGACAGAAGAACAGATCGAAGCTACAATGAGAAACATTGATGAAGCATGCTATGCATGCCAACAGAAAGGAACCTATGTTTCCCACTACATTTCGAAAGTCAGGAAGCAATTGTGGTCAGCGAACCACTGATGACTCTTCTAAGGTAGTTGGAAGACTTACAGAAGGGCAGTACAGATCCATTAGGATTGGAGACCTAAGCTACTTAATAGAGTCATTTGTGCATCTGATTATGCACATTAGACCCTTGACAACTGTGTCTTCAATTGGAGATGTTCTACACCTATTTGGAAGACAAGTTCTATGACTAACCAGTCATGATGATCTTGATCTCCCAGAACTGAACTTATCTGTCAAACCTCCTACCTTTACAATAACTGAACCAGGTGTCATATCTTCAGATGCATATACTACAACCGTTGGTCTTGAAGTAGTACAATAAAAGCATGATGAAGACATTAAAGATAAAGTTGATAATCTTTGTGCTTTTGTGGGTGACTTGTATAAAAAAGTAGAGTATATTCGACAAGATCTCAAGTCACTCCGCATTGAAGTGAGAGAAATGTTTTCTAAAGTTATGAAGCATCTGCGGTTATGATTTTTTTGATCATTAACAAATAGGGGGAGAAAGAAAAAAAGGAGAAAGAAATGACAAAGACAAGGGAAGAACAAGAAGAGAAGAAAAGAACAAACGAAGAAGATTTTGACTACAATTTTTTTTATTCTATGATTATTTGTTATCATCAAAAAGGGGGAGATTGTTAAGTCGAAATGATTTTACGATTAATAATTTTGATGAAGACCAAATAACAATGCAGATACAAAATGAGACGATAGAAATGAGACGGAAGCAGAAAGCAAAATGAGACGATAAAAACGAGACAGAAGCAGAAAGCAAAATGAGATAATAGAAATGGGACGAAAGCAGAAAGCAAAATGAGATGATAGAAATGAGACGAAGTGAAGCTGAAAATGAGACGGAAGAATATGAGATGAAAGAATCGAAGATGAAGACCCAATACCACGTCAGATGATCAATCAGTTTGAGTAAGTTACAGAACTCAACTGAATAACTGTTTCTTCAAAGATCAAGAAACAAGAAGAAAGAAGCAGTTATCAAGAAGCGATTGAAGACGAAGGCTATAAATACGAGTCAGAGTCGAAGACTGAAAAAGTTAGTGATTTTCAAAAAAGGCTAGAGATTCAAAAGCTAGAAATTTTATTCATTGTGTTAAACTTAGAGCTACTATTGTCTATAACAAAACTCGAAACATCTTTTAGTAAAAGGAAGAAAAGCTGATAACCTGAAGAGTCTAAGTCAAAAAAGAATACTTGTTGTAAGAGACCTGAAAAGGCTCGGTGAAAAGAATACTTGTATCTTTGAAAAGTATAGTGAAATCTCAAAAAGAATTCTAAGAACTGTACGTAGCCCACGGTTTGGGGTGAACCAGTATAAAACTGTTGTATCGATTCTTACTCTCAATTCTCAACTTTTAATTTCTATTGTTGATACAAATACTTAGAAGCATATTGCAATACTACATAATACTGCTTTTCAATCGTTTGAGAAATCAAGTTTTTTTAAAGAAAAAGTTTGTTTAAAAGAGGATTGTATTAAAAAACAGATACACAATTCAACCCCCCTTCTTATGCGTTTTGTATATCGAATATTCAGTCTATACTAACGTGTGATTCACTTCAAAAAAAAAGAGGAGAAAGAAAAGGATATTGATAATTATATTACCACTATTGTAGAGGATATTGTCTCTGTCCATATACTATTTAGGCCTATCTCCATATCCTATCTTAATCGCCATTTTGAAATCCTTAAGCTGACGTGTTGCGATGGTTGCAATGATAAGAGGAGGATGGTTGGGCATTAGATTATGGTAAGAGGAGGAGAGGTCCAAGATGAAGAGTGCGCAATTGCAAGATAGGAGTGACAATGATATGAGGAGGAAAGTGACGATAAACAATAATACCAAGAGGAGGAGAGGGGCAACAAACGACGACTAGATGAGTGATAAAGTGAAAACTAGGGAGGGAAGTGGGCTGGGGAAATATTAGGGTAAATTAACTAATTAGGGTTAGAAATTTGTTTTATCCTTTTCAAAATTTTCACAAAAAGTAATAAGATTTTTTAGTTTTATCTGATATTTTGCAAATATTTTGGGTAGTGGTCGGTAACAACATTATTAATTTTGAACCATACTAACCGGAAGGTACCGTATCAGCCAAAAAATAATATGAAAGTATTTTAAGTAGTCAATTTGCCAATACTGACAATATTTTACGACCCATATCGTAACTTTTAAAAAATACAGGGACTAAATTGAAAAAGTCAAATTACCACGTCAGATGATCAATCAGTTTGAGTAAGTTCTGAACTCGAATGAATAACTGCTTTTCAAAGATCAAGAAACAAGAAGAAAAAGCGATTATCGAAGCGATTGAAGGCGAAGGCTATAAATATGAGTCAGTCGAAGACTGAAAAAGTTAGTGATTTTCAAAAAGGCTAGAGATTCAAAAGCTAGAAATTTTATTCATTGTGTTAAACTTAGAGCTACTATTGTCTATAACAAAACTCAAACATCTTTTAGTAAAAGGAAGAAAAGTCGATAACTCAAGATGCTAAGTCAAAAAGAGTACTTTTGTAAGAGACACGAAAAGGCTCGGTGAAAAGAATACTTGTATCTTTGAAAAGTATAGTGAAATCTCAAAAGAATTCTAAGAACTGGGCGTAGCCCACGGTTTGGGGTGAACCAAGATAAAAGCTGTTATGTCGATTCTTCCTCTCAATTCTCAACTTTTAATTTCTATTGTTGATACAAATACTTAGAAGCATATTGCAATACTTCATATCTTGCTTTTCAATCGTTTGAGAAATGAAGTTTTTTTAAAGAAAAAGTTTGTTTAAAAGAGGATTGTATTAAAAAACAGATACACAATTCAACCCCCCTTCTTATGCGTTTTGTATATCGAATATTCAGTCTATACTAAATTGTGATTCACTTCAAAAAAAGAAGAGGAGAAAGAAAAGGATATTGATAATTATATTACCACTATTGTAGAGGATATTGTCTCGTCCATATACTATTTAGGCTATCTCCATATCCTATCTTAATCGCCATTTTGAAATCCTTAAGGCGGCGTGTTGCGATGGTTGCAATGATAAGAGGAGGATGGTTGGGCGTTAGATTATGGTAAGAGGAGGAGAGGTCCAAGATGAAGAGTGCGCAATTGCAAGATAGGAGTGACAATGATATGAGGAGGAAAGTGACGATAAACAATAATACCAAGAGGAGGAGAGGGGCAACAAACGACGACTAGATGAGTGACAAAGTGAAAACTAGGGAGGAAGTGGTGGGAAATATTAGGGTAAATTAACTAATTAGGGTTAGAAATTTGTTTTATCCTTTTAAAAATTTTCACAAAAAGTAATAAGATTTTTTAATTTTATCTGATATTTTGCAAATATTTTGGGTAGTGGTCGGTAACAACATTATTAATTTTGAACCATACTAACCGGAAGGTACCGTATCAGCCAAAAAACAATATGAAAGTATTTTAAGTAGTCAATTTGCCAATAATGACAATATTCTACGACCAATATCGTAACTTTTAAAAAATAAAGGGACTAAATTGAAAAAGTCAAATTACCACGTCAGATGATCAATCAGTTTGAGTAAGTTACAGAACTCAAATGAATAATTGTTTCTTCAAAGATCAAGAAACAAGAAGAAAGAAGCAGTTATCAAGAAGCGATTGAAGACGAAGGCTATAAATACGAGTCAGAGTCGAAGCCTGAAAAAGTTAGTGATTTTCAAAAAAGGCTAGAGATTCAAAAGCTAGAAATTTTATTCATTGTATTAAACTTAGAGCTACTATTGTCTATAACAAAACTCGAAACATCTTTTAGTAAAAGGAAGAAAAGCTGATAACCTGAAGAGGCTAAGTCAAAAAAGAATACTTGTTGTAAGAGACCTGAAAAGGCTCGGTGAAAAGAATACTTGTATCTTTGAAAAGTATAGTGAAATCTCAAAAAGAATTCTAAGAACTGGACGTAGCCCACGGTTTGGGGTGAACCAGTATAAAACTGTTGTATCGATTCTTACTCTCAATTCTCAACTTTTAATTTCTATTGTTGATACAAATACTTAGAAGCATATTGCAATACTTCATAATACTGCTTTCCAATCGTTTGAGAAATCAAGTTTTTTTAAAGAAAAAGTTTGTTTAAAAGAGGATTGTATTAAAAAACAGATACAAATTCAACCCCTTCTTATGCGTTTTGTATATCGAATATTCATCTATACTAACGTGTGATTCACTTCAAAAAAAGAAGAGGAGAAAGAAAAGGATATTGATAATTATATTACCACTATTGTAGAGGATATTGTCTCTGTCCATATATTATTTAGGCCTATCTCCATATCCTATCTTAATCGCCATTTTGAAATCCTTAAGCTGACGTGTTGCGATGGTTGCAATGATAAGAGGAGGATGGTTGGGCGTTACATTATGGTAAGAGGAGGAGAGGTCCAAGATGAAGAGTGCGCAATTGCAAGATAGGAGTGACAATGATATGAGGAGGAAAGTGACGATAAACAATAATACCAAGAGGAGGAGAGGGGCAACAAACGACGACTAGATGAGTGACAAAGTGAAAACTAGGGAGGGAAGTGGGCTGGGGAAATATTAGGGTAAATTAACTAATTAGGGTTAGAAATTTGTTTTATCCTTTTCAAATTTTCACAAAAAGTAATAAATTTTTTTAGTTTTATCTGATATTTTGCAAATATTTTGGGTAGTGGTCGGTAACAACATTATTAATTTTAAACCATACTAACCGGAAGGTACCGTATCAGCCAAAAAACAATATGAAAGTATTTTAAGTAGTCAATTTGCCAATCTCGACAATATTCTCGACCAATATCGTAACTTTTAAAAATACAGGACTAAATTGAAAAGTCAAATTACCACGTCGATGATCAATCGGTTTGAGTAAATTCTGAACTCGAATGAATAACTGTTTCTTCAAAGATCAAGAAACAAGAAGAAAGAAGCAGCTATCAAGAAGCGATTGAAGACGAAGGCTATAAATACGAGTCAGAGTCGAAGCCTGAAAAAGTTAGTGATTTTAAAAAAAGGCTAGAGATTCAAAAGCTAGAAATTTTATTCATTGTATTAAACTTAGAGCTACTATTGTCTATAACAAAACTCGAAACATCTTTTAGTAAAAGGAAAAAAAGCTGATAACCTAAAGAGGCTAAGTCAAAAAAGAATACTTGTTGTAAGAGACCTGAAAAGGCTCGGTGAAAAGAATACTTGTATCTTTGAAAAGTATTGTGAAATCTCAAAAAGAATTCTAAGAACTGGACGTAACCCATGGTTTGGGGTGAACCAGTATAAAACTGTTGTATCGATTCTTACTCTCAATTCTCAACTTTTAATTTCTATTGTTGATACAAATACTTAGAAGCATATTGCAATACTTCATATCTGCTTTTCAATCGTTTGAGAAATCAAGTTTTTAAAGAAAAGTTTGTTTAAAGAGGATTGTATTAAAAACAGATACACAATTCAACCCCCTTCTTATGCGTTTTGTATATCGAATATTCAGTCTATACTAAATTGTGATTCACTTCAAAAAAGAAGAGAGAAAGAAAGGATATTGATAATTATATTACCACTATTGTAGAGGATATTGTCTCGTCCATATACTATTTAGGCTGTCTCCATATCTATCTTAATCGCCATTTGAAATCCTTAAGTCGACGTGTTGCGATGGTTGCAATGATAAGAGGAGGATGGTTAGGCGTTACATTATGGTAAGAGGAGGAGAGGTCCAAGATGAAGAGTGCGAATTGCAAGATAGGGTGACAATGATATGAGGAGGAAAGTGACGATAAACAATAATACCAAGAGGAGGAGAGGGCAACAAACCATTTACTAGATGAGTGACAAAGTGAAAACTAGGGAGGAAGTGGGTGGGGAAATATTAGGTAAATTAACTAATTAGGGTTAGAAATTTGTTTTATCCTTTTCAAAATTTTCACAAAAGTAATAAGATTTTTTAGTTTTATCTGATATTTTGCAAATATTTTGGGTAGTGGTCGGTAACAACATTATTAATTTTGAACTATACTAACCGGAAGTTACCGTATCAGCCAAAAAACAATATGAAAGTATTTTAAGTAGTCAATTTGCCAATACTGACAATATTCTACGACCAATATCGTAACTTTTATAAAATACAGGGACTAAATTGAAAAAGTCAAATTACCACGTCAGATGATCAATCAGTTTGAGTAAGTTACAGAACTCAAATGAATAACTGTTTCTTCAAAGATCAAGAAACAAGAAGAAAGAAGTAGTTATCAAGAAGCGATTGAAGACGAAGCCTATAAATACGAGTCAGAGTCGAAGCCTGAAAAAGTTAGTGATTTTCAAAAAAGGCTAGAGATTCAAAAGCTAGAAATTTTATTCATTGTGTTAAACTTAGAGCTACTATTGTCTATAACAAAACTCGAAACATCTTTTAGTAAAAGGAAGAAAAGCTGATAACCTGAAGAGGCTAAGTCAAAAAAGAATACTTGTTGTAAGAGACCTGAAAAGGCTCGGTGAAAAGAATACTTGTATCTTTGAAAAGCATAGTGAAATCTCAAAAAGAATTCTAAGAACTGGACGTAGCCCACGGTTTGGGGTGAACCAGTATAAAACTGTTGTATCGATTCTTACTCTCATTCTCAACTTTTAATTTCTATTGTTGATACAAATACTTAGAAGCATATTGCAATACTTCATAATCTGCTTTTCAATCGTTTGAGAAATCAAGTTTTTAAAGAAAAGTTTGTTTAAAAGAGGATTGTATTAAAAAGCAGATACAATTCAACCCCCTTCTTATGCGTTTTGTATATCGAATATTCAGTCTATACTAACGTGTGATTCACTTCAAAAAAGAAGAGGAGAACGAAAGGATATTGATAATTATATTACCACTATTGTAGAGGATATTGTCTCTGTCCATATACTATTTAGGCCTATCTCCATATCCTATCTTAATCGCCATTTTGAAATCCTTAAGCTGACGTGTTGCGATGGTTGTAATGATAAGAGGAGGATGGTTGGGCGTTAGATTATGGTAAGAGGAGGAGAGGTCCAAGATGAAGAGTGCGCAATTGCAAGATAGGAGTGACAATGATATGAGGAGGAAAGTGACGATAAACAATAATACCAAGAGGAGGAGAGGGGCAACAAACGACGACTAGATGAGTGACAAAGTGAAAACTAGGGAGGGAAGTGGGCTGGGGAAATATTAGGGTAAATTAACTAATTAGGGTTAGAAATTTGTTTTATCCTTTTCAAAATTTTCACAAAAAGTAATAAGATTTTTTAGTTTTATCTGATATTTTGCAAATATTTTGGGTAGTGGTCGGTAACAACATTATTAATTTTGAACCATACTAACCGGAAGGTACCGTATCAGCCAAAAAACAATATGAAAGTATTTTAAGTAGTCAATTTGCCAATACTGACAATATTCTACGACCAATATCGTAACTTTTAAAAAATACAGGGACTAAATTGAAAAAGTCAAATTATCACGTCAGATGATCAATCGGTTTGAGTAAGTTACAGAACTCAAATGAATAACTGTTTCTTCAAAGATCAAGAAACAAGAAGAAAGAAGCAGTTATCAAGAAGCGATTGAAGACGAAGGCTATAAATACGAGTCAGAGTCGAAGACTGAAAAAGTTAGTGATTTTCAAAAAAGTCTAGAGATTCAAAAGCTAGAAATTTTATTCATTGTGTTAAACTTAGAGCTACTATTGTCTATAACAAAACTCGAAACATCTTTTAGTAAAAGGAAGAAAAGCTGATAACCTGAAGAGGCTAAGTCAAAAAAGAATACTTGTTGTAAGAGACCTGAAAAGGCTCGGTGAAAAGAATACTTGTATATTTTAAAAGTATAGTGAAATCTCAAAAAGAATTCAAAGAACTGGACGTAGCCCACGGTTTGGGGTGAACCAGTATAAAACTGTTGTATCGATTCTTACTCTCAATTCTCAACTTTTAATTTCTATTGTTGATACAAATACTTAGAAGCATATTGCAATACTTCATAATACTGCTTTTCAATCGTTTGAGAAATCAAGTTTTTTTAAAGAAAAAGTTTGTTTAAAAGAGGATTGTATTAAAAAACAGATACACAATTCAACCCCCCTTCTTATGCGTTTTGTATATCGAATATTCAGTCTATACTAACGTGTGATTCACTTCAAAAAAAGAAGAGGAGAAAGAAAAGGATATTAATAATTATATTACCACTATTGTAGAGGATATTGTCTCTGTCCATATACTATTTAGGCCTATCTCCATATCCTATCTTAATCGCCATTTTGAAATCCTTAAGCTGACGTGTTGCGATGGTTGCAATGATAAGAGGAGGATGGTTGGGCGTTACATTATGGTAAGAGGAGGAGAGGTCCAAGATGAAGAGTGCGCAATTGCAAGATAGGAGTGAATATGATATGAGGAGGAAAGTGACGATAAACAATAATACCAAGAGGAGGAAAGGGGCAACAAACGACGACTAGATGAGTGACAAAGTGAAAACTAGGGAGGGAAGTGGGCTGGGGAAATATTAGGGTAAATTAACTAATTAGGGTTAGAAATTTGTTTTATCCTTTTCAAAATTTTCACAAAAAGTAATAAGATTTTTTAGTTTTATCTGATATTTTGCAAATATTTTGGGTAGTGGTCGGTAACAACATTATTAATTTTGAACCATACTAACCGGAAGGTACCGTATCAGCCAAAAAACAATATGAAAGTATTTTAAGTAGTTAATTTGCCAATACTGACAATATTCTACGACCAATATCGTAACTTTTAAAAAATACAGGGACTAAATTGAAAAAGTCAAATTATCACGTCAGATGATCAATCGGTTTGAGTAAGTTCTGAACTCGAATGAATAACTGCTTTCTTGAGATCAAGAAACAAGAAGAAAGAAGCAGTTATCAAGAAGCGATTGAAGACGAAGGCTATAAATACGAGTCAGAGTCGAAGACTGAAAAAGTTAGTGATTTTAAAAAAAGGCTAGAGATTCAAAAGCTAGAAATTGTATTCATTGTGTTAAACTTAGAGCTACTATTGTCTATAACAAAACTCGAAACATCTTTTAGTAAAAGGAAGAAAAGCTGATAACCTGAAGAGGCTAAGTCAAAAAAGAATACTTGTTGTAAGAGACCTGAAAAGGCTCGGTGAAAAGAATACTTGTATCTTTGAAAAGTATAGTGAAATCTCAAAAAGAATTCTAAGAACTGGACGTAGCCCACGGTTTGGGGTGAACCAGTATAAAACTGTTGTATCGATTCTTACTCTCAATTCTCAACTTTTAATTTCTATTGTTGATACAAATACTTAGAAGCATATTGCAATACTTCATAATACTGCTTTTCAATCGTTTGAGAAATCAAGTTTTTTTAAAGAAAAAGTTTGTTTAAAAGAGGATTGTATTAAAAAACAGATACACAATTCAACCCCCCTTCTTATGCGTTTTGTATATCGAATATTCAGTCTATACTAACGTGTGATTCACTTCAAAAAAAGAAGAGGAGAAAGAAAAGGATATTGATAATTATATTACCACTATTGTAGAGGATATTGTCTCTGTCCATATACTATTTAGGCCTATCTCCATATCCTATCTTAATCGCCATTTTGAAATCCTTAAGCTGACGTGTTGCGATGGTTGCAATGATAAGAGGAGGATGGTTGGGCGTTAGATTATGGTAAGAGGAGGAGAGGTCTAAGATGAAGAGTGCGCAATTGCAAGATAGGAGTGACAATGATATGAGGAGGAAAGTGACGATAAACAATAATACCAAGAGGAGGAGAGGGGCAACAAACGACGACTAGATGAGTGACAAAGTGAAAACTAGGGAGGGAAGTGGGCTGGGGAAATATTAGGGTAAATTAACTAATTAGGGTTAGAAATTTGTTTTATCCTTTTAAAAATTTTCACAAAAAGTATTAAGATTTTTTAGTTTTATCTGATATTTTGCAAATATTTTGGGTAGTGGTCGGTAACAACATTATTAATTTTGAACCATACTAACCGGAAGGTACCGTATCAGCCAAAAAATAATATGAAAGTATTTTAAGTAGTCAATTTGCCAATACTGACAATATTCTACGACCAATATCGTAACTTTTAAAAAATACAGGGACTAAATTGAAAAAGTCAAAATTTTAAAATTTTAAACCCCTCCCCCCCCCCCCCCAACACTCATTCTCTACTCTCTCCTTCTTCGGTTCTCCTATTTTTTATTTCTCTCTCACTCTCTGTCTTGTACTCTTCTTCGGTAGTTGCCTCTCCCTCTCCTACAATGATCACTGCACCATTCAAGCAGTCAACACTCTTAGGTCTCCTCCACGCCAATGATGCCACCGCACTATGCCACCACCTTCCAGTCGTCCACTATTGCGACCACTGATCTCTTACAACATTTCTAGCTGTCAATCGCACGTGGAATCACCAAATTTGGAAGAAATCCAGATTCAAACTTAACTCGACCTAACATTGAATTGGATTTCTGATTTTTTGTGTATTTTTTCTAAAATTTGGAAAAAAAACTGCATTATATTTGGTTTTTATGTATATTTTGTGATAGTTGAATTGAAACCGTTAGAAATTGTGAGAGATGAAATTGTTCGAAATGGAAATTGTTGATGTATGCTTGATGATATTTGAATTGAAATTGTTGGAAATGAGAATTGTTGGAAATGAAAATTGTTTATGTATGTTTTGTGATGGTTGAATTGAAATTGTTGGAAATTGTTAGAAATGAGAATTGTTTATGTAAGTTTTGTGATGTTTGAATTAAAATTGTTGGAAATTCTTGGAAATGGAATTGTTGGAAATGGAAATTGTTAATGTATGTTTTATAATGGTTAAATAGAAATTGTTGGAAATTGATAGACATGAAATTGTTGGGAATGGAAATTGTTTATGTATGTTTTGTGATATTTGAATTGAAATTGTTGGAGATGAAAATGTTTGAAATTGATGGAAATGGAAATTGTTTATATATGTTTTGTGATGGATGAATTGAAATTGTTAGAAATGAAATTGTTGAAAAAAAAATTGTTTATGTACGTCTTGTGATGTTTGGATTGGAATTGTTGGAAATAAAAATTGTTTATATATGTTGTGTAAAGGTTAATTTGAAGTTATTAGAAATGAAAATTGTTTTGTATGTTTTGTGATGGTTGAAATTGTTGGAAATTATTGAAAATATAAATTGTTTAGTATGTTTTGTGAATTGTGAATTGTGAATTGTGAATTGTGAATTGTAATGGTTGAAATTGTTCAAAATTAAGTTTTAACAATTTCCCTATATTTAAGATGTCACAATCAAGTTACTTGGTTAGAGCATCATAATAATCATATTAATTAAATCCTAAGACTTGTAAATTTAAATCTTGCTATATATATATAAATAAATAAATGACTAAGTTCTAATAATATTTTCATGTGTATCAATACTCATGACACTACATAACCTTTCTTTTATTGTTATAATAAGAGTTTATAAAATCAACCAAATAGAATGCCTTTATACCAAATGAGGAATGTGATATCTAATTCATCTTTTAGAGAGTATTGCGTTGAACATTCAAGTTATTATTATTTTGCAAACAATGTACAATGGGAGTGATATAAGTCTACTCTCCATATATCAACACTTTGCTTGAGATTTCTATAATTGAAAAGATGTTAAGAACGAGTTGTTAACTAAATTTTTTTGGAAAAGAAAACAAGTTGTTAAAACTTGATTATGGTATCTTAAATATAGGGGATGTGTTATTATGTAATTATATATGTTGAATGCTTGAATTGTTAGTTTTTGACTTATGGTGAATTGTGTTAGATGAAATTAAATTGTGTATGATGTAATTATACAAAATGAGTTATATTATATAAGATGGACATGCATAATGTATAATGAAATTATGTGTTCTTTAATTTGATATATGTCTTCTTTTATTTTTACAAATAAATGGAAGGAAGTTTAAGTATTCCTGATCAAACCGTTTTAGGAAGACACAATGATCTAACTTGAGTTCATGCTGCATTGGTCCCTGAAATGAAGAACCATCCTATTTTCTTATTTTGTAATAAGCATTTGAAAGGTAGAGGAATTACTCAATTAAGGAATCATTTAGCTGGGGTTAAAGGAGATGTAGAACCCTATGAAAAAGTAAGTCATTACGTGAATTGGCAAATGAAAAATTTGGTTCAAGAATATTAACATGAGAAAGATCAAAGGGAGAGATTGAATTATAAAATTGGTAGTGGAAGTTCGTTTGCTGGTTTTCATGATGATAATGGAAATGTTAAAGGTGGTAGTGGTAGTAGTTGTATTCCTTTCCAGCAAGAAGTGAATGTTACACCTAGACCTGATACTAGGAGAAAAAGAAGGCAATTGACAAATTTTTTTGCACTACGAACAACTCTTAGAGCCCAACCTTCAATTTGTAGTGCTATGCAATCAACAAATGCAGCTCACAATGTAGATATGGCAAAGGCTAGATGGTGGTATGATATAGGTGTAACATTCGATCTTACTATTATTAGCCTATGCTAGATGCTATAGCTTCTTATAGTCTGGAATACAAAGCTCCTTCTATTGATGACTACAGAGGTAAACTTTTGAGTTTCTTAGTTTCTGCAATTAAAAGTTATTTGGAAGAAAGAAGATTGGATTAGGCTACTAATAAGTGTTCAATCATGTGTGATGGTTAGACAAATAGGAGATATAAACCTTTTATTCATTTTTTAGTTTATTATGTAAATGACTTAATGTTTTTGAAGTCTATTGATGCATCTAGCCTTGTTAAGAATAATGATACTTTATTTGAGATATTTGATGAAGTTGAGAATGAAGTAGGGCCAGAAAATATTATTCAGTTCATTACTGACAATGACTCTGCTTATAAAGCGACAGAAAGAAGGTTACAAAATAAGTATAATTCTTTTTTTAGACTCCTTATGTTGCACATTTCATTGACATAACGCTGGAAAACATAGGGATGCTAGGTATTTTCCTATTATTGATAAGATTATGCAGAAAGCTGAAAAGGTGACTAAGTTCATTTATAATCGTGCATAGGTGTTGAATTTAATGAGAAAGGATTTTACCAACAGTAGGAGTTTGTGATGTCTTGTTGTGACAAGATTTGCAACGAATTTCTTATCACTTCAGTATTTTGTTATGATGAAAAAAGAATTGAAAAAAATGTTTACAAATGATAAGTGGGTTGCATCTCAACTTGCTTGGTCTAACATGCTAGGTTGGAGGTTTCCAAAATTATACTTAAAGGTATTAAAATTTGGTCCCAATGCCAATTTGTTATCCGATTTTGTGAGCTTTTAGTGAGGGTGCTTCTTTTGGCTGATAGTGATGGAATAGTGACTTAGTTTACTATGCCGGGTAGTCCTGAGCAAAATGGTGTGTTGTCGAAAGGCTTAAAAGCACCCTAAAGGACTTGAAGAAGTTGATGCCAAATAGGACTAATCTACCTGATTATCTAGAAGTGTGGAAACTTAGCCTTGCACACATTCGAATATAGGGTTGCCCTGCTGAGGTAGTATAATCCTTATAAAGAGAAATTGCATGCTTGTTATGCTCATTGCTATTTAGTCATTAATCACTTTAAAGGCTACAGATTTTTACTATAGAGGAGGAGGGACTAGAATGGTGGAATCATAAACAACAAATTTTTTGGAATACGATGTCTATGATAATGGTGGGCCCTTCCTTCAGATGATAGCAGGGTGGATACTACAGTTATTATGTACTCACAAGTTATACAATTAGATTTAATGGATGTAGGCCTTTATATTGTGCCTGTATAAGAATAAGAACTCATTTCCTGGGGATACAAGATCTAATATAGTTGTGTATATCTACTAGAGTGAGACGACCTATTATCCTATCTAATTACATAGTCTATTAGGTAAACAGGACTATGATATTAGACATGTTACGAATCTAGCTACTTTTACAGAAGTTGTTTCTGGACCTAATGCAGATTTGTGGTGGGATGCAACGATTGATAAGATGCAAGCCATGAAGTATAGTAAAGTCTGGGAGCTAGCTGATTTGTAGCAAAATTGCAAACTTGTCAGTTATAAATAAGTTTTAAGACTTAAAGGATTTCGGGATAAAGTTTGCTGGCATATAGGCTCACTCAGTTGCCTGATGGTTCATTCAAGGATAAAGGTTAACTTTATCATTACCTTCTCTCTTATATCCTTGAAGGACATATTTTAAGTGATTATGACAATTATAGCTCATGATGATATATAATTACATCAAATGGTTGTCAAAACTACTCTCCTGAACAAAGACCTTTATAAAGAGGTCTATGTGGTAAACCTGAAGTATTTCAAGATCCAGATGGAATTAACATGCTTTGTAGGTTAAGGAGATCAATATATGGTTTACATGAAATCTCTCGAAAGTGATACCTTATACTTGATGAGGTTTTAACTTCTTTCAGCTTTGTGAAAAATAAAGTTTAAAGATACCTATACTATAAGATCAAGGGGAGCAAAGTTATCTTCTTGTTACTATACGTGGATGATACATTGCTCATGTCAAATTACTTCACCATGTTGCATGAGGTTAAGCAACTTTGGCCAAGCATTTTGACATTAAAATTTTGGGTGAAGCATCTTTTATCCTAGGCATTCAAATTTACTGGGACAGATCTCAACATTCATTAAACTTCTCATAGAGTGCATATGTTAAGCGAGTGCTACAAAGGTTTAATATGGCAAACTATAAACCGTTGTAGCACCAATCTCTCATAATGAGAGATTATCTTTGGTACAGTGTTCAGAGATAATAAAGTAAATAGAGAGGATATAAGGAATGTTCTGTATTTTAATACGAGTGATAGCTTGATGTATGCTCAGGTAAGCACTAGGTGGAGCATTGCATTTACTATTAGACTGCTAGGTCAATATCTAGTTAACTCAGGTATAGATCATTGAAATGCAGTCAAGCGAGTGTTGAGATACTTAAAGGGTACTAAGGATATAAGTTGACATATAAAAAGTCAGCAGTCTAAACCTCGTAGGGAATTCAGATTCAGATTTAAGTTATATGTCCGATGATCAAAAGTTCACTTAAGGTTACCGTTTTAAGTTTACAGATGGTACAATGTCGTAGAAGAGTGTCAAGTAGACACAGGTGACTTCCTCAACTATGCATGTAGTGTGCATGCTATGGGGTTGGTTCACAAACAATTTGGCGTAAAAACTCAATTTTTGAGTTGTCTGTGATTGATCCAGTTGCTAGACCCATTCGGTTATACTATGATAATCTTGCTGCTGTGTTGTTTAACAGCAACAAAAGAATATCATAGGGTCTTAGCATTTGTAGGTCAAATATTTGACCATAAAAGAGTTAATACGAAAAGGTGACATTAAGGTTTGGAGCATTTAAGAACTGAAGAAATGTTAGCTGATCCTTTAACTAAAAGACTTCGCTCACTTGTGTTTGGAAGACAAGTATACAGTATGGGTGTATTGAAGTCCTTAGATACTGTTAGTTAGGGGCTCATTATGTTTGCTCTATGTCCTTTTGTATATGTATACATTTGATGTATTATGATAGTATGGTGGTTTATTAATAAAGATGATCATCGTTTATCCTCAGTAATACGTGTTTTCGTACATTGTCATAATACGTGTGAAATTCTTAAGATTTGTGTTAATCTTAAGTATTTAAAGGTCATTAGGCACATATATATATATATATATATTGACCTTGGATCTATGTCAGTGGAACACATACAGTTTAGTACGAATATGCATAAATTTTGACATGACATAGGAGGATATGTTCTTAATCCCATAAAGGGTTCTCTAGTGCAGTTTAACATTCAAAGGTTTTCTTTGATGTAGTTTAACATTTGGTGAGAAGAAACAAGTTTTCTTTAATGTTGTGTAGCATTCGGTGAGAGAAAACAAGATTTCTCTAATTTAGTTTAGCATATGCGGTTTAGCATAAAGTTTGGATAAATTAAGACCTGCAAACGAAGATGATATAATTTAAATCATACAAATATCATCTTAGTTTGCCACACTCCATGTTCACATTCATGTTAGTGAGGTATTAGATGTCTGTGATTATATTGGATTTATGTCACATTGACACATGCATTTGATACTTTTCAGTATCGAAAGCCTTGCAGGATGGAATGATGAATTTTCTTTATCTTTGGATTAAATGTTTTATTTTTAAATCTAATAGATTGATACAGTAGCGTAGCTTAATCGAGTTTTTAAAATTGTTTTCAACTTGATTCAACATCGTAATTAAGTATTGTCTAAGGGAGAGAATGTTTGATATTTTTACTTTTCCCATAAAATTGGACAACATTTAATTGCATTTTTTGGGTTTTTAATAATTTATCGATTAAGTTATGTAATTTAATCCGAATAAAAATAATAAAGTGGCATAATAACTGATCTAAATCAATGGGTCAAAGTTCGGGTAAAAAAATAGATCCTGATTAGAATGAACCGAACCTATATCGAGTCTGTAATGGAAAAGTCCGATATGGATGCTATATAAAAATGTTAAGATGTCCTGCAGCTGCTCATGTCATTCGAGATCATAATGATTTTTTGACCTGTTAAGAAAGCTTACGTTTTGACAAAACTATAGAAAGACTTTTACCATGTCCCGGTGAATAGTTCTCGTGAAGGTGGTGGTATATTCGCACTCGTTTTGGCTTTGAAAAGTTCGTTTGAAGTTATGGAACAAAAATAATGTATTTTCTACATTTCTTCGTTTATTACCCTTTTCATGTTCGATCCGAGATACGTAACTAAGATCCCGTTACATGTTACAAACCTAAGCTAATTAATATGGTTCTTAAGAAAACTTTTATTTTTATCACACCTATAATTTATTCATTACAGTTAAATTGTTATTATTAAAATTGATTCCACCTAATCATGACTTCGAAAATATATTAAGAAAGGTTGACTTATAAAAGATGTTTGATCCAATTTATTACAAAATTTGACGTATCAACATTATGATATTTTATATGTTATTCTTGTTTCTAAATTTTTGTTGGGCTGCATACATCGTTTTCTTTTATACGAGTGCATGATTAGAGTGATTTCGTAATGTAAAATGTGTCCAAGTTAGAAAGTGACTCAATTAACGTCCATATATTATTTTCTGTTTAATAGTGGAATAAATCTTAACAATTTATTCAGATAACTTCATCAACTTACGAGATTAAAGTCATATATATATATATATATATATATTTTGTCATCTCTATTTTTCATCAAGTTTTTTAACCACAAAAAGTTGAGAGAAAGAAACTAATTTTAATAAAAATGCAGCAAAATGTCTCTATCTTTTTTAATAATTTTATCTTCCATAATAATTGTTTATTCAAAATTTCAAATTATGACTATCAATTTTATTTATATGTTTCTTATGGTAGGAGAGTATGTGTTCCGAATAATCAATTCATTATTCTATTTTCATATAATTAATCGACGCTTTTTTAATGATAAAAGGGAGGAAAAACGCCCAGACACGTCACAAAACAAAAGCCGCATTCGTGGGTGCTGGTGGAAGGAACTCAGGCTTTCTAGAGGATGGTAAATTCATGGTATCCTGTTTGACATGATTAAAATCACGGCATAGGCTATTCTGTTTCATTACCTAATTCTGAAAAGAATCCTTCTGGAAGTGTTTTGGGCCATGTCTTTTGTAGGATTCTTTTTACGTTTTACATATTTTAAAAAAAAACTCAAATCATATCGATAGAATATTGGGTTAATATGATCGTTTCTTTTTGATGCTCCTTTTTAAACAATGAAAATGTTATAGATAATTACCTCCGTCAACTATTTTTATTGATGTTGGACATGTAAAAATATAAATAAAAAGGAAACGCAACAGTTTTATGTGTATTATTATTGAAATTAAAAAGTATTTGTTATTCATGACAGTGTAAAAGAATAATTTGTTAGTTGCCAAAATAAACAAATTAATTAAGTGAAATTTTGTCATACATAAATAATCATTTATTCAAATGATTTTATTGATTTCATTATATGGATAAATGATGTTTATTAGTTGATAAATTTTACAATTTACCCAAAATAAATTAGTTCTCTATTACTAATAAACATAATAGAGGAAAATCAATATTAACTTGTCAAATATGTTATATATCCAAAGATATTGATTATATTTACGAGTTTTGTTTGATTACCTAATAAAGTTTGTATGAAATTTAACTTATGATAATATATTGTTGAGTTTACCCAAAGAAAACTTGCGTTATATTATAAACGTTTAATTATTTGAATTCGATAATTTATTGAGCATTTATGTATTTGCAACTATTTCTATTTATTCGTGTGCTTCTTCTGATATCGTGTTTAATGGTTTGAACTTCTCTGAATGGTGCGAACAAGTCAATTTCTATTTAGGTATTTTAGATCTTGATTTAGCATTGTTGGAAGAAAAATAATTAGATAAAAAATTAAAAATTGTAAGATATGATAGATGTAGTGAATATTATAGAAAATATAATACAGCAGGACAATGTCTAGGTCTATTTGTAAAGTTTCTCGACAAACATGACATATGTGAATAGTATGGTGTGGAAGAAAGGTTCAATAGGCATTAATGGATATTGTTAAGAGTATGATGAGTAATTTTTTATTATCCAAAATCTTGTGAATACATGCACTCAAAACTGCTTTCCTAAAAACTCTTTTTGAGTTATGAATTGGAAGAAAACCTAGTTTAAAACAATTGTATGTTTGGAGTTGTCGAGTAGAAACAAGAGTTTATAATCTACAAGAAAATAAATTAGATTCATGAAAAGTCAGTGGTTACTTTGTTGTAATCTAAAGGGTATAAGTTTTACTATCCAAACTATAGTTCGATAATTGTTGAAACAGATAATGCCAAATTCATTGAAAATGGTGAAGTTAGTGGAAGTGCTAAAAAATATGTTGTGGATATGAGTGAAATAAGGGTTGATGTTCCATTACACATAAATATTCCTTTATCCAAATCTATACCAAATATTGTCCCAATGTTGAAAAAACGGAATAGATATATGGACATGATTTTGATGAAACAGAAACTCATGAAGAAACTAATTTACAACCAATTAATTTAAATGAATAAAGTGGAATAGCTTTGAATAAACTTGTAAGAATAAGGAAATCACTTATTCCTAATGATTATTTGGTTTATTTGCAATCTTTTTCCATTTTCACAAGCATAGCAAGTCATAAGTTTGATAAATGGATAAATGCTATGAAATATGAGTTAAATTTAATAGCATAAAATAATTTTTAGGACCTCGTTGATTTGCCAGAGGGATCTAAATGGGTCGGATGCAAATGGTCCTTAATATCAAACATGACTCGAATGGCAATGATAAACAATATAAAGCTAGATTTGTTGTCAAAGGTTATGCTTAATAGGATGACAATGATTTTAAAGAGACTTTTCACCTATATTAAAGAAAGATTAAATGAGAAAATTTTGACATTAATGACTTGGTTGACTTAAAGCTACATCAAATAGATGTAAAAACTATCATTTTGGACTATGATCTTAAGGAAAAAGTTTATATGGATCAACCTGAAACAAGCTTCTTGACAATAGTATATTAAGTTCAATGATACTATAACATCTTTTGGTTTTCAAGAAAATATTGTTGATCGTCTTATCTATCAAAAGATTAGTGAGAGTAAGTTTATATTTTTAATTCTATATGTTGATGATATTTTACTTACTGCTAATGATTTGGACATATTGTATGAATTTTGAAATGAAAAATAGGGAGAGGCTTCCTATGTAATAGGAATTTCAATATTTTGATATAGATCACAACAATTAATAGGATTGTCTTTAAAAGACTATTTTGAAAGAATTTTTGAGAGATTTAATATAAACAAATGTTCAATATGGATTGCTCTGATACAAAAATGGGATAAATTTAGTCTCATGTAATATCCAAAACATGATGTGGAACATAGACTAATAGAATCTATTCCATATGCTTCTATTGTTAGTAATCTAATGTATCTACAAACATGCATGAGACTCAATATCAGCTTTGTAGTTGGAATTGTAGGCATAAATCAAAATAATTCTATCGTAAACCATTGAAAAGGTACAAAGAAAGTATTAAAATATCTTTAAGGAACAAAGGACTATACGCTTATATATAGAATATCAAATCCATTAGAATTTATTAGATATTTATATTTAAATTTTACTGGATGCATTGACAATAGAAAGTCAATGTTTGGTTATTTGTTTCTATTAGTAGAAAGAGTAATTTTATAGAAAAGTGCTATACAATTTCTCATTGCTTCATCCACTATGGAAGCAAAATTTGTAACTTGTTTGAGACTACATTTCATGCCTTATAGTTGCAAAACTTTATTTAAAGGCTTAGGGTTATCGACACCATTACTAAGTTTCTAAAAATTTATTACGATAATTCTGCTCCAATTTTATTCTCCAAAATGACAAGTACTCTAGAAGTGTTAAACATATGGAGTCGAAATATTTTTCTATAAAAAAGGAAGTTCATAAACAAAGAATGTGCATTGAACATATTAAGAAAAATGTTATGATTGCAAATCCCTTAACTAGAGGTCTTCTACCAAAGATATTTAAGGAACATCTTCAAAAAAATGGATCTTGGTTATATTGATGACTGTTTTTTATGATTTTTTTACACTTTTGAGCTTAGCAAAGTTTCTTATTGACATTTTCTTATTTATTATGAATATGCACATGTATTTGTTATTAAATAAGAAATAAAATTATCTCAGTAAGACATTAATATGGATCTTTATGATATTTATATATCACTTATGTTATTTGACTTGATAAATTACTAGTGTTGTGGTAATGGAAGGAAGTATGTTATGTTTAAATGTATGACCATCATGAACTGCACTATATGGTTTTTTTATGTTAAAGTAAATTATGAAGATATTAAGATATTTATTTATGCATGTCTAATGTTTACACTATTAAAATCAAGCTTAAAATATCAAACCAAGTGAGAGATGTTAGACATGAGAATGAACCATATACACGTCTATTACAATTAAAACGAAAATATGGAATTTTTAGTCTCATACCTCCCTCTATTGATGTTGAGATTCAACTAGGTGTGAGGGCCGTTCTAAGCTCTACTAGATGCAATCAGATGGTGTGTGCAGAATAATGCCAAGCTTAGGGAACCAATACCATTTCCCACATTTTATACTCTGCTTTATCTTCCCTTCAAAACAATGGGTAAAGAAGGTTAACAACGGCCGTGAGCTTTAAAAAACAAAACCAACATATATAACCCACTTGAATTGGGAAACTATTGCATTATGTGGGTAACCACCCACGAACAACATTGTCCCACTTAATTCATCTAGTGAATGTAAAAGTCATAAATCCTCTACTCAATTAAAGAAACCAAATGAATGAATCATGGTGATAAATCTTTTAAATGTGAGTATTATCTTCCATATATCACGATGTATCCTATTTCTTATTCTACTTTAACTAGATGAATAAACCTTTATGTTTATTCTAGGTCCATAATAATTATTAATCTCAAAATAAAAAATGTATATACCAGAATGAGAAAACAACAAAATTAATAAGAGTTTCGATGAAAGTACATACAATAAATCACATAATGGAACCGAGTACCATTCAAGAAAAATGATCCTTAAAACTCTTTTGTGGCATATCTTTTGTTAAAGGATTAGCAATCATCAATTCAGTGCTAATGTATTCAACGACCACTTTATTCTCTTTAACATGTTCCTTAATGGCCAAATACTTAATGTCGATGCGCTTACTTTGACTACTACTCTTGTTATTTTGGCCAAGAAAACTACAACTGAATTGTCATAGTACATTCTCAATGGCTTAGAAATGGAATCCAGAATTCTAAAGCCAGATATGAAACTCTTCAACCATACATCATGTGTGGTAGCCTCAAAACAAGAAACGAACTCAGCCTTCATGATAGAAATAGCATTCAAAGTCTGCTTTGAACTCCTTTAAGATACGGCTCCACTAGCAAACAGAAACACATATCTAGATGTTGGTTTTCTTGAATTAACACAACCAGTGAAGTCTGAATCCAAATAGCCAGCTACCTCAAGATTGTCAGTTCGTCTATACATAAGCATGTAATCTTTGGTCCATTTAATGTACCTCATCACCTTTTTGGCAGCTTTCCAATGGTTTATACCTTAGTTACTCTCATATCTTCCTAACATTCCAACAGCAAATGTAATGTCAAGTCTTGTAAAAACTTGAGCATACATTATGCTCCATAATGTAGAAGCATATGGAATATTTTTCATTTGTTCCCTTTCAAGCTCTTTTTTGGGCACTGGTTCAAATTGAGCCTATCACCCTTCACAATAGGTGTTATACTCAATGAACAATCTTTCATCCAAAGTCTCTCTAAGACCTTATTGATATAAGTTTATTGGGATAGACTCAAAATGCATTGACATTTGTCTCTATGGATCTTAATGCCAATGACATAAGATGTGTCATCCATATCCTTCATATCAAAATTCTTAGAAAGAATTGTTTCACCTCATATAACAAACCTTTATCATTAGTGGCAAGTAGAATATCATCCACATATAGAACAAGGAAATTTTTTTGACTCCGACTAACTTTCTAATATATGCATTGATATATAATATGCTCTACAAGACCATATAAAGAGATGATATCATGGAATTTCAAATACCATTGATTGGAAGCTTGTTTCAATCCATGTATGGATTTCTTAAGCTTGCACACCAATGCTCACCATCACTAAAAGAGAATTCTTCTAGTTATTTCATATAAACCTCTTCCTCCAGATCTCCATTCAAGAATGCTATTTTTACATCCATTTGATGTAGTTCCATATCAAAATGGGAAACAAATGCCATAATCACTTGTAAGGAATCCTTCTTAGATACAAGAGAAAAGGTCTCCGTGTAATCGATTCCCTCTTGTTAAGTAAATCCTTTGGAAACAAATCTAGCTTTATATTTTTCAATATTGCATATGAGTCCCTTTTTGTCTTGAAGACCTACTTACATTTAATGGCCTTAACACCATTAGGCAACTCGACAAGATCCCAGAATTTGTTAGATGCCCTATAATTCATCTCATCTATCACGACATTGTACCACAATTGAGATTCATTGCAACTCATGGATTGTGAAAACGTTTTAGGGTCATTTTCAATTCCAATATTATAGTCAACTTCTTGTAGATACACAATGTAATCACTAGGTATTGTTGATTTCTTATCTCTAGTTGATCTTCTTAATGTTGTATTAGTGCCCTGTTGTAGAGGAACTTGTGCAATTTGTTTCTCAACAACCTCTACTAATTATTGAACAATCGGATCTACAAGATTGCAATCAGCAACTTGTGGAAATTCAATGATTGGTTGTTCCATACCCATTTGTCTTTGAGGGATGCTATGAATGACAATCAATACATTACTTGAAGTAGGATTTTATATGTCACAATGATCCTTCTCAAGAACTAAGTCCTGAGATTGATCACTCTCACTAATCAAGTCTTTCTCAAGAAACTTTGCATTTCTTGAGTCCACAAACCTAGTATTATTAGATGGACAATAAAATTTGTACCCTTTAGACCTTTCAGCATTTCTAATGAAATACCCACTTATATTCCTTGGATCTAGTTTCTTTTCTTACAGATTATAAACTTTTACCTTAAACAACATCTCTAAACGTGTATATGATGTAAACTCAGTTTCCATCCCTTCTATTACTCAAATAGTGTTTTTGAAACAACCTTGGTTGGAACTTGATTTAATATACACACTGCCATTTAAGAGCTTCAGTCGATAAGGATTTAAAAAGCTTAGAGCTAAGCATACTCTGCATTATGTTTAATAATGTTTAGTTTCTTTTTTATACTACACCATTTTGGTCCAGAGACCCAAGCATGGTGTATTGAACTATTATCCCATGCTCCTGAAGAAACTTTGCAAATGAACATGGTGCTTTTCCATCCTCAATGTATCTACCATAAAATTCTCCACCTCTATTTGATCTCATGATCTTTGTTTGCTTACCGCATTGTCTCTTTACTTCCATTTTAAATACCTTAAAGGCATCTAATACTTCATTCTTGTTATAAAGCAAAGTAGAGGTACATATATTGTGAGCAATCATCTATAAATGAGATGAAGTATTTCTCACCATACGAGTCCATTTCTGGACTACAAAAGTCTGTATGTATGATCTCTAATATATTTGAACTCCACTTGGCAGCTTTCTTTGTCATGTTGGCATGCTTTCCCTTTATGCAGTCTACACAAACATTAAAGTCAATAAAATTTAGAGTATTAAGTACCTCATCAGACACTAATTTTTTAATTCTTTTAAGGGAAATATGCCCTAACCTTCGGTGCCATAACATAGAGGATTGTTCATTTATAACACTTCTTTTAATACCAACATTATTATTGACATGCATTATATTGTGAAAAACATTTTCTTGCAAATTCATTTGAAAAAGACCATCAATCATTGTACCATTCCCTATAAGATCAGATCCATGATATAAACTAAATGATGTATTTGAAAAAGTAAAGGAATATCCCAAAGATATAAGTCTTGAAACTGAAATCAAATTTCTAGAGAAACTTGGAATGTAAAATGTTCTTTCCAAATCCAAAACAAATCCAGAATTCAACACTAATTTTCACGCCCCAAAAGCTTCAATATGTGAATGCATCTTGTTTCTTAAATAGATGCACTGTTCAGTACCCACTGGTTTTCTATGATTTAGAAAGCTTTGAAAGATACTAGAAATATAGATTGTAAAACCAGAATCAATCCACCAAGTGTTATGACAAACATTAAACATATTAGATTCATAACAAACAAGTGAGATCGAAATACCTTTCTTCATAAGTCGGGTCTTAAATTTGGCACAATCCTTCTTTATATGCCTTTTCTTTTTACAGAAGCGACACTTGGGATTGAAATCCTTTTTGATCTCAATATGGACCGGTATTTTACCCTTTCCTTTGTGTTTAGTTTGCCCTCTATTCCTTCCTTCTATGGCCATATGTGCACTTTCACCTAATTCCCTTACTAGCCTCCCTTCCTCTTGAGTACACATAGTCAGTAATTCATTAATAGACCATTTATCCTTATGTGTGTTGTAAGAGATTTTAAAGGGTCCACATTGAGGTGGAAGGGAATTGAGTATGAAATGAACAAGGAAAGATTCAGACATCTCAACCTCAAGAGACCTTGATTGAGCCGCAATGTCCCTCATTTGCATGATGTGCTAATGCACACCTCTAACACTTGTGAGCTTCATTAAAGATAATTTTCATTAAGGTGCTGGCCAAGACCTTATCTGAAGACTCAAACTGTCCATCAATAGCCTTTAGTAGATCTCTTTCATCAATAGCCTTTAGTAGATCTCTAACATGTTCACACTCTCTAATAAAACCATGAATATTAGAATTAATTTTTGTCTTTATGTACATCATACTAAGGCGATTAGATCACTCCCAATGTTCATAAAGAGTAATTTCAGCCTAAGTGCTAGTTTCAGTAGGTGTAGGTGGTTCATCTTTTTGGATAGCATAATCAATCCATCTACCCTAATTCAAGGAGAATTCTCTCTTTCCATATTTTATGGTTATCACCATTCAATTCAAGAATATCATATTGAATATAAAAAAGTTCACAGGTTGAATAACTGCACAAAATTCAAATAACATGTTTTTTTCATCAATTTTTGAAGCAAATAATCATATATCATGTTTTACCAATGTTAAACAGGCAATCATATTTCAAATGTGAATCATATAACAATTAAAACTACCTAAGGGCTAAGCTTTAAATAAAAGATTCATACATAACCTTTATAATGAAACCATCAAATTATATTCCTTTTCTTATCGCCATAATCTGGCGGATCGATTGTCACATTCTAGCGGACCGATCGCCACATTCTAGCGGACTGATCGCCACATTCTGGCGGACTTGTGACCCTTTTTCTTCACCAACTTCTTAACTTCCAAACTCCATATCTTTTGACTCAAGAGTCCAAAATTTACAAACTTGATATCAAAAGAAAGCTGAAAGGAAGCTCTACAACTTCCATGAAGAACTCAAAAACTAATTCGGTCTCTAAAAGGGTCAAAATGTAGTAAATAATTAAAAGCAAACATATGTTTAAAGTAGCAAATCTGATAAGTTTTTGATGATGGGTCCTATGAAAACTTAACCCAGAAAATTGTTACAAGAAACTCCCAAAGAATGAGAAACGCATGCAGCGTTCATCGTTTTCAACCTTCGGCTGAGTCAACTCAACCTGGATCCAACCCGTTTTACAAATCCAGCTTCTAAATTTTTTTTTTGGTTATTCAAAAACCATTTTAAATAGAATTGAATTTCCTTTAGATATGCTAGACCAATTTCACAATATATTAACTCTAACAATATCAATATTTGCAACAAAAAAGTCGCCTATTCATGCATATAATCGCATAAATTCAATTACATCAAAGAAGAGGTAAATTTTCTCTAATACCAATTAACTATTAGAAATGAGAATAAACCATATACATGTCTATTACAATAAAAATATAAATGCAAAAATTTTAATGTCATACCACCCGCCATTGATATTGAGATTTGGCTAGATGAAGGCCCTTCTAAGATCTAGCAAATGCAATTAGATGGTGTGTGTAGATTAATGTGAAGCTTAGGGACCTACCACCATTTCCCACATTGTATACTTTGTATTGTCTTCCCATCAAAACGATGGACGGAGATAGTTGGCAGCAGATATGAGGTTTCGAAAGCAAAATCAACAAATACAACTCACTTGAATTGGGAAACTGTTGCGTTATGTGGGTAACCACCCACGAACACAATGTTACGAATATCGTACTAAATTTAGTATAAAATTGAGTTTTGATACGATACTATACCAGTAACAGTTAATACTGGATGCCATTTCGGGTAATTTTTAAATTTATAAAATATTTTCTGAATTTTTTAAAATTACAAAATAATCCATTGTCATATTATACAGTTGTACTATATATTTTAATCATATCTCCAAAATCATAATAATAAATAATAATCATAATTTTAATTTAATTTATAAATTAATTTAATAATTATTAATAAATATAATTAAATTTAAAATATAATTTTAAAATATATAAATTTCAAATAAATTTTGATTTACTAACATTATTAATAAATATTATATAAAATTTAAATTTAAATAAAATTAATTTATTTTTAAATGTTATCTAATTTATATTTATTATTAGTAATAAAACATTTATTTTTATTTTAAAACAAAATTAAAAATTCACAATAATTATAAAAGTTGAAGTAAATAAAATAACTAATTAAAAAATTTTGAAAAAAAGAGGAGGGAAGAAGAGGAGGGAGTGAGGGAGGAAGAGTTTATTTTTTAAAATTTTTTTTGCAAAAAAGGTCCTATTGTTTAAAAGTTTTAGTATCGGCCAGTATTTTGAATACGATACCGGTCGATATCAACTAGTATTTAAATCCGGTATAACCGAACTCGGTATCGTATCGGTTTTGTTCTAGCACGGTATGTATCAGTATCTAAAACACTGCATGGACAACAAGAGAATGTTAGAATGTGGTCCAATTAATGACCATATTATATATATAATGGAATAAATCTCAATTATTTATTTTGGTCACTTGATGGACGTACCAAATTAAAAGTGATAGATAAATAAATTGGTCCTTTCTTACTAATTTAGGTTACATAATATTTACTATCAATTTTTTTGTAACCATAAGAGAGCTAAGAGAGATCAACTAATTTTAACCAAAAATATGGTGAAGTTTTTCGATCTCTTTTCCCATAATTTTGAAAATTAATTTTGATTTAAGTCACAAAGATCATATTTTTAAATACCTCCATTAAACAACAAATTTGTATTAATCAGGATAAAAATTTAAAAGATCGCTACAATCACCCACGGCCTCATAATTCAAAAGAAGTACACTAAAGGAAATTTAAAAGAAGTACGTACATTGCAAGAAGTCAATATGTCAGTGCAAAACATAATAGAGAGCTAAACATTCTAGTTTGCAAGAATGGTACTAAACTCTTGTTTCTATATTCTTTGCCAAAATAAATTCTTTCATTCAAGACATAATTGAGTAGCAAAATTCGAGTGTACTTCTGATTCATTTTTTGAACATTTCGTTGCTTCGTTTTGTCCAGATACTATTTTAAACAACAGTTGAGCGAGAGATAGTCCATTGTCATCATTTCAGCATCAGAAAAATGACACAAGTGACTGAATTCAGAACTAAATTCAGCTAAAGAGGCAAAGTAACGATTATCGATAGGGAAGGGACAGACAAGTTACCTTTTGGAGCAAAACACTGTTAGAAGGTTCCACAGTCAATCCAAATCACTGCAAATCAGGAGTTAAATCAGGAGAGAATATTTCCACAATTAAATGTAATTATTGTACTATTATTACCATAGTTAGAGGAGATGTAATACTATAAGAGTAGTGACTGTAAATAGTGATGAAAATTAATAAAAAAAATGGAAATGATTTCTAGCCTTTTCAGACTGTTACCATCATATGATGGTATTAGAGCAGAGTTATGGTCTTGGACCTATTGTTCAATTGCTCATCGTCTACCATACCCTTACCTGTTTGACGCCACACACCGTTTTCTTTCCAAACCCCCTCCTTCGAAACCTGCAAACCAGAAACAATGTCAGAGGGCACTTCCAGTAATCAAACCAACCAAAACAATCAAACAAGTCCTACAAACCAAACAGTTCTTAATGACATAACAATCCAGATTGCAAACTTGCTGAGAAACAGTCTCAGTAATCAACCAAGACAATCCAATTCTGACAACCTGACAATTAGGTTTAAACTGGATGGAGACAACTACCCATTATAGGCACGTCTGATGAGAGTTGCCATTGGGGCTGAGGCAGAACGCAACACATCACTGGAGAACCACCTGTACCACCAAGAAATGATCCAGGATTCTTAAGATGGGAGCAATCCGACCTGAATGTCTTCTCCTGGATCATTCAGAATATAGAACCAAACTTGGTAAATAATGTGGCAGAATATCCTTTAGCGAAGGAATTATGGGACAGCTGGCCATTACATATGACAGTGGAGTAGACGCTTTGCATATATTTGATCTGCATATGCAGGCTAATAAACAGCAACAAGGAGGCAATACATTAGAGTAGTTCTGCAACACTATGCAAGGCTTATGGCGTAGCATCGATCGCAGGCAACCAAACCCAATGGCTTGCGCTGCAGACATTACAATCTACAACATAATCATACAGGAACACAGGCTCTTTCAATTTCTTGTTGGGATTGATGGGAAGTTTGAAGCCATTCGTAGAGACATTTTGAAAGAAAATCCTCTCCCCTCAGTGGAATCCGCCTATGCCACCGTGAGGAGAGAGGCTGTCAGGCTTCAAATCATGAAGCCGACAACCAGTGGTGACGGGAATTCTTTATCATTAGGGATTGGTGCAGGGTTAATAGCATGAACACCAGGGGAAAAGCCCAAATCAGAACCAACAAACCAAATGACAAAGGGACATGCCCGTTCAAAATCCACTAGAAAACAGTGGAGATCATCACCACGGGAGGATAAATGAAAGATTTTTTGCACCCATTGTGGTATGCATAAACACACTAAAGAGAATTATTTCAAAATCGTGGGTTACCCAAAGTGGCGGGAGGATAACCACAAACAGCCCACTGGAAATCACACCACCAGTAATAAAGCTGCCACCACTGTGGGCATCCCAGAGGCCACCAACAGCAGCAGCGGTAGCTATGAAGCAGAGATCGAAGGAGGCAGTAGAGGTCAGAAAGGTTTTGCAGCAATTGTGAATGGAATGAAAACAAACCCTAATAAGGTAGAACAAAGAGGTAAAGGGTTTGGGAAATTTCTCCCAAACCTGTCATGATTTAACCCTAGGTTTTTTAAACCAGGGTGTTTCAGTGATTATGATTTGAGTATAGGTGATTTATGTGATAAGCAATCTAACCCCTGCAGCTTTGAAAAATTACAAGCGAGTACCCCAACAATCCATACCCAAAAACAACAACCCTCATGGCCCAAAATCCAATCAGAATCTACAAAGTTCAAAATAGCCAAATTATCCCCAACTCCTAAAGAGACCTATTTCCCTAATCACCCCAAACCAGAAAAAATCCCAGCAACCCACACTTTAAACCAAACTGGGCTGGAAATATCTAAGGTCTTTACAATGAACCCAAACTCGAAAAAACCACCGAGTAGATTTTTGGCTGTGGTGCTACAAACACTATGAGCCACGACCCTTCAGATATTATTGTTCCAACAGTATCCAATAAAGCCTATATTCAAACTGCCAACGGGGGGTTATCAAAAGTCAAAAGGGCTAGATCTATTGTAATATCTCAAAAATTAAAATTGTCCAATTGCCTCAATATTCCGTCATTATCGTGCAAGTTGTTATCTTTGAGTTATGTCACCAAAGAACTAAATTGTGTGGTTCTAATGTATCCAAAATTTTGCCTTTTGCAGGACATTCATACTCAGGTGATAATTCGGTGTGGTACTGAGGGCGGTGGCCTCTACTATGTTGACGAGGTGGCTCACCAAGGTACTGTTATATTAGCTCACAGGACGACTGATAGGTAGATCTGACTATGACACCGACGTTTAGGTCACCCATCCTTTAGTTATCTCCGATTCTTATTTCCTTCATTATTTAAAAGTAATAATACTCATATGACTTGTGAAACTTGCATTTTGACAAAAAATATTGAGTGTCTTTTTGGCCTAATAACACTCGAGTAGACTCTGTTTTTTCATTGATACATTCAGATGTGTGGGGGCCTGCCCCGTACTCCAATCATAGTCGATTCCAATATTTTATGTTATTTGTGGATGATTATTCTCGTATGACTTGGGTTTATTTTTTAAAACATAAATCTGATGTGCATGATAAATTTGTTGCCTTTTTTTAACATGATTCAAACCCAGTTCAATAAAAAAATCCAGATTTTACGCTCAAATAATGGGGGAGAATATGTTAACCAATCCATGAAAATTTTCTTTCAACAACATGGCCTGATCCACCAAACTACCTGCCCAAATATACCTCAATAGAATGGGGTTGTGGAACGCAAGAATCGCATCCTTCTTGAAATGACCTGAGCTGTGATGCTTGAATCAAATGTTCCTAAATCCTTCTGGCCAGAAGTAGTGGCCACTTCAGCCTACCTACTCAATCGATTACCCACCTAAATCCTTAACCACAAAACACCCTTACAATCCCTAGCCACCCAGGTTACAATTTCGTCCACTTTAACCTTACCACCACGCGTCTTTGGATGCTCTGTCTTCGTTCACATCCCAAAAACATAACGCTCAAAACTTGACCCTTGTGCCATTAAATGTGTCTTTGTGGGATATGATATTCATCAAAAGGGGTATCGCTGTTACAACCCAGTCACCCGTCACATGCATGTCACTTTGGACTGTGACTTTCTTGAGTCTGAGTATTACTATAGTCACCAACCTAGTGGTCAGGGGGAGATTGGTAGTGATCTACTACGTTGGTTACAAAGCACGACTCTGTCAGATGTTGTCCCAACAGAGCACATAAATGGAACCACCGAGCTTGCCTTGGAAAACATGGAACAGGCTACTGAACCAAATACTTGAACCAGTGATGCTCCCTCAGTGAATGTCCAACAAGAGGTAAGTGAATCACAAACTCCATTTGCGTCCGCTTTAGATGATGATGCTGCTAATCATGACAGTGAGGTTCCTAAATTAATTGGCGAAGAAACCGGAGGATATATCCTACCTCCAAGAAATACTAGAGGAATACCTCCTAAATAGTATTCTCCAGAACATGTGCCTCGAACCTCAAGATATCCAGTGGGAAATATGGTTAGGGGGAGTATCTCAGATGTAGCAAAGGTGTTTTCCACAACATTGTTTTCAGAAGAAATCCTGAGAATAGTACATGAGGCAAGACAGAAGGAAGAATGGTGGCAAGTAATGAAGGTAGAAATGGATGCACTGGCAAAGAATGGAACTTGGAAGAGGTGTCAACTTCCACCAGGAAAACGACCAGGAGGCTGCAGATGGGTTTACAAAATAAAGCATAAAGTTGATGGAACTGTAAAAAGGTACAAGGCTTGCTTGGTAGCAAAAGGATGTATGCAGACCAATGGCATCGATTACTTTGAAACATTCTCACTGGTGGACAAAATAGATACAATCAGGTTCCTGTTCTCTGTGGCAGCAAATAAGGATTGGCCGCTTTATCAATTTGATGTAAAGAATGTCTTCCTTCATGGAGACCTTAAGGAGGAAGTATATATGGAAGCTCCTCCTGGTTTCTCTGATGAGTTTCAAAGGAATGAAGTATGTCGGCTCAAGAAAGCACTATATGGGCTTAAACAATCTCCACGAGCATGGTTTGAGAGATTTACAGTGGCAATAAAGCGGTATGGATACAAACAAAGCAATTCCAATCACACTTTCTTTCTCAAAAGATGAGGAGAACTGATAACATGTCTGATAATAAATGTGGATGACATGATAATAACAGGAAGTGATATTGAAGAAATTGCATGCCTCTGAAAGAATCTATTCACAGAGTTTGAAATGAAAGACTTGGGCGGGCTTAAGTACTTTCTTGTTATTGAGGTCCTGAGATCAAACAAAGGGATCTTTATATCTCAAAGGAAGTATATTATGGACCTACTTGCTAAAACTAGGATGATGGATTGTAAGCCTTCTGAGACTCCGATTATAGTGAACCATAGACTTCAGATAGTGGAAGGTTCACAGTTAGCAGACAGAGAACGATATCAGAGGCTAGTTGGAAAGCTAATCCACCTGTCACACACTAGGCCTGACATAGCCTATGTCGTTGAAGTTGTGAGTCAATTCATGCACCAACCATAGGAAGACCATACGGAGGCGGTGATGAGAATAATACGGTACCTGAGGGGAACACCAGGGAGAGGGATTCTGCTCAAGAAGAATGATCATTTGGATATTGAAGCTTACACTGATGTAGACTAGGCGGGCAATTCTGTTGACAGAAGATAAACTTCAGGATATTTCACCTTGGTTGGTGGAAACTTGGTGACTTAGAGAAGCAAGAAACAGAAGGTGGTAGCACTATCTAGTGTTGAAGCAGAATTTCGAAGAGTTGTAAAAGGACTAGCAGAGATTTTGTGGATAAGAAAGTTAATGACTAAGATCGGATTTGCACCACGACTTCCATGTCAGCTCAGATGTGACAATAAGGCAGCGATCAACATCTCCGAGAATCCTGTGCAACATGATAGGACCAAACATGTGGAAGTAGATAGACACTTCATAAAGGAGGAGATTAAAGATGGGGTGGTTGAGCTTCCATTTGTTAGATCAGAAGATCAGTTGGCAGATATTCTCACGAAAGCAATAACAAGACGGATATTCAGCTCTGTGTTGTGCAAGTTGGGTATTGGTGATCCCACTACTCAACTTGAGAGGGAGTGTTAGAAGCTTCCACAGTCAAACCAAATCACTACAAACTAGGAGAGAATATTTCTACAATTAAATTAAATTATTGTACGATTATTACCATAGTTAGAGGAGATGTAATACGATAAGAGTAATGACTATAAATAGTGATGAAAATTAATAAAAAAAAATGGAAATGATTTCCAGCCTTTTCAGACTGTTACCATCGTAAGAAACACTTGATTTTGTAAACGATGAGAATACAGTCCTATGAGAAACTCAACAAAATATAGTTCTATAGATGGTGTGGAAACAGTCTGGTGTGGAGAAAAAACTGGTCCGCAACAGCTTGTTATGCAAAGAGGAGCAAGCAATTGATGTTATTAAACAAAATCAACCTAGTGCAGAATAATTGGAGAGTTGAAGATAAGAGACTAGTGTGCAGCAGTCCCTTATGCGAAGAGGAGCAACCAACTAACTGATGATATTAAAGGAAAAAAATTTGATGCAGAAAAATTGGAAAGTTGAAGAAAAAGATGGCAGCAGATAGGTTTTTTGGTGCAGAATATCTAATTCCTAGTTTCAGATGGGTTAGGGTTTTCCATTTAAATTTTTTTCTTTTCCTAAATGTTAATTAATTATTGAAACAAAAATATGAGATGTACATCTCAATTCACATGTTATCTTATGTGTCTAAAATTACGTCTAACATAACTTATCATGCTTAACGTTAACGAAAATACTAACATCCAATTAGATTTGCAAAAATTGAATGTTTGGTATTTAAATCACTTTTAAAATTTTGTTATAATGACAAAATTGTGTAAAACTTGAGTTTTTTAATTAACCCAACATTTTATGTTCTTTTCTTTTTGAAGATTTATCAACTATGAAAATATTTTTGATATTTATACTTATATTTTATTTGTAGAAAATGAATACTAATTAGAAACATTTCCTTCACTGTTGAAAAGAAATTCAAATAGAATATTAAAGCATACTTTCAAATATAATATGAACCATAATATTTCAAAATATTCAATTAACATCCTAAGTATACAAAAGTGAAGACTTGGAATATAACCAATCAATGAATAATACTCCGCTATAAAAACATATGCAAGCATAACATCTTTGCTCCACTCATCTTTGCGATGGATTGGTTATTCTTATTCTCCTCGTCCTTACTGGCTATCATCTTCCTACCGTTTTCCTTGTTAGGCCTGAGAGCATCTACGAAACCAAAAAACGTAAGTTCCAACTTACCTCCGGGGCCAAGGAGGCTACCAATAATAGGGAACATACACCAGCTTGTTGGCTCTCTGCCCCATCATGCCCTGAGACAATTGGCGGAGAAACATGGGCCTATTATGTGTCTCCAGCTTGGTGAAATTTCCACCATTGTTGTTTCCTCGGCAGAACTTGCGAAAGAAGTGTTGAAAACTCACGATGTTATTTTAGCAGGAAGGCCAGCTATGCTCTCATCAAATATTATAACGTATGGATTCAAAGATTTGGCTTTTGCACCTTATGGAGAGTATTGGAGACAAATGAAAAAGATTTTCATGTTGGAGCTGCTCAGCGCAAAACGTGTTGAATCATTCGGGTCAATCAGGGAAGATGAGGTATCAAATCTTATTAGAAACATTTCTTCTAAAACAGAGTCACCCATCAACCTAAGTAAGATGCTCAGTTCTTTGACCATTCGTGTCATTTCAAAGACGGCTTTTGGTAACACGATCGAGCCACAAACATTCGTCCGACTTGTAGATAATTTATCTCAAATGCTAGATGGTTTTTGTATTTCGGACATATTTCCTTCCTACAAGCTTCTTCATCTAATAACTGGGGAGATGACTAAACTCCGGAGGCTACATCGAGAAGTAGATTGCATACTTGAAGACGTTATCTCTGAGTGTAGAACAAATGGTTCCTCAGGACGTGATCAGGGAGACTGCATAGTCGATGCGCTTTCCAAAATTCAAGACCAGGGCATCCTTCAGCTTCCCTTTACATCAGACAACATTAAAGCTATTGTGCTGGTAACTAATATTTAAGGATAACACATTTATTTTTCTTTTGGTTTCCTTTCACAATTTTAATAATTTTGTTTTCGACTTAATCGTGCTGTTCAGGACATTTTTGCCGGCGGATCTGATACCTCATCTGTAGTTCTACAGTGGGCAATGGCAGAAATGCTTAAAAATCCGGCAGCTTTGGAAAGGGTACAAACAGAGGTTAGGCAAGTCTTTGTCAACAGTAAAAAAATCGATGAAGCAAGTCTTGGCCAGTTGAGATACTTGAAATCAGTAGTCAAAGAAACACTACGATTGCACCCTCCTTTCCCTTTACTTTTTCCAAGGGAAAGTAGAGAAAGAGTGGAGATAGATGGATATGAAATACCTTCCCGTACTAAAATCCTTGTCAACGCCTGGGCTATTGGAAGAGATCCTCATTATTGGACTGAAGCTGAGAAATTTTGTCCTGAAAGGTTCCTTGATAATCCAATTGATTACAAGGGGACAGACTATAAATATATTCCATTTGGCGCTGGAAGGAGGATTTGCCCTGGCATTAACAAAGCTATTACCATTGTTGAACTTACACTTGCCAATTTGTTGTATCATTTTGACTGGAAGCTGCCTAATGGATTGAGCGCTGCAAATCTTGATATGTCTGAAGCTTGTGGTGCCGCAACCCACAGAAAAAATGACCTTTACTTGATCCCCACTTCGTATGTAAAGTAATGAAAAAAAACTTTTGATTGGCCAATTTCGTTATTTTAATCGAATGAATTGTTAAAATAATTGTATTACTTTCCATGTACACGTTAAATTAAGAATGCAATGTGCTTACATCAATTGTTTCACTTAATTACCTGCTATTTAAATATGTTTGCGGACAAATCGCATACCTACAGTAAGAAATTTGGAAATCCACCTGCTTGGAATTATGTTCCAAGTCATAGCTTCTTTATCTATAACGATAGAAAAGTCTTAAGACGAAATCATTTTTATTCTCATTGAAGACATGTAATTATGATGTTAATTAGACCTAAGCTAATTAATACGGTTCTTAAGAAAATTTTATTTTATCACACCTATAATTTATTCATTAGAGGTTAAATTGATATTATCAAAATCGAGTCCACCTAATCATGAGTTCAAAAATATATATTAAGAGAGGTTGATGTATAAAAGATGTTTGATTCAGTTGATTATACAATTTTACGTATCAACATTATGATACTTTATATGTTATTCTTGTTTCTAAATTTTAGTTGGCTTGCATATTTCGTCTTTTTATATGAGTGAATGATTAAAAGAAATCACATATATGAAAGAAGACAATGATTAAAAGAAGTTAATTTTTACTGTTCACCATCCATCTAATGAACTCACCAATGTATGGCATGCATCTCATACAACAACATTATGTAAAAGATACATGCATATTAATAATGTATACAGCAACGGAAGCTAAACAAAAAAAACACACCTCCAGCCATTGCTCACGGATGATCCAACAATGATTCTGTGTTTGAATCTTCTATCTTCTCCCTTTAGCACGACGATGGTGTACTGCTTGTGCTTAGTGAAGATAGGGATCCAAAATAACGTTATAAACAATTTCCATTCCTCTGTCCATCATTGAGGAGAAAGCTCGGGAGTATGGACAATAACATGTGCGTGATTAAGAGAGTAATGCATTAAATGGACCATAACATGAACAGTAGAAAAGTTAGGTAATTTTCAAAAATCTTACAATCTAATCGTATGAATTTAATATTTGCTATCAGTATAAAACATAATTTCATATTCACTCCAAATAGCAAAGCAACCCATAATAGTACATTACCTAATAAATTTCGGTGAATGACAAGGAAATCAATGCAATTACGTGTACAAACAATGCACTACAAAAAAATAACACAATCTGCAACATTTTACAGATTGTAAAGACTTTGAAAAGTTTAAATTTTTCTCGACATTTTATAAAAACGTCACAGATTAGTAAACTTTTTGCAACATTTTTCTAAAGAAAACGCCACTGAAGCCTTCATCAACAAATTAAAAAGACGTGAGTTTAACGTTTGGATTTTGTTTTGAAATTTTTTACAAATACTATCGTCGATCGCATGCATCCTAACCACTACCTTTCTCTCTTTCCTTGTTCCTTCAATAGCTTCAAATCTCCCTCTCAAATTCGCCCCTGATCCTCTGTGCTCGCGGTTTTACAGGTACACTCCAATGCCCACTGCTCTATTTTCTTCCTATTTAATTTGCTAAAGTTCGAACCTTTCTCTGGTAGGTCTTGCTTTAATTTAATATTTGAAGCACAATAATGAAATACCCACTAATCTCCTCTGTCTCTCTCTCTCTGTTTTCTTTGAATTTGTTAAATTTTAAATCATTCTCTGGTGGGTCTTGTTTGAAATGGCTTTTCCAATGGGTTTTAGCTTTGAACATTATGAGTTGTTAGTAAAGATCGTCCCAATATCAAAAACATTCTCAAATCCGACCCGGTTTATCGAAACCGATTGGTGAACATGTTTGTTAACCGGATTTCTAGTATTGAATTTCACTTTGTATACTCTGATATAATTCTGGTTAGCTCATAAATAGGAGATGATATTCAACTACTCATAATAGCCTTCTACACCACATTTTCATTTGTTCATATTTATACTTGTTTATTGTTGCAGTGCCAATATAATTGTTGCTATATTTTCTTATCTGCCTATCCATCAGTAGTTTCCTTCTTGAGATGAAATTATTTGCTAATGTTTGTTTCATTGCTCTAGCTCATCATCAGTTGTTGTTTTCCCAGAACTAAAGACTACCCCTTTTAACGATTGCAGATGATTTTTTTTTCAAGTAATCTGAGTGTTTCCATAGATTTCATTACAGAAATAGATTTGGTACGACAATTATGCATTTATCTTATGCTTTTCCAAAGTTTTCTACTCCTCTTTCATTAGGGGATAGTATTTTACCTTCTCGTCACAAGTTGTGAATTGGACTTCAGAAGCATATTCAGTAATTATTGGCACCGGATATTTGATTTAATGACACTAGTCCAAAGGACCCTTATTTTAGGACTGTTTCTATAGTACTAATCTCATCTTCCATTTTGTTGTTAAATAAATGTGGACAAAGATTGCTTGGAGTGGTTAAAATGTTCACCAACCCACAAGAATGTATCTTTTAGTAGGCATTTCTGTTGGCTATTTGTCTTCATTTGTCCCATTTGTCCTAAAAGTGCCCCTTCACAAATTTCAATCCTAACTAGAACTTAAACGTACTCTAATTAGCATTATCTCAATTTTTGTTTTCCTACCTTTCAACCTCTTGAAACCACCTCCAAAAAAAATTCCTGCATAAGCATTCTACTCTTTCTTAACTTGTATATATGAAGTCATAGTTCCTGTATACTTCGTTACATGTATCCATCAATAGTAGTTGCTAAGATGTATACTCTATTATTATTATTATAGAGAGAGAGAGACTTGACTCCTTTAGTTAAGATAGAAATGTGTGTTATGTTTTACTTTGAATCTTGCACAAAAAGCTGTAGATCAAATTTTTTTAGAAATATACCTCACGTGATGAAGATGTTTAATCTAGTGAAGAAGTTCCTTATTATTATTAAATACTTTTGGTGAGGTGGTAACTCTACATATGAAACTCTCGAAGCTCTAGTACTAATTTAAATGTGATAAGGTTCCTTACCAAATTTTATTTCGTATTATAATTAAAAAAATAAAAATATAGATGGACATCATCAAAGTTTAATTCTTACAATTAAAGAAACATTATCCATACATTTCAAAGTAAAGTTCTGATTGTTCAATATGTTATCCTTGGCTAGATGTTTTGTCCTGAGAATGTATGACTAGAGCTTGCTAGATGAATTTATCATTCCTTTTAATCGTTCAAATTCATGCACTAACATAAGTATTTAACACTGTTTATTGAGACATTTGATGAAAAGTGTCAAACTACCTCATTAAGCATACGAGTAAGAGTCTTTGTTGATTTCCCACTAACATAACATAATGTTCTCATTCTTATATTTAATTAATAGGTATTTTTTACTCTATGGATAAGAGTTGGATGAACAGTGTTAGGGTTTCTCGTAAATACATTGATGGAATGAGAATGTTTATGAATTTTGTGGCTGAAAAAAGGGGCAAAGATTGTGAAATTTCATGCCCTTGTGCATATTGCATGAATTGTTATATGAGGTCTCAAATAAATGTTTTTGACCAATTAATGAAATTCGACATGGACCAATCATACAGTCACTAGGTTTTACATAGTGAACTGCCAAAATATAGATTTATCTCTAGGGAAGAAAGGCTTGACGCTTGAAATGTAGACATTGATGGGATAGGCAATGATATTAATGAAGGTGATGGTGATGAGGAGGATGATGGCATGCAATATTTGCTTCATGATGTGGGTACTTTCTTAAATGATTGTCTAATTGATTAAAATGGAAGGAGTCCTCCTATAGGCGTCGGGGATTTTATTATGGATGCCTTTCATGAATTGTTGAGTAAAGCAACTGAAGAGTTGTACTCTGGATGTACAAACTTTTCAAAGTTATCATTTTTAATAAAGTTGCTTCACTTGAAACTCTACAACAAGTGGAGCAATAAGTCATTTGACATGTTACTTGCTTTACTGAGGGATGTATTACCTAATTGCTACAGCTTTTAATAATCAGACACTAGTAAATGACACTATTCTTCCCAGTGTTAGTACTACCTCTGCAAGCACTGCAAGTATGATCTTTCATATCACATTGGTGAAATTTATTAAGTTTATTTTATTTTTTTATCTAACCAATTAAGAGTACGTTATATGCTAATTGTAAAACATTCCTTTGTTATTTTAGAATCCACGACTGATCCAAAAAAGACAAGGAGTGTCACAAAATGACACGGAATGGTAAAGATTAATAAGGCGATACTTAAGAGATTGGAAATAGAGATACCAACCAACTCTGTACAGTCTGCCAGATTATCAAGTGAGATTGGTGTGGTATCCCGAACTTCCTTATTTGTAAGAACAAAGTGGAAAAAATTACTAATGAGGAGTTGGACATTGCATTTGATAAGTTAGACATAAGTATTATAAAACTATCTAATTTGTACGTATTTTTCATATGCCTAAAGCGTTGACCAATAATTTATAATTTTTTTGCAGCAAAAGTTAGAAGTCAAGAGAATGAGGACAGACAACGAAGTACATGCTACTGTGAAGAAGTTTCTTTTTTAAGGTCTAAAGATCAAAGATTTCATTTAAAAAGGCATTTTACTAAGTACAGATGTTAAGCCGCATAATGTCAAAGTGGCATAGTGGATGGATTTATGTGAATATTGGGAGCAATCAGCTACAAAAGTTAGTTAATTTGATCACAAAACTTAATTTCACAACTTTATTGACAACTGATTATATTTTAGTATTTATGAATTGTAATTTATAAATGTTATAATACACTTTGTTACATGTACGATTAGGAAAAATTCAAAAAATCAAATTGGCTAGTAGTCAGGTGATGTAGTTCCGCAAGTTCACGGGTCTCAAGTAGTACAGTATAATATCGTCCCACAGGGAGTAATTGTGTAAGTACTAGGCTTGGATCACTCAATTAATTGGACTAAGCGATTGTGTAAAAATGGGGAATTAAATTAAGAAATTTAACTAGCAAAAATAACAAAATCAAAGCTAAAGAAAATTGCAAATAATTCTAGGGGTTTTTCTTAATGGAATGTGGTAAGCTTCAAGGATGGTTCCACTTTTAGGGCTTTTTATGGACTTTACCTGGATTAATTTATTAGGTAAATTTTTGGTTGATAGAAGGTTGAGCCTAGAATTTCTTAGATCCTTTTTCAAGCATAACCCATTAAGTTCTTTGCTTACCTGGTTTTCTCTCATAAATTCAGTTTATATCTAAATCTGAAATTTATAAGTTCTCTGTTTGGAGTTCTGTTATTAATTTTCACCTATCGGTTCTTCAATTAACAACTAACGTCAAGTAATGGTTGGCCAAACACAATACCAACAAAATTAATTTCAAAACAGAGAAATCAAAACCAAAAAGTCATACAAATAAATCAAACGAGATTTAGTCCATAAAATTAACTAAAAGCTTCAGCCCAACCTTGAAGCTTTGGAAAAACTACTCACTCATGGTAGGATGAAAACCACAAACATTAAATTCAACAACCAACATTAGGAGAAATCAAATAATAAAAAAGCAGAGAATGAATGAGTTTTCGGGTCTCCCTCTGATGCGTGTATACGTTGTGTGGGTCTGCTCCTCAAAGTAACATCTCCAACAGCTGCGTCCCTCCTTCTTTTCCTTGTCACGTTAGTGCTCCTCTTATTTGTGTAAAGTTGAGGGCTCCATGTAAAATTGAGCGTTGGATGTAGAGAAACGTTGAAGAGCTGGTGGAGTACGTTGTTGCTTGGTTGTCAAATGAGTGGAGTGTTTTTTTTTGCTTTTGAGTGGAGAGTCCACCCTTTTTGTTTTGTGTGTAACGTCCCCAGCTGAATATGAGTGAAGTTTTTATTAATTATAAGTAAGTGCTAGAGAGTTCCCAAGTAGCGTGAATTGGATGTAAAGTGAGTACCTCAAAGAGTGTGTCTAAGATGACTGTAACGTTAATGCTTGGTGGAGCCCAGCGTGAGTTTCTTCTTGGTGTTTTCTTTAATTTGCTGCTCACGTCCCTCCTCTTGTGCGTGCCTTCTTTGTCAAATCAGTGGACAGTCCTTTGTTTTCTTTTAAAACCCCACCAGCTAAAGACGTCTTCAACTGCTCATAGTTCACACCTCAAGCTTCTACTTTTCTTCTTTTTGTCCCTCACAGCTACCAACGTTGAATTCATTTGGAGCTCCTTTGGGTCGGCGTGATTTTTTCTCCTTCTCTTGTCTCTAACAACTCCTAGCCACCATATGTCTTCAACGTCCTCTAGTTGATAGCTTCCTTGTTTGTTCACGCGTCCACCTCTAGCTAGCTGTCCTATGTTGCGTGAATTTCGTGCCTCCTGATAGCCTGCTGTAGCCTCAAGTTTTATTACTGTCTTCGTGAGTCGGTCTTGGTCTCCCCAACGCTACTCACAATTTTGCTCTCCTTCAAAAACTCTGTTTTCACTGGTCAACTCCACAATAAAAATAATCCAACTCTCCTCTCTTGGTTGCCGCTACTCTTCGTTTTTCCCTTGATATACATTCCTCTAATATAATATAATCCTCACTCCTTTTTGCCGCTATCCTCCAATTGTCGCGTGTGTCGTTTTGGCTTTGTCCTCTTAGGAGCTGTCCTTTCGTTCTTGTTTTTATTCACCTTTGTAACGTTAAGTCCCTTGTGCTGTAGCGTTTTCTTTCTATTGGTGTCACGTCTTGACAGCTGCTGGTTGCTGCGTGGTGGCTGTCTTGGAGCTGTCCTGATGGCGTGATTTTCGCCTTAGACTGTTGTGGTTCTTTATAATTAAAACCAGGTGTATTTCCTACAAATTAAACATAAACAATTATAAATATAAATTCAGGTAAACGAAACCATTTAGTAGGAAATATATGTATAAAACCCAATAATTAATCCAAAAATTAAGGAAAAATGCCACTCATTTCAATGATAAAAATGCTTACAACATCAGGTCAAATGTCGACCAAACTCCGACTCCAAGGCATTTTTAGCGATACAGCATGAGATTATGAGTTATTATCTTTTTAATTATATTGTACTTTGATTGACACTTCCAAATTTATAATAAATATTACTAATAATATATTTCTATACAACAAAGTAACAAAGATGGAGAAGAGTGTGACCGGATGAAGTTATGGTATCACATTCATTATGATGAATGTAAAGCTCAATGAACAACTACCGAATGTAGAGAAAAATGAATGAGTACATAGTTTAATTACAAATAATTATTAAATGAGACTATGTATGTAATTAATTCTTACTTTTTCAGGAATTAATGTATAAAGAATTGACAGATTCAATAGAACAAGATCATCCAATGACAGTGGATGAAGTATGCGACAAAGTATTGGGTACTAGATCAGATTATATTGTTGGCATGGGAGTTGGGCCTCGACCACAAGAGAAGTCTTGGGTCAGAAAGAGACTTCGAGATGAATTAGAGGAGTCGAAGAAGGTTAATCAAGAGTTACAGTCTCAAGTCGATGAATTGAATAAAAAAGTTGAGCAAATGTAGGATCGATTCAATACCGAAATCGAACAAAAAAAACTCTTGGAGCTTTTATGTTCTACACATAATATTCATTTAGATTAGATATATGTACTCATATTGATATATTAAACACTTATAACGCATCGCTTATATTAATGATCGTATTATGGCATGTTTGGGAATTGCAATTAAATAATAAATTATCTGCACGTATGAAATTCTTGTGATATATAAATAATTATTAAAATTAGTGATATACTAAAAATTAAAGAATTATTAAAAATAAAATTCCTAAATAATATTGAATAGTTATTAAATAAACAAGATTTAAAAATTGTTATTTACAAAATAGTTATTAAAATTGAAAAATTATTTAATTAAAATTATTTTTCGATAAATAAAAATAATTATTAAAATTGAAAATTTATTAAATTAAATAATATTCAGAAAAATAAAAACTGTTTGTAACGTTTTTCTAAAGCATTCTATGACGTTTTTTAAATGTCATGAAATGTAGTAAATTTCACGACGTTTTAAAAAAGTCGCGAATTGTATATATTTTGCGACGTTTTTAAAAAATGTCGCGGATTCCTTCACATTCTGCGACGTTTTCAAAACATCGCAGAATGTTAGAGATTTCATGACTTTTTTAAAAAACGTGGCGGAATGTGATAGAATCCACGACATTTCCTATAAACGTTGTGGATTATTCAAACTTTCAGTGATGTTTTTATAAACGTTACGGAATGTTAGCATTTTTTGTGACGTTTTACATAAAACATCGCAGAAACCTTTTGTCTACAACACATTCTACGACATTTTTTGTGACGTTTTTTAAAACTTTGCAGAATACATTTTGTGACGTTTTTGGACATTCTGTGACGTTTTAAAAAGTTACAAAATGTCTTGTTTTCTTGTAGTGACAATTATAATATATGTTTCATATTTAATATTTTTATAGCAATTAATTTTCTTGACATGAAAGAGCCCTAATCTTATTATATAATTTCCTTTACGGTAAAACAGAAACCACATTAAAAACAAAAAAACAAAAAAAGAAGCTAACCTCATCAAATTAGATAACCTCAAACACAGTTCAAGCAGCTTAGTAGTCTAACTAACGATGCCCGTCAAAGTATTAATGTAACAAATGATGCCTGCAACTGGGCCATAAGAAATCGACATTTATTTAATGATTAAAGTTCTAATCAAATTAGGTTATAGCCACAAGTTGACATTAACGGATGATGTGAATAACAAGCATCTTTATTTAATAACAAGCACGATGCCTAGACATGGAGCAGTGATAGCAATCACCTGACAAGACATGGAGAGGTGATGTCTAATAACACATGCCAAGATCCAAAGTTATCTATTCCCTTATATTTTGAAGCTATTTATAACATATTTTAATCAGAGATTATTTAGTGAATAGTTATTAAATATAGTATAAATTATATAGAGATAGTTTAATAATTAAGATATGATTCAACACCTTGAAATAATTAGAGATAATGGTCTGTTGTTTTCTACTACTATTAATTTGGAAAATCTTTAGTTAAATTTATAAATAGTTTCAAATATTATTAATTGAATTAATAACTAATAACAGGAATTAATATGATTAAACTCAAAATATAGTAGATATTGATTTTATGCTCTACATCTAATTGGAACATTATATGAAGAAAGAATTTTATTGTACAAAACAATCATGCACTAAAAGATTATTCAAAACTACTTTGATATTTTTAAATATTTATATATTAATCATATGTTATTAGACATTAATCTTGATCTATGACTATAAATTATTTAATTAAAAATTAAAGATAAATTAAAAAGTTTCAATTTACCCAACTCTAATTGTTATCATTATCGTTATCATACCCAGTGTAAAATCTTACAATAAAACAGAATATAGAGAGATCTAATAGACATACAAATGTGACAATAATATAAATAATATAAAAATCAAACTAGATCTATTGATTCAATTAAATTAAGCACAAATTATACTAATTTTCAATTCAATTTTTACTTTTAACCGTTAACAGCACATGATAAATAGCCTATGAACCATAAACCAGACTAGTATCTTACATTTCACCTCTCTTCTCCGATTTTTTGTAACATCCCACCCCCTCCTGGAAGGGTAAAATAGTAAAATTGGCATAGGATGGGATTGATAAAAATAATTATTACTGTTCATGCATAATAGGATTGATACACGATCAATTGTGTATACTGGAATTACAAGAATGCATTCATGACATTCCTAAATTGGGCCTAAAGCAATTTTATTGGAATTAATGGGATAATTGAGGTTGGAAAATTGTTTGGACTGCACCATAAATGGTTTTACATTTTTGGGATTTATAGAATTTTTCTGAATTTTCCAAGAAAATTCGGACCGCAAAATCGCGCAGAATCGCCTAAACATGTTTTGGGGTAGAAAAGGCGATTTTGTGATTGAAAATTATTTGGAGTGCATCATTACTGCTTTATAATTTTAGGAATTTCATTAATTCTCGTAAAAATAATTGAAATTCTCTGATCGGATAAATCGCCAATTGGCGAATCCTATTCGATTCTCAGAGCAAAAATCGCTACCCACCGGTACTATAATATTGGGTATATTATTATGGGACCGAAAGTAGGGCCATTGGAGTGAAATGGAGTAAAATTTTGTCTTGGATTAAACAAATGTATTTTTGACTTTTCTATGAATTGTGTACCAATTACATTTTGCCATTTAAAAGTGTTACATTTAATGCTCCTTCATCACTCTTTCTCGGTTAAGCAAGTGTTTAAAGGAAAGGAGAATTTCTTAAGGCTTTGTTAAGCCATCCGAAACACAAACTCAAAACTCTTCTTTAAAACCATCGAAAATTGGCTCTCCTTTCTCATCTTTCTTTACAACTTCAAGATACCATCTCTTGATCTCATCAAAGTAGAGGATGAATTTGGTTCATGCTTGTGAAGGATAGAAGGTTGGTATCTTGGGAGTAAAGGTTGAAAAGTGGTTGTTGAAGGTTTGAAGGAGGTTTTGATTTGGTAAGTTGTTATTTAAGGTTTGAGTTTTAAATGTTATTTTTTACATGGAAATAAATGTCATGATAGTATGGGGTAGTTAATATAAGGATTTAAGCATGTATAAGGTTCATGTAGACATTAAAGTGAAGATTATTGTGATTTGAAGAAAGGGTATGAGGCTAGGTGAAGATGCATTAAAATTTATGATATGGTTTGATTTTGAATTGATTATGGATAATTATTTGAGTAATTTAATTGAGGAATTTAAGGCTGCCAATTTTTCAGTATTAACCCTAACATATGTATGATTGTAGTGATATTTAATTTGTATTTATTTTGATGTCTAGTGATGTGAAAAGGTATTGGGAGTGGTTGAACTAAGGTTAACCTTAGATTTGGAAAATTGGAAGTATAATTGATGTTACTGTTTTATTCATAACTTATTGTGTAGAAACGAAAATGAGGTAAGGTTAGTGGCCACTGAAACTTTGGACTGTTGGCTCCAATTTAGTGTGAAATAAGTGTTGTTGAATTCCATTGTTAGAAGGGTGAAATTTTGCATGGAAAGTTACTGTTCCATTGCCTGTGAACAGTAACCGCAACCATGACATCTGAGTTTTGTTGATTTTTAAGAATTAATTGAGATGGAATTAGGGAAAATGATCTTCATGGAAGTTGTAGCATATTGAATTATCTTTCCATTGCTACTGATCTTGCTATTTTAGAATTGTGTATTGGGAGATATGAATTGATTACTAATGACTGGTTTTGAGCATTTTGGATGAAACCTAGTTTAAGTGTGATTTTGTGAGTTTACTGATTGGAGGCAATTTTAACATTTTATGTGGACTGAATTGGTGTGAGTGAGCTTCTGAAAAGTTGTAGAGGTAGAGATTATCTTGAAATTGATATTTGGTATGTAATTTTTAGAAGTCAGAATTGGGAGATATGATTTTTCAAAAAACTGATCCTACATTAGGTTATGAGTGGCTGATCATAACAGAAACTTCCATAACAGTTTTTAAATTGTTAGAGATCGAATTGGAGGTTGAGTGCTTCATGAAAAATGAATTTTATGATGTTATCTTTACAAGGATATAAAGTTCTGATTTTATTGACTTATATACTGGAAGTTATGCTTCTTGTAAGATTTCTGCCCAAAGTGAAGGATTTCAGGGACAGTGACATTAAATGAATTAATTGACTGGTTTAGAAATAGAATTTGATTTTGGGTTGTTCATGAAAGTTGTAGAGGACATTGTGAACTTATTGACCATATTTTTGTGGTAATTTATTACTGAAGAATTAGTGAGTTATGAAATTGTCAATGTACTGCCCTGTGTTGAGGGAAATTGTGAAGGCAGAAGGTTTGATGGATTATTTGACACCCTTAGGGTTGGAATTGATTTTTATGGTCTTCTTGAGAATTGTAGAGCTTTTCATAAGCTTTCCAATGAGGTATAGTGGGTATTTTTTTGATTTGTGTGCTAAAAGTTAGAGTAGTTGGAAATTAGGAATCGAAATCTGGAAAAAAAAGAAAAGGACAAGGCAGGGGAACTCGCCGTCTCGCGAGGGCGACTTCTCGCCTCGCGAGGGCGAGATAATTAGCCTGGTCGCGAGGGCGACGGCTTGCCCTCGCGACGAAGCAGGATGATTCAGCCTCGCGAGGGCGACGTTATGCCTCATGAGGCGAGATTTAAAGAGGTCGGTCGCGAGGCGCTACGCCTCGCCTCGCGACGAAGAAGGTGATTCACCTCATGGCGACGCCTCGCCTCATGAGGCAAGCGCATGGGAATTTCTGTTTTAATTATTTTGAATTTTATTTAGCATTAATTGATCCGATTGTTCCTTTGTCAATTTCTTTCCGTCCGACGTCCGATTGACCGATTCCAGAGGCATCGGATTCGTTGAATATTTAATTTCATATTATGAGAAAACGGAAATTTTAGACGGAATTTGACGTAGCCCTATTGACGGAACTTGTAAACACTGCTTTATTTAATTGGGGACCTATAGAGGTCCGAATTACATTGCACCGTCAACGCCTATGGATTTCTAATTTTCATAGAATTTTATTATGGGAAAATATTGAATTAGGACCGGAATTCATGAACATGCATATTTCATCAACATGAGCACAAATTTCATATTTAGTGACTCGTACTTTTCGATTCATATAGAGGTCCAATTGGGCGTCGATTGACCGACGCCACGAGAGGCTTTCCGGCAGATTAGCTCGGAAGCAATAGGTGAGTAACCTAGTTGGTTTCTCAAATTTCGATTGCTTACATGCTCAACGTGAATTACGTGCAAAAGTGAATTGAATGATCCTGTATGAATACTGGCATGTATTGTATGATTTTACCGATACTCGTAGATTGGGCTTTATAGCCACCGTCATCAACATCGCTATATCTTGGGCTTTATAGCCATATCATTGATTCACTGATACACTGGGCTTTATAGCCAAACACTGTACATTTACTGCATACTGTACTGCATGCATAATTGCATGATCAGATAATGGACGTGCCCCAAGTTGCTATTATTACTGATAAGAGCTTCGAGCTCTCATCTTGATTGACCGCCTCGAGCCCGAGGGAGAAATCACGACGCGTCCCCACCGAACACCGATCGAGCACTTGGGCACATCTCAATAATCGGAAAGAGTCACATATGCATTGCATTTGCACAAATGACCGCTCGTGACATATCTTGCTTTCATAATGGTATGAATTATCGTGAATGGTTTCATATTACGTAAATTGTTACCGACGGTGACCGACCGTAATTGATTATTATCAGATTATGCCAGACGCCACGGGCGTAATGCATGATTTGAGTGAACCATCGATGATGGTTTCTCACCGAGTTCGCAAAACTCACCCAAAATTTGCATCTATTTTTCAGTCTCAAGAATACCCGGTTGACACGGAGTATGTTTACTGTAGATGAGTAAAGGTTAGAGATCGGGATCAGTTCGTGTCTGCATTAGTGTTTTAGTAAATTGTATTCCGCAATCACTGTATAACAAGGCTTTATATTTTTACTGAGCCATTGTGGTATTAATGTTAACTGCATTGACTGATTGTAAATCACTACTGGATGACTGTAATAATTGATACTGGTTTATATTGAACATGGGTTTATTTACCTATTGTGTCTGCCGTGTGAACGTGGAGTTAATGGCTACAAGAAGAAAAGAGAGAATAAAAAAAAATGTATACTGAATTTTAGATCGACTGATGTAGTACGCCACTCTCGTGGGACACGGACTCGGATATCACCAACGATATCGGGTTCGGGTCTTACGGGTGTGGGGTGTTACATTTAGGTGGTATCAGAGCCCAGTAGTACGTAATGTATCTGGGCACAGTTTGGAACATAGGTTTCATGCATTTGAGTCGGCGTCGTTGCGCATCGTAGTAATCGATCCTAGTCGAGTCGCACGAGGATAAAGCCTAAGGTGCGTAAGTGTCAGTGATTAAGTGAGAGAAGAGTGAGATGGATTAGAGTGTAAATCCTAAAGGGATAATCAATTAGGAAAGGATAAAGGAAAATGGATAAGAAGGTTGATATTGTACTGGGTTAGAAACCCTTATAAGTGATAGCAGAATGACTGTGTGGGCTTCGACTGATTAAGAATTTTCGAATTAAATTGACAATATTATGGTGACAGAAAAATGCAGATGTTGAGAACTGGGAGAGATTCATTAGAGATATGGGAAGTTTATTGGTTATAGTAGATCTAAGTGAAATGAAAAAGCCCAGGATGGTTAGGTAATTACAGTTCTGACCGTATATGTCATGAAAGGGGGAAATATTGGAATTGAGTAAAATGTAGATGGTCCAATCGGGCATATTTTGATTCACTGTATTCAAGTTAGAGATTAGTAGAGTTTATAGGCAGATGATAATAGCGAAATGGAAAGAAGCTCAATAAAGTACTGTAACGGTTTATTGAGAACTGAAAGAATCGAAAAGGAAAGATGTTCAGTGCCTATTTGAGTGAGATAAAAGTGTACGATATAGATGAAATGAATTGGAAATGGTTATGAACTAGACCGCATAAGTTTGAGACTGAAATTGTTAGGTGATTATGGTGCTTCGAGGTTGGAAATTCGTATGATAAAATCGTAAAGGAAAAAAAAAAACAGACAGATGATTTCTACTGATGGTATATCGGGAAATTCTGAATTAGGTGTATATGGACACAAAAATGGTAAATGGATAGGTATATAGATAGAGAGAAAATGGAGTGGTATCAACGATTTTGTCGGGTATTGGGGACTGTGACCACCCGATCATAGATTGTTTAAGGAAAATAGAAGATAAGTAGCAGAAAACGGAATGAAAAATAGGAATAATGATCATAAGCTGATAAGCCAAATTGATATGACCTTATAAGGTCAAGTTGCACGTAACGGATAGGGGAATGAGACATACAGTTTGAGGATATGGTGAGAATGAAATAAAGATCTTGAAAAGAATGAAACCACAATAGTGGTATATGAAAAGAGCTATTGCATTTAAGTCGAATTCTCATTAGGGATATCTATTGACGGTAATGTTGATTGTGACTAATGAAATGTATATTACGTATATATGGAAACCATAGAGGAAATGAGCGGTAAATGTTTAGAGTGATTATAAGTGTGAAGTTCTTAAGAGGTTAAAGTAAGACAAAGGTGGACCGAGTGTACACATGAGAGGAACCGAAAAGTGATTACGGTATAGATTCTTGAATAAGTGGTAAAGAAAGTGTTTAAGTGATCATCACAAGGAACCTTCGCGAAAGGAATGTTCTGATCTGTTAAATGATGACATAAGAGTGTCTTGATTGAGATTGTACGTATAGTGAAGAAGGATTGAAACACAATTAGGTATAATAATCATTGGTTGATGAGACTTTTGTGGACAAAATTAAAAGTGAAATTGGGACATAGCTCATACTGCTGAGATTATCTGCATTGTATGTACAGAAATGTAAAGAATTACATATGAGTGAGATTTTAATTTGAGGTGATTCTATTGCAATGTGAAGTGAATCGATCTCCAGTTATGATGTAAAACTGTTGAGGAATCTAGATTTGAAACAAAGACTAAAAGAGTCCCGAACTGAGAATTGTGAGAGACTAAAATAAAAAAATGGAAAATTTTGGAGGTTTAAATATGGATGACAAGGTATTAACATATGTTGATATAAATGATATGAAAATAAATGAGAAGAGAAAATGAAAAAGAGTAACTGAATAGAGACAAGAGGTTCAAAAAAAAGGGAAACTGACAATGAGGTGATGTAGTGACACCTTCCTAAAGGAATTGCAGATACACTAATTGTGGACTCAAGGAAAAAGGGTAAAAGATGTACGGTAAAATCAATAAGACCCCAATAGGGATTTATGCGAGGTAAGCAAATGGTAGTAGTTGTGATTAGAGATAGAATGTGTTTGGAATTGTGGAACAGTGAAAAGTAAAAAGAACATTGAGGAATCTGATACTGATGATATACATACATTGGAAGAGTGGGTAGTGAGTATTGAACTGCGACAATATGTTGAACAAGTATGAAATAAATTGAACTGACTGTGATAAATGGTATTAGTGCCATTCTCATTATTGAAAGCCTCGGAGACTGCAGATTCCTATAAGGATACACTGTGTTAATTTGAGAAAAGAGACGAGTATAAATACGATAGTGCTGAAATGAACGAACAATTCTGCCTACCAAATTCAAGTAATGAACAGATCAATTACAGATATTGGGATTGTCAATGATTATCAAGCAGATGATGAGTAATTGTGAGGAATTTCTGGAAAATTGAAGTTGTAAAAATAGTGATAAGAAAGGTTAAGAGTGCAGAAAGTAAAAGGGGGAAATCTTATGATGAGTTTGAATATACAAATGGAATTGGAAAACTATAGTGAACAAAAGTTGAAGAAGAAGTAAGTGTACCCGATAAAAAGGCATAAGAACAAGAAAGTGAACTGTCAAAGTTAGACATTCTAGTCAGCATATTTGAAAAGTGAAATTGAGTAATTGTAGGTATAGAATGAAGTGATTCTTGGCTCAAGTGTTTATAGGTTGAATGTCCAATAGGAAAAGGGTTTGATTATGTTCTTGTTATAGAGTTTTGATTCACTGGAGAATATATACTGTTACACGACATATAGTACCTACTTGAGAGTTAAAGACCATAATGGGTTTGAGGCCAAGTGTGTGAGAAAAGGAAAGTGACTTAGGAAGACGCATGGTTAGCTAAAGTGGAATCGGATCGGACAAATGAGACAGAGTAAAATGTATATCCGAATAAAGTGTGTGAACACTATAGAACAGTGAAGTGTCTTACGAGAATCGAATTTGAACATAAAGTGAATGGTATATAATAAATGACTGCATTAGGTACATTGTTACTGATTATAGTAAATTGAAATTAAATGTCACTGTATTGGTACCAAGGGAATGTAAATCGTCCCTGACGTGATTAAGGGAGGTACCAAAGAAATGGAAACGTACTCAATGGAACAGAAATTGGACTATATGGCATTAGGGAAAAAGTATTGGAAGGATAAAATGTGATAAGTGAATAGATTCGAAAATACTGTACTGAGTAATATATCGGAACCAAAGGTAGTGACTATTCTAGACATGGCAAGTGAGATAGCTAAGATAAATGAGAACGTCAACTGATAGTCTTATCAAATCCGTTTACTGTACTAAGTGATAACGAGTTAGCCAAATTAGTAACTGAACCACGGATTGAGAGTGGTTACTGTGATCACTTGAAAAGTGAATCATTAAGTGGAAAAGTGTATAGGATATATAGACTCATATGATTACTGTCATAGTGAACCGTTGACTGGGAATTTCGAGGACGAAATTCTTATAAGGAGGGGAGAATTGTAACATCCCACCCCCTCCTGGAAGGGTAAAATAGTAAAATTGGCATAGGATGGGATTGATAAGAAATAATTATTACTGTTCATGCATAATAGGATTGATACACAGTATCAATTGTGTATACGGAATTACAGTAAATGCATTCATGACATTCCCGGAAATTGGGCCTAAAGCAATTTTATTGGAATTAATGGGATAATTGAGGTTGGAAAATTGTTTGGACTGCACCATAAATGGTTTTACATTTTTTTGGGATTTATAGGAATTTTTCTGGAATTTTCCGAAGAAAATTCCCGGACCGGCAAAATCGCCGGTAACTGGCCTAAACATGTTTTGGGGTAGAAAAGGCGATTTTTGTGATTGAAAAATTATTTGGAGTGCACTGTTACCTGTTTTATAATTTTAGGGAATTTCATTAATTCTCAGAAAAATAATTCGGGGAAATTCTCGGACCGGATAAATCGCCAATTGGCGAACCGGTCGATTCTCGGTAGCAAAAATCGCTACCCACTGGTACTATAATATTGGGTATATTATTATGGGACTGAAAGTAGGGCCATTGGAGTGAAATGGAGTAAAATTTTGTACTGGATTAAACAAATGTATTTTTGACTTTTCTATGAATTGTGTACCAATTACATTTTGCCATTTAAAAGTGTTACATTTAATGCTCCTTCATCACTCTTTCTCGGTTAAGCAAGTGTTTAAAGGAAAGGAGAATTTCTTAAGGCTTTGTTAAGCCATCCGAAAACACAAACTCAAAACTCTTCTTTAAAACCATCGAAAATTGGCTCTCCTTCCTCATCTTTCTTTACAACTTCAAGATACCATCTCTTGATCTCATCAAAGTAGAGGATGAATTTGGTTCATGCTTGTGAAGGATAGAAGGTTGGTATCTTGGGAGTAAAGGTTGAAAAGTGGTTGTTGAAGGTTTGAAGGAGGTTTTGATTTGGTAAGTTGTTATTTAAGGTTTGAGTTTTTAAATGTTATTTTTTACATGGAAATAAATGTCATGATAGTATGGGGGTAGTTAATATAAGGATTTAAGCATGTATAAGGTTCATGTAGACATTAAAGTGAAGATTATTGTGATTTGAAGAAAGGGGTATGAGGCTAGGTGAAGATGCATTAAAATTTATGATATGGTTTGATTTTGAATTGACTATGGATAATTATTTGAGTAATTTAATTGAGGAATTTAAGGCTTCCAATTTTTCAGTATTAACCCTAACATATGTATGATTGTAGTGATATTTAATTTGTATTTATTTTGATGTCTAGTGATGTGAAAAAGGTATTGGGAGTGGTTGAACTAAGGTTAACCTTAGATTTGGAAAATTGGAAGTATAATTGATGTTACTGTTTTATTCATAACTTATTGTGTAGAAACGAAAATGAGGTAAGGTTAGTGGCCACTGAAACTTTGGACTGTTGGCTCCAATTTAGTGTGAAATAAGTGTTGTTGAATTCCATTGTTAGAAGGGTGAAATTTTGCATGGAAAGTTACTGTTCCATTGCCTGTGAACAGTAACCGCAACCATGACATCTGAGTTTTGTTGATTTTTAAGAATTAATTGAGATGGAATTAGGGAAAATGATCTTCATGGAAGTTGTAGCATATTGAATTATCTTTCCATTGCTACTGATCTTGCTATTTTTAGAATTGTGTATTGGGAGATATGAATTGATTACTAATGACTGGTTTTGAGCATTTTGGATGAAACCTAGTTTAAGTGTGATTTTGTGAGTTTACTGATTGGAGGCAATTTTAACATTTTATGTGGACTGAATTGGTGTGAGTGAGCTTCTGAAAAGTTGTAGAGGAAGAGATTATCTTGAAATTGATATTTGGTATGTAATTTTTAGAAGTCAGAATTGGGAGATATGATTTTTCAAAAAACTGATCCTACATTAGGTTATGAGTGGCTGATCATAACAGAAACTTCCATAACAGTTTTTAAATTGTTAGAGATCGAATTGGAGGTTGAGTGCTTCATGAAAAATGAAGTTTATGATGTTATCTTTACAAGGATATAAAGTTCTGATTTTATTGACTTATATACTGGAAGTTATGCTTCTTGTAAGATTTCTGCCCAAAGTGAAGGATTTCAGGGACAGTGACATTAAATGAATTAATTGACTGGTTTAGAAATAGAATTTGATTTTGGGTTGTTCATGAAAGTTGTAGAGGACATTGTGAACTTATTGACCATATTTTGTGGTAATTTATTACTGAAGAATTAGTGAGTTATGAAATTGTCAATGTACTGCCCTGTGTTGAGGGAAATTGTGAAGGCAGAAGGTTTGATGGATTATTTGACACCCTTAGGGTTGGAATTGATTTTTATGGTCTTCTTGAGAATTGTAGAGCTTTTCATAAGCTTTCCAATGAGGTATAGTGGGTATTTTTCTGATTTGTGTGCTAAAAGTTAGAGTAGTTGGAAATTAGGAATCGAAATCTGGAAAAAAAAGAAAAGGACAAGGCGGGGAACTCGCCGTCTCGAGGGCGACTTCTCGCCTCGCGGGGCGAGATAATTAGCCTGGTCGCGAGGGCGACGGCTTGCCCTCGCGACGAAGCAGATGATTCACCTCGCATGGCGACGTTAACGCCTCATGGCGAGATTTAAAGAGGCTGGTCGCGAGGCGCGCCCGCCTCGCGACGAAGAAGGGTGATTCACCTCGCGGCGACGTCTCGCCTCATGAGGCAAAGCGCATAAAATTTCTGTTTTAATTATTTTTGAATTTTTATTTAGCATTAATTGATCCGATTGTTCCTTTGTCAATTTCTTTCCGTCCGACGTCCGATTGACTGATTCGAGAGGCATCGGATTCGTTGAATATTTAATTTCATATTATGAGAAACGGAAATTTTAGACGGAATTTGACGTAGCCCTATCGATTTTAACTTGTAAACACTGCTTTATTTAATTGGGGACCTATAGAGGTCCGAATTGCATGCACGTCGGCCTTTATGGATTTCTAATTTTCATAGAATTTTATTATGGGAAAATATTGAATTAGGACCGGAATTCATGAACATGCATATTTCATCAACATGAGCACAAATTTTATATTTAGTGACTCGTATTTTTCTCGATTCATATAGAGGTCCAATTGGGCGTCGATTGACCGACGTCACAGAGGCTTTCCGCATTAGCTCGGAAGCAATAGGTGAGTAACCTAGTTGGTTTCTCAAATTTCGATTGCTTACATGCTCAGCGTGAATTACGTGCAAAGTGAATTGAATGATCCTGTATGAATCTTGGCATGTATTGTATGATTTTACCGACATCTTGGTAGATTGGGCTTTATAGCCACCGCATCAACATCGCTATACCGGGCTTTATAGCCATATCATTGATTCATCGATACTCGGGCTTTATAGCCAAACACCGTACATTTATCGCATCTTGTCTTCGCATGCATAATTGCATGATCGATAATGGGCGTGCCCCAGTTGCTATTATTACGATAAGAGCTTGAGCTCTCATCTTTATCTTGACCGCCTCGAGCCCGAGGGAGAAATCACAGCGCCCCCATCGAACAACGATCGAGCACTTGGGCACAATCTTGAATAATCGGAAAGAGTCACATATGCATTGCATTTGCACAAATGATCGCTACGTGACATATAACGCTTTCATAATGGTATGAATTCTCGTGAATGGTTTCATATTCAGTAAATTATTCTTGACGGTGACCGGTAATTGATTATTCTCAGACTGTCAGACGCCATGGGCGTAATGCATGATTTGAGTGAACCATCGATGATGGTTTCTCACTGAGTTCGCAAAACTCACCCAAAATTTGCATCTATTTTTCAGGTCCTGAAGAATACCCCGGTTGACACGGGAGTATGTTTACTGTAGATGAGTAAAGGTTAGAGATCGGGATCGGTTAGTGGTATGCATTAGTGTTTTAGTAAATTGTATTCGTGAATCACCGTATAACAAGGCTTTATATTTTCTTGAGCCATTGTGGTATTAATGTTAATCTGCATTGGTGATTGTAAATCACTCTTGGATGACCGTAATAATTGATCTTGGTTTATATTGAACATGGGTTTATTTACCTATTGTTCTGCTTGGTGTGAGCGTGGAGTTAATGGCTACAAGAAGAAAAGAGAGAATAAAAAAATGTATATCTTGAATTTTAGATCGATCGATGTAATGACGCCACTCTCGTGGGACACGGACTCGGATATCACCAACGATATCGGGTTCGGGTCTTCTGGTGTGGGTGTTACATTTTACTTCTCTTCTTTAGTTCTCTTCTCTCTCTTCTAAGTTTTCTGTCTCTCTCCCTTAGTTATCTGTGTAAGTGGTAAGTCGACTTACACATGTTCTAGATCGATAAGTCGACTTGTTCAAGGTCCAGATTTGTTTATTTGCGCCCTAAAGGCAATCCCTTTAGCGCTTTTATTCAAAGTCGTATGCACTTTATGAATAAATAAAAAAGGCATTATTCATTAATTTGATATTCATAAACATTGTTTATGAATTGATTTGATCTTTAATCAAATTAATGAAGTCCATGATATATGACATAGCATGAAGGAAATTATGATGTGATCATACTACTGATATTCCTATCATGTGCAATTATGTCAGTATCTAAATTCTCCCTAGTCATAGGATTAATGAGACTGGACATCATTAATCCGGATAAACTAGCACATGTCATATTCCTTGATTGGATCAAGCGGTGGATCTCGAAGCGTAAATATGAGATATTTAGAATTGACATGTGGATGCTTACTAGCGATAGTAAGTTCATTGGATGACCCGCCATGAGATCATCACATGGATATCTTATCTAAGTGTCGTTGATAATCTCATCATAGCAATGGTGCAAGTATCCTTAGACTTGAGGTACTCGAGGATATCTTGAATCGATCCGTGCTTTGACTCCATTCCTTGTTGCCTTCCGAGGTAACTCATAGGGTGGTGCTTGGAGTACGACTTGAGGTATTCAAGATAATTGAGTAGCCAATAAAGGATTCACCACTTCGGATTAGCGGAAGAGATACCCATGGCCTCTTGTCGGGATCATTACTAAGGTCGGCCAAAGATGTATGTCATGAAGAGTGTCTTCATTGACATATAAAGTAATGAGTCCCGTGACGAGAACCGATATCACTGGGCTAGACTCGGTCTAGTGAGAGTTGACACTTTGACCATACTCATAACCAAGTGGGGTATAGGATGGTGAAATGACGAATTGCACGTAATTGTCTATGGAAGGGTTCGTGATCCGTTCGTGATGAATACATCAAACCGATTACTTTCCGGTCAATCGGGGTCATGATGTGTTGCTAGATACCGCTCATGACTTGCTCAGATTAATTGTTAATCTAAGTGGCCAACATAACCGGAAACCTAAAGGGTTACACGCATAAGAGTGATTCAGAGAATTTGTAAAATAGTAATTGGACAGAGTTTCAATTATGGAGAGCATTAGGATTAAATGGATCCCAATGGGATTGGGATATGTCCCGATGAGATCGCGACATCGATATTGCTAAGAAAGGTCTTCGGAGTTGTTTCAGTACCGGGGCTCGGTAGGCCGGTAGGACCGACCCCAGTTAAACTGGACCTTAGCAATTATATATTGATTAATTAATTAATTAATTAATTAATTAATTAATATATTTATGTATGTACGTGGAGGAGGAAGGTGGAAGAACCTTCCATTATGATGCTTAGTCATTAGTCATTAAATGACTAAAGACAAAAGATGAAAAAGAGAGACATTTGGTGATGATCGTGGCTTTGATAAAAGAGAAATAAGAAAGAGTTTCTTTGCTGGAGAAAATAGCTTCTTCGTGGATGTTGAAAGAGAAAAAGAAAGAGTTCTTTCATCTCTCATCCCTCATCAACGATCATCTCCATTTTCTCCAAGTTTTTTTTCATCTCTTCTCCAAGCTTTGTCCAACGTCAGTCTGAAGCTCTCCAGGACAGAGGTAGGCTCTAGCAGGCTTTAATCTGTTCTAGCTATTCCCGGGTCAAAGGGGTTTGGCTCGGTTAGATTTTTTGATCTCTGCGTGGATTACCTTTAGAGATAGTCTCTTTTGGCTATTTAGGTTGATGTCTTCATACCGACACCTGGATCCTGGGTTTCGGGAAAGTCCCGGGAACAAAAATTTTTGTTTTCCGCTGCCGGTACATGTGATGTACCTCCTGGAATTTTCCTACAGTGGTATCAGAGCGTCTGGTATCGTGTATGCAGCTATAACCTAAGCGAGATCAGAAATCCTAATGGAATTTTCTGTTGATGCATGCTATCTGTTCAGATTTTGAATTTATATTGTGATATTGTTTTCGAAATTTTTCTGCCCAGGATTGTTCATAACATGTTAGAGAATATGTCTATGAAATTTGAGAATTTATTAATTTGATTTGATATAGTTTTGCTAATTAATTCCCTAAGGTTACAGATGCTGTTTTGTGAAACGATTCTGGAACAGGCATGAGTATAAAATCGAGAATAAATTCTAGAAAAATGGTTTTTCGGATTTTCCTTCACCTAAATTTCTCTAAGATGTTGGTGAATGTCTGTGAGCATGGAAATTGAATTTCAAGGTGATTGGATATTTATTCACGAATTTATTCTGTGCTGTTGGGAATTGCTGTGCTGATGAACACAGATTTTGAATCGGTTTTGTTATTTAGGTTGACTGAGTTTTTGATGGTATAAAATCCTGAAAAAATTCATGTAGCATGTTCTGAACATGTAGTAACCTATGTAATTTTATCAGAATTTATTGAAATTGTTTCATTGATCATTTAAGAGCAATGTACAGAACTGGACAGTTTTGTGAAAATTGTTGGGACTGTTTTGCTTGGCTTGATTGAGTGTGCTTTTTCAGTTCCAATGCCTTGAACCATTTTTAATGTGATTAAAAATGTGTTATCTTGATGTAGTATGATTGCCAAACTGAATTGCTTGAAGTTGTTTATCCTAGAATTTTCGGATGCCTAATTGATCACATTAGCGTCTCGTTAGTATATTGCATTATCTTGTTTGTTTTGACCGTCATATTTTTTATGACATGTGCTGAAGTAAATTTGATAATGTATGTGCTAGCTAGAGATGCTTAGGATGATGATTTGGGTGTTCCTAAATTATTTGGAAATTAATGAGTTTTGACTCATTTCAAGTTTTTCATATAGTTTGACTATTTAAGGCATTCATGAATCAATGAAGTGTTCATTGAGGCATCAATTCACAGATATTACCCTAGGTATGATGGTGTTGAGAATTGGAATTGTACGGATTGAGGAATTAGCCGATTAGAGAATTATAGCAAATTCTGTTGGACAAGTCGACTTATTTGGAGTATAAAGGCGACTTGTTCAGTGGTTCCGTCATAAGTCGACTTACGGTACAAGGCGACTTGTGCGCTGAGTAGAGACATAAGGCGACTTATATCGATAAGTCGACTTGTGCGAGGCAGAAGAAGAAAAGCGACTTGTATTATGATACAAGGCGACTTGTGTATAAACGAGGCATAAGGCGACTTGCATTCGATGTAAGTCGACTTGTGGCGTCATGCTCAGTGGATGATGGATGATTAAAAGGATCGATTCAATGTGATTGATGAAACCTAAATCATTCCATATAGTCATGGTGACTATAATCCTACGGCTTGGAGAATATGAAGATGAGAATTGAAATCCTCCTCGAATATGAAAACTAACGCCTTCCATTAATATGGTAAGAACCAGAGTTCTTATAGGGCTGGGTTGTTGGGCAAACCCAAGCTCACTCTATACGGATATGTTCGAACCATGAAAATAAGATTTTCGGATTAATGGGTCGGTTTTCACTGGAAGCGTTGGTTTGTTGAGCAAACTCAAGGTCAACGTGGACAGAGGCGAAATTGGGTAGCATACATTAGATGTATGCGCATCAAAGAGTTGATACCCAATGTAAGTGCATACATCAACAAGTTGATAAAGACGATCGATAGTTGTGTCTAAGATGTAATTGGTATATCTGATACCTCCCGAGACTTAAGGTGGCTTGTTGGGTAAACCCAAGGTCATTCTTAATGTCGGTTATCGATGATACAATTGGTATGACCGATACCTACCGATTGACCTAAGTTGTGGCTTGTTGGGTAAACCCAAGGTCACTCTTAGCAATGTCGGATATCGACCCACTAGGACATTATGTCACATCGCTTCTTTGGATTCAGTAAAGAGGGTTATGGATTCTAGGAAACTAGTGGAGCCATATGCATATCATGCAAGTCCTTATGATCATGCAGGCAATTCTATTCTATCATTCCTTCTCTCTATCGCGCTAGGTTGATTGAAGAAGTTTTTCAGTGTGAATTTTCGCTCTCTATTTTGGACCGAATTTTCTTGATTGGCTGAGGAATCTGAGAATTGTTCTCGATCCGAGGAACCGGATACGCCCTAGTTATTCCACTTCCAGATGCACCTGTTGTTGATGCTTCTGATGAGGATCAGAAGGTATATCGTAAGCATCTAATGGACGGGGACATGGCTACTTGCCTCGATGTCACCAGAGCTACAGGAGCAGCACGAGTCCATGGATGCTCACTCTATAGTATTTCATCTTATGGAGCTGTTTGATGAGCAAGCTCGGTCTGAAAGGTTCGAGACCTCAAGGCTTCTCTTCATCACAAAGATGGCTCCAGGGACATCTGCTGTCCAGGTTTCCCTGAAGATGAATGGCTATATAGAGACATTGGTTGTCTTAGGATTTGTAATGGATTATGAGTTAAGTATAGACTTGATTCTGGTTGGATTGTCTGACAGTTTTTCACAGTTCGTGTTAAACTATCAGATGAACTAAATATCCACAACAATTCTGAGTGATCAATCTGCTTTCAAGACACCGAAAGGTGCTATCAAGAAGGATAGCAAGCAAGTGCTAGTGGTGGATGCTTCTTCTTCCGGTCCAAAGAAGAAAAGGGCCAAGAAACCAAATGGAAGTGCCATCAGGAAAAACCAAAGAAATCGCCCCAAAAGGATTTTACTTTCATCAGGGCAAGTCTAGCCACCAGAGGCGTAAATAAAAATCTATTCGAGTCCTCAAGCGTAAGAAGGCATCGATGCCTCTACTTCTTCAAATATGTTTGTCATTGAGGTTAATACTATTCCTGATCCAAACATATCGGTATTTGATACCGGATGTGGCTCATACATATGAAATGATATGTAGGGCCTCAGGAACAGTAGAAAGCTCATAAAAGGAGAACTAGACCTTTGTGTAGGTAATGGAGCAAGAGTTGCTACATTAGCCGTATGCACTTATGTCTTGTTACTCCCTACTGGGCTTGTATTCAAATTGGATGATTGACATTTTGTACCCGTTTTAAACAAAGAACATATTGTATATTTTATGTTTAATTAGAGCTGATTTTCATTTGACTTTTAGAAGCAATGGTTGTTCTATTAGTTCGAATGGAATGCTCTATGGTACTGGTACATTATGCAATAGAATTGACATATTAGATATGTCATATCCAGTTATGAATGTCAATGACGCGGAAAGACATAATCGAGATAATTTAAAATCAACTTACTTATGGCATTGTCGGCTTGGCCATATAAATGAGACACGCATCGCTAAGCTCCATAAGAGTGGCAGTTTAGGGTCATTTGATTATAAATCATATGACACATGCGAATCTTGTTTATTAAGCAAGATGACTAAGTTACCCTTCAAGGAAAGGGTGAACAGTGGATCGGAGTATTAGACCTAATACATTCGATGTATGTGGTCCGATGTCCATCCATGCTAGAAGTGGTTGTCATTACTTCATTACCTTTATCGATGATTATTCTCGATATGGGTACCAGATCGATGAGATACAAATCTGAAGCATTTGAATAGTTCAAATAATTCAGAAATGAAGTAGAAAACTAACTTGGTAAAAGTATGAATACATTACGATCCGATCGTGGTGGAAAATGCTTAGACCAATAGTTTTTGATTATCTAAGAGATAATGGGATTTTATCTCAAGATACTCCACCTTACACGCCGAAAGACAATGGTGTGGCTGAAAGGAGAAATCGAACCTTGTTAGACATGGTGCGATTGATGATAGGTTTTGCATTTTGGGAATATCGCCAAGACAAGGCAATTGTTTACTTGCTAAACAGAGTTCCATTAAAGACGGTTGTGGTTACTCCATATGGAGATATGGACTAACCGAAAGCCCTATCTTTCTCATCTAAAGTTTGGGATTGTCACCTTACGTAAAGCGGACACGATCGATACATTTGATGTAAAGTCGACAAGTGTTTGTTAGTGGAATATCAATTCTACCTTGCTTAGGAACAAAAGTTGATTGTTTCCAAGCATGCTGCCTTCTTAAAGAAAGAGTTTCTTTACAAGAGGACAAGGGGAGAAAAGTTGAACTTGGAGAAGTTCAAGATGCTCGAACAAACATAGATCAATCGCTGAACTCAAACTGCCACTCATATAGATGAGGTAATACCAACCTTCTACTACACACGAATTTCAGAGGTTAAGTAAGATACGACTTGCTCCCGAGATATGAATTTCTCGTAAGTGAACAGAATGACGTATTGCTCATATGAGATGACGTGCCTACTACCTATGAACAGGTTCTGAAAAGTTCAGAGTCTGGAACATGGCTTTGTGCCATTAAATCTGAAATAGATTCCATGTATAAAAACCAAGTATGGACTTTGGTTGTACACCTGAAGGGATAAAACCCACAGGGTGCAAAGGAGTTTTCAGAAGAAAACCAACATGGATGGTAATTTGATTACCTATAAAGCAATGCTTCTGGTTAAAGGATTTCGTCACAGACAAGGAGTTGACTATGACGAGACCTTCAGTCCCGTAGCAATGCTTAAATCCATTAGGATACTCCTAGCCATTGCCACTCATTATGATTATGAGATATGGCAAATGGATGTGAAGACAGCTTTCCTGAATGGAAATCTTCCTGAGGATGTGTATATGACACAACCAGAGGACTTCACCTCCTATAATGGCGAAATGGTATGCAAGCTTCAGAATTCCATGTATGGATTGAAACAAGCATCCAGAAGTTGGATTATCCGTTTTGATGAGTCAATCAAAGAGTTTGATTTCTCACAAAATCCGGATGATCATTGTGTGTATAAGAAGGTTAATGGACCGCAATCGTATTCCTTTTGTTGTATGTAGATGACATATCGCTTCTCGGGAAACGATGTCTCTATCCGCAATCGCTAAAATTTGGTTGTCCAATCAATTTGCGATGAAAGACCTTAGTGAAGCAACTTATATCCTAGGGATATAGATTTATAGAGATAAATCAAAAGGTTGCTTGGTCTTTCACAATCATCGTACATAGATGAGATGCTAAAGAGGTTTAGCATGGAACAATGTTATGTGACGAGGCCCGATGTATCGTATGCTCTAAGTGTTACGAAAGCGATACCAATCGGATCCTCGTGAGGGTCACTGGGTGGTCAAGAATATCCTCAAGTACTTGCGAAGCACTAAGGATGTTTTCTTAATCTATGGAGATGGAAATCTCCAAGTGAGCGGGCATTTAGATGCAAGTATTTAATCTGATAATGATGATTCTGAATCACAATCAGGTTATATACATTCACACTGAATAGCGAGGCGGTCAATTGGAAAAGTTCCAAACAAGAGAGGACTGCTGATTCATCAACCGAGGCAGAGTACATTGCCGCATGAGATGCGCAAAGGAAGCGGTTTGGATCAAGAAGTTCGTTACTAAACTTGATCTGGTCCCTAGCTGTGATGGGCCCATAGGATTGTATTGTGATACAATGGAGCTAGTGCACAGGCAAAGGAACCAAGGTCTTATCGACGATCCGAACTCGTACTTCGCCGATTCGGGAGATCATTAGTCGAGATGATATCCTCGATAGAGAATTTCCACGAGCAAAGTGTTGTTGTTCGCTGACAAAGCCATTGTCACAGGAGAATTGTGATTCTCATGGACTCGCTTATGGTATTAGTTACTAAGGCGATTGACTTTAGGTCAAGTGGGAGATTTGTAAGTGGTAAGTCGACTTACACATGTTCGGTACCGATAAGTCGACTTGTTCAAGGTCGGTACTGTTTATTTGTGCCCTAAAGGCAATCCCCTTTAGCGCGTTTTATTCAAAGTCGTGTGCAGACTTTATGAATAAATAAAGAAAAGGCATTATTCATTAATTTGATATTCATAAACATTGTTTATGAATTGATTTGATCTTTAATCAAATTAATGAAGTCCATGATATATGACATAGCATGAAGGAAATTATGATGTGATCATACTACCGATATTCCTATCATGTGCAATTATGTCAAGATTCAAATTCTCCTAGTCATAGGATTAATGAGACCGACATCATTAATCCGGATAAACTAACACATGTCATATTCCTCGATTGGATCAAGCAAAGGATCTCGAAACTGTAAATATGAGATATTTAGAATTGACATGTAGATGCTTACTAAGCGGTAGTAAGTTCATTGGATGACCGCCACGAGATCATCACATGGATATCTTATCTAAGTGTCGTTGATAATCTCATCATAGAATGGTGCAAGTATCCTTAGACTTGAGGTACTCGAGGATATCTTGAATATTGATCCTGCTTTGACTCCATTCCTTGTTGCCTTCCAGGTAACTCATGGGTGGTGCTTGGGTACAACTTGAGGTATTCAAGATAATTGAGTAGCCAATAAAGGATTCACCACTTCGGATTAGCGTAAGAGATACCCATGGCCTCTTGTCGGGATCATTACTAAGGTCGGCGGCAGATGTATGTCATGAAGAGTGTCTTCATTGACATATAAAGTAATGAGTCCCGTGACGAGAACTAATATCACTGGCTAGACTCGGTCTAGTGAGAGTTGACACTTTGACCATACTCATAACCAAGTGGGGTATAGGATGGTGAAATGACTAATTACACAGAATTGTACATGGAAGGGTTCGTGATCCGGTTCGTGATGAATACATCAAACCGATTACTTTCCGGTCAATTGGGGTCATGATGTGTTGCTAGATACCGCCATGACTTGCTCAGATTAATTGTTAATCTAAGTGGCCAACATAACCGAAAACCTAAAGGGTCACACGCATAAGAGTGATTCAGAGAATCAGAAAAATAGTAATTGGACGAGTTCCAATTATGGAGAGCATTAGATTAAATGGATCCCAATGGATTGGGATATGTCCCGATGAGATCGCGACATCGATATTGCTAAGAAAGGTCTCCTGAGTCGCTTTCATCATCGGGGCCTTGAGGGCCGTAGGGACCAACCCAGTTGGATCGGACCTTAGCAATTATATATTGATTAATTAATTAAGTAATTAATTAATTAATTAATTAATATATATATTTATGTATGTGCGTGGAGGAGGAAGGTGGAAGAACCTTCCATTATGATGTTTAGTCATTAGTCATTAAATGACTAAAGACAAAAGATGAAAAGAGAGACATTTGGTGATGATCGTGGCTTTGATAAAAGAGAAATAAGAAAGAGTTTTTTCTGGAGAAAATAGCTTCTTCGTGGATGTTGAAAGAGAAAAGAAAGAGTTCTTTCATCTCTCATCCTCATCAACGATCATCTCCATTTTCTCCAAGTTTTCTTCATCTCTTCTCCAAGCTTTGTCAACGTCGATCTGAAGCTCTCGGTGATGAGGTAGGCTCTAGCAGCTTTAATCTGTTCTAGCTATTCCCGGGTCAAAGGGTTTGACTCGGTTAGATTTTCGATCTCTGCGTGGATTACCTTTAGAGATAGTCTCTTTTGGCTATTTAGGTTGATGTCTTCATACCGACACTGATCTCGGTTTCGGAAAGTCCCGGGAACAAAAATTTTTGTTTTCCGCTGCCGGTACATGTGATGTACCTCCCGGGATTTTCCTACAATCTGGAGAGATCAGAACATTTTCATGCCTTGCCCACGATAAGTTCCTAACGGTTTTTGGTAAAGAAACTTGGTTCAGCCTGATTCAGTCATGGCTGCACGTTGCCGTTTAGATCCATAGAATCGACTGCTAAACACGAGAATTCCGGCTTGAAGGTTCTTGCAAAACAAAGAAGGCATGTCGGGGGTTGTTTCTCGATAAGCCCCTCCGACCCTCAAGTCAGTCTTCTGTGTAGGTGGGATCGCCGTATGCAGAGAAAGCTAGGGTTATAATTACGTACCTCCATTATGGCATAATCGTACCTTATATATGAAGCAGGTGCTAGGTTTAAGTCTTTACGTCTGCATGGGAGACTTCCACCTACAAACGGGCTATGGATGTATTGATTGGGCCTGGGCCTGGCATATCCAAGAGGTATAAGACTGATCCTTGAAAGATGGACCGACCGACCCACGGGCCGTTGTGATTGAGTTCGGGCCCAGCACGATCGACCTGACCATAAGCTCCCCTACTCCTCGAGTCTGAGCAAGGAAAAGGGTCGAAGGAGTATGCAAGGATCTTGTAACTCGTCTATGGGACAGCTCGGGGTAGGCCTGGTCGGTCGGATATCAACGTTATAGATCGTCTATAAGACAGCTCGGGGTAGGCCCGATCGATCGGACATCGATACATAGTGCTTGACTGTTCGTATTGGGATCGGGCAGCTGAGTGTCCCGATCGGTCGGCATCGACATTTATTGCGTGGCAGCCCGTATCAGGGGAGTTCAGGCGAACATCTGTGTCGAACGCGTGAAGGTACTTTATTTAATTATTACTGACGGCGCGTGCCCTCTGACAGCTTTTCAGAATCTGAAATGTATCATCTTCGTAGCCGTTGTGCAACTGTCACGTACGTTCTTTTACTTGTCGCGCCACTCTGGATTTCGAATAACTCTAATTTACCTCGGCTCAGATTTTGCCACGTGTCTGCGCTTGGTTCGGATTTTCTCCATGTGTCGAGCTTTGATTGGGCGTCCCTTCGATCGGTCTTCTATAAGTGCTCAGGGTCAATGGGTTGCAGAGTTCTTTACCTTTGCTTTCGTTCTCCAGCTTAGACTCTATTTTCACTTGCTCTTTCTCGTTTACAGTTCCTGAAAATTTCTTTCAATCCGTCATCTGATTTCCCCATTTCAAATCACTAAATAGGTACGTCATCTTTCCTCGTCTCCTCCTCTAAAGTCTTTTCAAAGGTTTCTTCTTAGTGAACATGTCGGCGGCTAGTTCTAGAAGTATGGTAGGAGATGTTGAAGAAAACTCGACGAGAGAGCGGAAGGATGGGTTAGTTGTGGAGGAGCCACCAAGAAATGCATCGACGATGACCGTGGGGGAGTTGAATCGGTCAGTTATTAGGAACAACATCCCTTTGTCCTGAGGACCCAGGCTAGCTTTCAATCACGAACGGATCCACAGCAACCTGAGTGGGTATTTTGCTGTCTCCGATAGTTTTTTCTCGGTGGGCAGTATGAGGCTCCCGTACGTCCCGATTGTTGACGAGGTGTGCGCCGCCTATCAGCTGATGCCAAGCCAAATTCCTCCGAACGGCTGGAGGTTTATCAATGGGTTGGCTTTGCTGTGCCATCAATTCGGCTGCCCTCATTTAATTGGCATCCTACGCCACTTTTTGAGGATGAACCAGAGTCCGAACTCTAGGGCCGTGATTCCTTCTTTGCTGTATAGAGATGCCCGGTATCGCCCGGCGGGGACATCCTCGAAAATCTCCTCTTGGCGGACAAAGTATTTCTTTGTGAAACCTCCAGGATCCTCCTTCGAGTACTGGCCATGGAGGTATCCTTTATCCGAGCAGTGGAACGACACGTCAAGCGTGTCTCTTAGTAGAGAGGAGTGGGAGGTGGTCGGGCGTATAAAGGAGCTCACCCGTTATGATTTCGCTCGGCTCATTATGGGGTATCATGCGGGGGCCTCGGTCTATTCCTTTTTACTCTTCCCCCTGCCACAAATTAGCGGGCTAGGAGAGGATACCGCCCCGTCTAGTTGACCCTTCGTGGTTGAATTATTTGCTATCTTTTTAAGTATTGGTTTCGCTTTCTGACTCGTTTTATTGCTGCGCAGCCATGGTGAGGATAGAAGACTTCCTCGGGTCCTCCCAACCTTCTAAGTCCAAGAAGCAGGCCGAAAAGAGGAAAAGGAGAAAATAGGCGGAGACTGGTGAAGGCGTTGCTCTACTAGTGGAGCCGAGCCCTTCCACAATGTCGTCGGTCCCTCCGCTCGCCAAGATCGTCTCCTGTCGGGTGGCGTCGTTGGATGACAGCCGAATAAGCGAGCGGCCGAGCGGGTTTGGCAGAGGGGGAGGAAGAGGAGGTGGAGCCACCTCTTAAGAGAAAAAAGGTCGTCCGGGTAGTTGGTCAATCTTCTCGTCCTTCGAACCAGGGCCAGGAGAAAGAGAAAACAGGAGAACTTACTGCCGGGTTGGATAAGGGCAAAGGGACAAAGCGAGTAGCGAGTGCTGATAAATGGGAGCCAGCGATCAGTCTGGATAAGACTGCATCGGTTGCTAATCTCGATGTGGCTCTTCATATTGCTGAGAAGATTGTTCCCCCTTTGGATGAGGAGCGCATTGACTTGATGTCCCATCAGGAGCTATTGGCCTGTACCGTTCGTAACTGTGCTAGGGAGCTAGCTTTCATCTCCTCGATGCACCGACGCATCGAACTGCTCGATGGGACTGTTCAGTCGCTGGACCGGGAGGTGCATGACCTCCTCGAGCAGGTGAGCACTTTAAGGGCCGAGCTCTTTGAGGCTAAGGAGGAGAAGGATGTTCTCGGGGCTCAGTTCTCTTCTCTGGAAAAGGAGAGGAAGTTTTGGGAGGAGGCGAGGAGCATTCTACAAGCTCAACTTGCCACTGGGGACAAGGCTTCTCCTGTTCCCTCGGCTATTCGTAGCTCTCCTTCTGCGGACTTTTAAAGCTCACCTGGTCGGGCTTGTGGCCAGGATGGATTTAATGAAATGAGATGCTTACTTTTGTCCTCCATTATTTCGAAGTCATTTTTCACGTTTATGTTCTTTATTTTCGATCTATAGTAGGATTTGATAAAGTCGCTCCCGGCCGAACGGCGCTGAGGTCGATCTATAGTTGAGGCCGAGCTGTGGTCCCAAGGATCTTGTCTTGGCGACCCGACCGAGCGATGTCGAAGTCGATCGATGGTTCCAAGGATCTTGTCTTGGCAACCTGGTCGATCTATAGTCGAGGCCGAGCTGTGGTCCCAAGGATCTTATCTTGGCGACCCGGCCGAGCGATGGCGAAGTCGATCAATGGTTCCAAGGATCTTGTCTTGGCAACCTGGTCGATCTGTAGTCGAGGTCGAGCTGTGGTCCCAAGGATCTTGTCTTGACGACCCGGCTGAGCGATGGCGAAGTTGATCGATAGTTCCAAGGATCTTGTCTTGGCAACCTGGTCGATCTGTAGTCGAGGCCGAGCTGTGGTCCCAAGGATCTTGTCTTGGCAACCCGGCCGAGCGATGATGAAGTCGATCGATGGTTCCAAGGATCTTGTCTTGGCAACCTGGTCGATCTATAGTCGAGGCAGAGCTGTGGTCCCAAGGATCTTGTCTTGGCGACCCGACCGAGCGATGTCGATGGGATTTTCTACTCTACCAAATTTAATGAAATTCCTTCTTGCCGAGAAATCTAAAAATCCCTTTATTGATGATAATGAGTGTGTGGGCCGTTTAAAAACCTGACTGATAGGGCCAGAAAAAAGGTACCCACGGGTTGTGTACAAGAAACAGTAATAAACAAAGATTAACTAAAAATAAGACTTATCTACTGGTAGAACGCCTTTAAGTTTCGAGAGTTCTAGGGTCTCGATAGGATCTTCCTGTTCGCATCGCGTAAGATGTAAGAGCCATATCTGGCTTGCTTGATCACCTGATAGGGTCCTTCCCACACCTATCCGAGCTTTCCAGGGTGTTTTTCAGCTGCCTCGGCTTTTCGCAGAACGTACCCACCAACCTTTACGTCGCTCGGCTTTACTCTTCTGTTGTAGAACTTCATTGCTTTCTGTCTGATGGCTTCCGAACGAGCGGCTGCCCTATCCCTGTCTTCACTTAGAAGCACGATTTCTGCTCGACGGGCTTCATTATTCCGTTATTCTTCATAGCTCGACACCCTTTGGTTGTGCAACATTACTTCTACTGGGACTAGGACTTCTGCCCCAAAGGTCATCCTGAACGGAGTTTCCCCTGTGGCTCCGTTTGGTGTGGTTCTGTACGCCCACAACACTTCATCCATTTCTTCCACCCAAGTCTTTCGTCCAGCCTAGCGCTTCGAGAGCACTCATTATCTTTTGTTGGTGTTCTCCGCGAGACCGTTGCTTTGGGGGTGAGCTATTGAGGTCAACTGCAGCCTTATCTTTAGTCGGTCGCAGAAATCTCTGAACTTTTCGTTATCGAACTGCCGACCATTGTCTGTAACCAGCACCATAGGCATCCCGAAGCGGCTTAGTATACTTTTTTTTTACGAAATTCTCCACTTTCTACTCGGTAATTGTAGCGACCGCCTCCGCTTCTACCCATTTGATGAAGTATTCCACTGCCACTATTAGGAACTTCTTCTGTCCAGGACCGAGAGGGAAAGGCCCCAGTATATCCATTCCCCATTGAGCAAAAGGGATAGGATGACTCACGATTTTCATCCTCTCGGTCGGTTGGTGAGACAGGCTATCGTTTTTCTGGCAAGCCTCACATCGGTCGAATTTATCTTGGCAGTCTCTCCTCATTGTCGGCCAGTAATACCCCTGTCTAATCAGCCTATGAGCCAACATTCTGCCTCCTACATGGTTTCCACATATTCCTTCGTGGACTTCGGCCTTTGCTAGTTCTGCCTCTTCTTCACTCAAGCATCGCAGCAGTGGCCAATCGTAAGATCGCTTGTATAGGGTGCCATTAATGATCACATATTCGGCCGCCTTTATTATCGGTCTCTTGGCCTCCAACGTTTCTTCCGGTTGTGTTCCCTCTAGGAGGTACCGTCTGATCGGTTCCATCCAACTCGATCGACCGATATTTACGTCGAGAACTTCCTTGGCTTTCTGAATGTTAGGTCGGTCTAGTCACTCGACCATAACGTTATTTCTGGCATCTCGATCGGAAGCCATTTTGGAAAGCGCGTCCGCCTTAACATTTTGAGCTCGTTCTATCCTGTCAATCGAGTATTGCTCGAAGTTGCTTAACTCCTGTTTTACCAGCTCCAAGTACTTGATCATGTTGTTCCCCTTTGTTTCATACTGTCCAGTAACTTGACCCACCACTACTTGGCTATCGCTATACACCTTGAGATGTTTTACCTCCATTTCTTTAGCCAATTGGAGGTCGGTTATCAGAGCCTCGTATTCTGCCTCGTTATTGGAGGCCTTGAATTCTAGCCGAAGAACATACTCCACCTTTTCTTCGTTGTGCGGGCTAATCAATACTACTCCCGCTCCGCATCCCTCAGCGTTGGATGACCCGTCAACGAATAAGCTCCATGCAGGGCATTGCTCACCCTACGAATTAGGTTGACTCATTTCTGCAATGAAGTCCGCCAACACCTGTGCCTTAATCGTCGTCCGAGGCTTATATTGTATATTGAACTCCCCCAGCTCTACCGCCCATTTTATTAGTCGACTCGAGGTTTCGGGCTTTTGAAGGCACTATCTGAGGGTTTGGTCGGTCCACACCTCAATGGTATGACTCTGGAAGTAAGGCCTTAGCTTCCGTCCCGTCGTTATCAAGGAGAGAGCCAGTTTTTCTATAGGCGCATACCGCGTTTCTGGCTCGGTCAACACCTTGCTGACGTAGTATATAGGGCGTTGCTCACTTCCCTTTGATCGAACAAGGACTCCACTGATCGACCCTTCTGTAACTGCTAAGTATAGAATCAGGTTCTCCCCCTCAACTGGGCTTTGCAGGATGGGTGGGTTAGACAGATATTACTTCAAGTATTGAAATGCTTTCTCGCATTCATCCGGCCATTGAAACTGGGTTACATCCTCTTTCCTTAAAACTTTGAAAAATGGGAGGCACTTGTCCCCCAATCTGGAAACGAATCTGCTCAGGGAGACTATCCGACCGGTTAATATCTGTATTTTTTTCAAGTATCGCGGTGAAGGTATTTGGATGATGGCTTCGATCTTCTCTGAATTAGCTTCAATCCCCCGCTGAGCAATGATGAACCCCAGGAATTTTCCGGATGCCACACCAAAGACGTATTTTTTCGGGTTCAACTTCATCTGAAATTTGTTAAGGGTCTGGAAGACTTCCTTGAGATCTCTCACGTGCCCGGTGGCTGTCCTACTCTTGACCACCATATCGTCCACATAGGCCTCAATAGATCGACTGATCTGTTTCTTTAAAACCTCCATGACGAGTCACCGATAAGTAGCCCGCATTCTTCGTTCGAACGGCATTACTTGATAGCAATATGTGCCTTGTCGCTTATAAAGGCGCTTTTCTTCGCCTTCGACTCATTTGAATTTGGTGGTACCAGAAAGCGCTCGAAAGTCGAGAAGTTCATGTCCGTATGGAGTCTACTAACTGGTCGATCTTGAGCAAGGAGAAACTGTCTTTTGGGCACGCTTTGTTTAGATCAGTGAAGTCAATGCACATTCTCCACTTCTCGTTCTTCTTCTTCACCAACACCACATTGGGGAGTCATTCGGGGTACTTGACTTCTCGGATGAACCCGACTTCGAGTAATTTATCTATTTCTTTCTCGATTACCTCCTATCGTTCCTTGCGGTGCCATCGCTTCTTTTGTCTAACCGGTTTGCAATCTTTTCAGATACCGAGAGAGTGCGATGCGACCGATCGGGATATTCCAGGCATGTCGCTCGGTACCCAAGCGAAGACCGATCTGTTTTCTACCAAGCAGTCCGTGATTTCTTTAACTAGGTCCTTCTGGAGCTCGGAACCTAGATTTGTGAATTTGGAGCAGTCGGCTTCATCTAGTATGACCCGTTGCGTTTCTTCCATTGGGTTCATTCTCTCCATCTCCTCATCGACTCTTACGTCAAGAGAGCTCGTCAAGACTACCGCCCCGTCTAGTGTTTTGGTCTCGACTAAGTAACATTTCCTAGCGATTCTCTGCACCCCTGACAATACCAATTCCATGAGGCGTTGGGAATTTCATCACTGGTAGTAGGTGAGACGATCGCTCTAAGGCGCTCGAAAGTGGCTCGTCCAATTATCGTATTGTATGCCCCTTGAAACTTCACAACTAAGAACTCCACGTCCCTCTCTATTTGACGTGGCTTTTGCCCGAACTTCACTTTCAGGTAGACGTGGGCAAAGTGGTAGGCTGATGCTCCAGTTACCCCTTTTATAAGTCCTTCTATAGGTAGTAGGTGGTCCTCTAGTACCTCCATTTGCTTGAAGGCATCATAATACAACAGGTCGACCGAACTTCTCATATCAATCATTACGCACTTCACCTCGTTACCGTCCATATTCAAGTTTACAGCTAGTGCGTCGTCATGAGGACAACTTATATCGTCAAGGTCAGATTCATCGAACGATATCATCCCATCGTTCTGCCTCTTTCTTTTGGCTGACAAGTCTTTGTCGACCTGCTGGGCATATCTCTTTCTTCCTTTAGTAGTGGATCCCCCTGTTGCATTTCCACCAAATATCATATTAATAACCCTCACCGGTCGGTCATCTTGTTGACCAGTGTTCCTGTCACCTTTTGCCCTTGATCGTCCTCTCACTTCGCGTCGATCGTCTGTATTCGCGTTCTGCCTCCCTCCATCATTTCTATCATTCCGCCTCCAATTTTGTCGTCTGTTGTCGAGCCGACCGGTCTTATGCTCGTTATATCTATTGGACCCCGATCTTTGAGTAAAAATTTGAATTATGAAAATGAAATTTAAGGAGTGCTTTGTGTATGTCTTGTATAAGAGATGACTTAAAATTTAAAGAATATTGAGAAGAAAAGAAATGATCTGATTTTGATATCTTTGAGGTTTCGAGTGGATTGGTATGGTTTATGAAATTAAGTGGATGAGTTGATTGAAATTAAGTTGAAAATCATGACTGAAAAGAGAAAGTGTGAAAATATGAAAAAAAATTGTGAAATAGTTGACTTTTTGGCCTTTAAAAGTTGACTTTTGATTTAGGCATAATTTGAGAAAATGGTCTTCTAGAAACTTGTAGAGTACGTTAAGAGCTTTCTGTAGCCATAATGTTTGCAATTTTTCGATATCAGGAGTGGAAGTTATGATCAGTCAAAGTTTATGTTTGAAAGGTTTGACTTTTATTATGGTTGAAACTTTGACTGAGAAATTAACCTAGTTAGAGGTTAATTGAGCTTTGATGTTCTTCATGAAAATTGAAGGGTTTGTTTTGATCTTTCTTCGATATAAAGTATGCAATTTTCGATCTCGAATAATAAGTTATGATTTTTACAAGTTTATGTTATAGTTTTAGCATGAATATTAGAGGATAGTATCTTTGATCGAAAATGGACTCCGTAGAGTCAAGTTGATTTTATGTCCTTCGTGGAAGATGTAGAGCTTCCTTCAAGCTTTCTATAGAGACTAAGTTTGTCAAAATTGGAGTTCAGGATTAAGAGTTATGAATTTTGGAAGTTTTGAATTTTTATGTGAAAAAAAATGAGGAAAATTGTTTTATCCCCGTCACTAGGGCGACACATCGTCGTAGCGATGCGCGAGCATTTAGCTCGCGTCGCTAGGGCGATGCGTTGCCAGGGCGACCGCGCCTGCGTCCCGCCCAAAACGCGGGCGTTTCCGCTTTGTGCGACGCCGTTTTGGCTTCTCCAATATGACGCCGTTTTGATTTTTCTTGTTTGTTATTCCCTCCAATCCGACCTTTGTTCACTATTTTGCTCATATCTTTTCCGTCCGACATCCGATTGAGTTGATTCTTGCGGCGTTGGATTCCTAAGACAATTCCCTACATCCTCATAGGAAATTTATAATTTTATGAGATTAAATTAATAGTGATTAATTTAATCAAAGTAAGTCAGGAAATTTTCCGAACATAGTTCAGTATTTTGTCAAATTCGGGATCTGTAGAGATCCGATTGAAGCGATTCTTGAGGCGAAATAAAGATAAGACAAGGGGCTACAAGTCATATGAAGAGATGAAATGTCAATTTTGCCCCTAAGACTTTTAATTTCTGAATTCAAGTTCGGATTAGAGTGTAATTTTTGGATTAGGAACATCTGAGAGTATTTTGAGCATAACTTTTGATCTGGGAATAAAAATGAGGCGATTCTTATTTTGAATTAAACTAGAGACATAAGGATACAATTGTTATGAAGACATCGAGTTTCAATTCTAGGTTTAAGAATGTAAACTTTTGGACGGAAATAATCGTACATGGAAAATGTGTTAGAATATGGATATACCCGAACTGTTTTGCGCATAACTTTTGGTGTAGTGATCCGAATTGAACGCGGTCAGTGGCGTTGGATTCGTATGATTGAGAGGAGCATTTCTATAGGAGGAAGTTTGGACAAATTCCTTCAAATTGATAGTGCGAATTAGATCCGAAATAAATCATGTCATAAAGTAACATGTGAGGGGCATTTTGGTCTTTTTGTCAAATTTTAAATGACATGGCCCTTAAAAATTAGATGATGTCGTGGGAGAATAGAAGAGCCACGATTATTCTAGAGAAAAGAAGGAAAATAAGAAGAGAAGAGAAGATTGAAGTTTCGGAGGAGAAAAAAAAAAGGGAGAAAAGAGAGAGAAAGCTAGATTTTGAAATTTAAGAGTCTTAAAGCTTGTTTTGAGTAGATTTCAAGGAAGAAGGATGAAAGAAGGTGGAAGCTCCCTCTAAAGCTCCATAAATCCAAAGTTTGAAGGAGAAAGAGGTCAATTTTAAATTGGAAGAATAAAGGAAGCGTTGGTCAAATTGATGATCGGGACGACTTCCTAGCATCATTTCGAGGTGGGTAGTATATTTATATTTTGATTTGTAAGTTATATATGACTTTTTGAAAATTCAAGAAAGTGAAAATAAAGATTTTCGCACTTTGTTCGTTTCCGAATGATTTTTGAAAAATTATTACAAGCTTAAATTCATTGCTTGAAATGATTTGATAAATTGATTGAAATATCTGAAAATGCATTTGTTGTGTATGCATTGACAAATTATGCAAATTGTTGCATTGATTGAGTGAATAAATTGAATTGTACGAAGTACTTGAATTGTGAGTTTGTTTGTGTTCGATGGAAAAAAAAAAACAAGATTTTGAAAAGTGCCTTCGCAACTGAAAGTTTCAATTCAAATATGTGTTATGTGGGTTTGGTAGGTCCTTGTGAGTCGCAGACTTTGTCTCTTTCGCCTGCTGCCCGCTAGTGGCACGGAGTCTCGATTGGGCTCCTTCACGGCTACACATGACCGCTTATGCGAAATGTGCAAGACGTCTCCGTTACTGGACCAAACTGCACCATTTAATGTGTTATTGTGATTTGTGTTGATATCGCAGATAACCCAAGAACACACGCCGCAAGATAACTCGCAAACACCTACGGTGGGGTGTGGGTCCAACATCAGACCATTTTGATATGTTACGTGTTTTGACTTGTTTCTATGTTCGCATTCATGCTTAAAATTGAGAAATGAAAAGTGAATTTTGTTATGAAAAGTTTGAAAATTGAAAGGTTTGAGGAAACCGCTTGAAATGTTACAAAGTTTGAAAATAAGCCCTTTGGCAAAAAGCTTATGAAAAAATGATTTCGCTTATTTGTCGATTTATAAATGTGTTATTCACGAGCTGAAGCTCCCCCCTTTCATCCCCATCTCCGTGTATTTAAGCGGAGATCGATGAAAGACCGTCAGACACCAATTCGATTCGTGTATGTTTTTGAGTAATGTGGATCTTTGTATAAGTTTGTAATGGCTTGAAAATCCATTAAGGATTTGTAAGAAATTAAATTATGATGTGTATGAAATTATTGAAATTGTATAAGAAATTGTGTTATGGAAATGGATCTATATGTTGAGTTGCGCTTCAAGTTTGCGATGATAATGGGATTTGGCTTTGATGAAAGATTGAGGTGTTATTTGAAATGTTAGATATAGGAGTGTGTTTGCTCATTGAAATCCTTGACGGAGGGTCCGGTTGATTTTGATGATTGTGTGATTGTTTGAGCTTTTAGAAGTGTATTTTGCCTTTGCAGAATTTTTGGGTTAGATAAACGCAAAGTAAGTTATCTTGCCAAAATTTCGACAAAAAATTAGGATGAATATGAATTTTGGGATTAATACCAATGTATAAGAATATGGTTAAGAGTTGAGATTTGGAATGAGAAAGCATTTCCAAGAAAAAGGTTATAAGATTGCTTTGTATGAGTTTGATAAATGAGTATAAGCAAAAGAAAAAATATATATATACCGGATTTGGATAGTCTAGGTTTTCCAACGCGATTGTGTTCCTGTGTTCCTTCTTGTTCTCGGATGTCGGACATTTGTTAAGTATCGATTCCGCTTCGTTTCGTTTTGCTTCAGTACATTTGTTATGCTTCCGTTTCGATTCTGTATTCGATTCGCATTTGCTTTGCTTCCGCTTGCTTTGTGATTCGAGTTCGTTTTTACTATTCGCTTCCGCATTTTGTTTCCGATTCAAAATTTCGATCCGAAATTTCCGTTTCCATTCGCTTCCGTCTCCTTCGTTCTTTGTTTTCCGGTTGGGATCCGGTTTTCGGATCGGGTCCCAACAATATCGATCGACATTTTGCTCGTGCTTCACAAATCGGCCCAAACTTCCCCTTTGGATGAGGAATTCGATTTCTCTTTTCAATTGCCAACAATCTTCCGTGTCATGACCGATGTCTTTGTGGTAATGGCAATATAAATCGGGGTCCCTATCCTTGGAGGGAGTCTTCATCTTATTGGGTTAGCAGATAGGTTCCCCGCCCGCTCTCATGGCCGCCAAGATTCGCATATCTTCCATTGAGCGGGTGAATTCTGTCAATATCCCTCGCCGATCGACCGTTTTCTCCATTCGACCGCCCTTTATCGCCAGGCGAACCACTCGCTCTGTCATTTGACGAGTGATCATCCGTCCTACGCTTCGTATTCTTCAGCACTTCTTTGAGCTTAATGTACTTATCCGCCCTGTTTCTTATTTCCTGAATGGATCGAGACTGATCGAGAGCTAATGACTTTTTGAACCCCTCATCCCTCGTGTTATTCATTAGCGCTGCCAATATGGATGAGCAAGTGAGGTCGGGGACCTCGACTGCTTCATTGTTAAACCGAGTGATGAATTCCAGCAAGCTCTCATTCCGCCCTTGAGTCAATTGCATTACCTCTAAGGCCGTCTTCTGCGGCCGCTTGCTTGTGGCGAATTGGTTGAGGAATAACGACTTAAAGTCCTCAAAGCATGTAATACAGCTCGGAGGCAAGTTATTGAACCATCGTCGAGCTCCCTTTTGAAAGGCCGTACAGAAAGCCTTACACTGAATGGCGTCGGGAACGCAGTGTAGATTCATCATCGATTGGAAGTGCTGTAGGTAGTCCAGAGGGTTGGTCTTTCCAGGGTATTTTTCGGGCGTCGGTATTTTGGTGTTGGGCGTCGGGAGGCTATCCAAGATTGTCAGAGTAAAGGAGAGTCAGATCGAGCCGTTGGGCGATCCGCGTAAGCTCATGGTCGATTGATCCGATCGTCCACAATTCTTTCCAGGGCTTCAGCAGGGTGGCGATCGGTTGTCATACTATTTTGCCGTGCGGACGGCTACTGTTGTTCCAGTTGAGACTGTAAAATCTGGCGAATCAACAGATTAGCCGCTTCCTCAATCTATTTTCGGGTGAGGGAGGTATACACGGGCGCGGGAGGATTTGCCTCTGGGTGGTGCTGGAGATTCGGGCGTACGTTGATTCCCGTGTTATCCTCCAAAGCTACGCTCTGTTCTTCTTGTTCTAGGTTTTGAGGTTGAGGTTGGTCATTCGGGTTCAAAGACTGCGTGTGGGAAGCATGGTGTGCCGGCGGCAGGGTTGCAGGAAACGACAAACCCATCCGTTGTAACGCCAGAGCTGCGACAACGACTATATCAGGATTAGTTGCTACCGCCTGACTTATCTGCGTGTTTCTGGACGTGGTGCCCTGATGTCGGGCCCCACGGTGGGCGCCAATTAGTTCAACCTGATTCAGTCGTGACTGCACGTTACCGTTTGGATCCATAGAATCGACTGTTGAACACGAGAATTTCGGCTTGAAGGTTCCTGCAAAACAAAGAAGGCATGTCGAGGGTTGTTTCCCGATAAGCCCCTCCGACGCTCAAGTCAGTCTTCTGTGTAGGTGGGATTGTCGTATGCAGAGAAAGCTAGAGTTATAATTACGTACCTCCATTATGACAGAATCGTACCTTATATATGGAGCAGGTGCTAGGTTTAAGTCTTTACATCTGCATGAGAGACTTCCACCTACAAACGGGCTATGGATGTATTGATTGGGCCTGGGCCTGGCATATCCAAGAGGTATAAGACTGATCCTTGAAAAATGGACCGATCGATCCACGGGCCGTTGTGATTGAGTTTGGACCCAGCACGACTGACCCGACCAAAACTGATCATAGAGGCCATTAAACCAAGCTGTGAACTCGCTCCCTTAACCTCTCCTAAAACTTCCTTGTCGCCTTATCATCCTCCATAGGCCCCTATTATTTCTAGAAACCCCTCTTCTTCACATCTGGTCTCTTGTACCTATTCCAAGCTCTGTTGATACTCATACTTGAGTTATGAGATAGTATATCCCACTCTAAAACGAAGGATAGGCATTAAGGAAGTCTTAAGGACAAGCTCAGAATCTATTGGTACTCACTCGAGAGATGTGAAACGTATATTTATGAGATGGACGTTTTTCAGCTTTTTATTTATTAGTTTTGTTTTTTTTAGTCACGCTTATGTTGATATACAAGTTGATCAGTAGGTAGTTATTGATTATTATTATAGAAATTTTATGTACCTTTTATTTATTTATTTATTTTTGACATTACCTTTTATTTTTAATAGTGCTTTTTTAAATATAATTAATTAATTAATTAATTAAAATATAATTGATTAAAATATAATTCATTCATTAATTAAAATATTGTAATTAATTAATTAATTAAAATATAATTAATTAAAATATTTATATATTGTAATTAATTAATTAAAATATAATTAATTAAAATATAATAATTATTATTAATTATATTATAATTAATTAAAATATAACTAATTAAAATATAATTATTCATTAATGTTAATTAAAATATAGTAATTAATTAATTAATTAAGATATAATTAATTACAATACAATTAATTAAAATATTATTATTAATTAATTAATTACAATTTAATTAATTAAAATATAATAAATTCATTAATTAAAATATTGTAATTACTTAAGTAATTAAAATATAATTAATTACAATATAATTAAAGAAAATATTATTATTAATTAATTAATTACATGATAGTTAATTTAAAATTAATTAATTAATTACAATATAATTAATTAAAATATAATTTATTTATTAATTAAAATATTGGAATTAATTAATTAAAATATATTAAATTTTTATTTCTTAATATTTTAACAAATCAACCACTATGAATGACAATGATAATCATTTCTTCCTCTTAACCAACTATCATAATTATAATGATAATATCCATTCTCATTCCTCACTATATTCATTCTCGTTTATATTACCATTCCCTTATGTGAACCAATTGCCCCCTCATTGTCTATTCTTCAAAACCAGTATCCAACACTAACCCCTTCCAAACCTATCAATCAAGTACCTCCTAAGTTTTAATAAATTATGATTATGGCTAATTAGAATTTATTATGCTATATTCTACATTATATTTTAAATAAATAGTAAAACTTAAAAATAAAAAGAAGATATAATTTTCATTTATTTGGGATATTAAAAATATTAGTATTTTATCAAAATAAAATATAATTTTATTTAAAATTAATTAATTATATTTATAAAAGATGTAAAAATTTATAACGATTTAATACTGGGTTAAAATTTTAAACTTTAAACCTTTCTCTTGATCGATTAGATATTTGGTCCGATTTTTAAAACATTGCTAACTATGAATTATAATTATAATTTATAATTGTTGCCAACATATTTGAGAGTCTAATGAGTCTCACATAAAAAAAGAGTTGAAGAGAGCAAAGATATTTTAATCAAGTTGCTCTTGATTGTAAAGTTCGAAAAGATTTATCATTAAATATGAGATATTTAACAAATAAGGATCAATATGAAATATTGGATATTATTTGATCATAATTGGTTTTTAATGAGAATTATTTGTAATTCTAATTAAAGTTTAATTGAAATTATAATTTAATTTCAATTAAATTACTAAAATGTTCAAAACTTATTATAAATATGCTTAAGCTCTAATGAAGTTGACACTTCTTACTTAACCTTCTCTATAAAAGTTACAGAATTCTTTCAACCTATTATGTGGTGCCATTAGATGTCGAACATTTGTACTGCTACGATGGTTGAGATGAACTATTTTTAGAAATAGTTTGTGAGATACGACCAAAAAAATGATCAAAAATTTGAATAAAGTATGAGTTAAGATTTATGCTTTATTATGATTTATGGGCTAATAATTTTATAAAATTGAAGTTATCTTAATTTTCAGAAAATTGAAATACAAAAAATTTCATAATTATTATGTTAAAGTAAGAGTTGGATCCTGTCTTAATTTCACTAAAGATAAAAACAAGCAAATCGATCAAGAAAATGTGATAATCAAACAATGAATGCCATGCCTATTAAGAATGAAGTTCTTATCTCTCATATTGAAAGAGATACTTTCTCAATTGTCCATATAATACATGACAAATTGATTAGACAAGGAACCATATTTATGACGGAACCATATTTGTGACTTTCTTACCATCGACCATTCATGTCCTGGAGTGGCCATTAAATCTTCTGTGTACAATATTTTATGTCTTTTGAGAATTGCTTTAATTTCAACAAGTTCAATAGGTTTCCTTAGCTTAGTATTTTACATGAATTAGATGCGAGTCAAGTAGATATATTGAAAAGTTTAAAAAGCATTAAGCAAAACATGGCTGAATGGTGTTTAGTTCATGGCCAATTAGACTAATAATAACATTTTGAAATTTGGTTTTAAAGCAAAATACTAGCTTCAGTGGGTGGTCTTTCTTTCTTCTGAACTCAAAAGCAAACCTCCTAGCAAATAAAGCTTTCAAGTAAAAAACAAATGGAACATGTCCAAACCCATCAAAATTACACACATGAACACAAGCAATACACCCTTCATATTCCATCATCCACAACCCAAAGAAGAAAAATGATACAAGTGACCAAATTGAGAATTAAATTCAGCTAAAGATACAAAGCAACGATTACAAATAGGTAAGGGACAAACAAGTTGCCTTTTGGTGCAGCACACTTGAATTTGTAGCTGGTGGGAAGACAGTCTTGTGTGAAGCTCAACAATAATTTTTTTTAATAAAAAGGGAAGGTAAAGACAAATTACATGTCGTATCGTGGGTGATAGACCCCCGACTCATCCTTTACTAGGAGAGTGATGCAACCCCTGGGTGGGTGCTCAAAAGTAGTGATTCCTAAAGAGAACTGTCCTGCAAGATGTGCGAGCTAGTCTACACTACGATTACCCTCGCGGTAAATATGCCTGATTAAAACATCCCAGTTGTGGAAAAGCAGTTCGTGAATGCCCAACACGAGAGGGTTTAAGGAAGTAGCCTGTGTTTGCAGAGAAGAGAGCAGGTCGGTCACAGTGCGCGAATCCACTTCCAAGACTATGTGACGGTGGCCCAGAGACCAAGCTAGTTGAAGGCCCGAAAGTACCCCCCAAAATTCTGTTGTCAACGGGGAGCACCCGCCAATGTTCTGGGCAAATCCTCTCAACCAGGTGTCGAAGCTGTCGCGCAGTAGCCCTCCTGCTGTGGTAGAGTTGTTGGAACCTTTGAAGGCACCATTAGTATTGAGTTTTACCCAGCCTGAAGCAAGTTTGCTCCATCCCACACGATGGACTTGTCGGGGGGCCGCGGTCAGCTGAATTCGATGTTGCCAGTTAACAGTCAAGTGGATGTGGTGAACATATTCCAAGACGGCCTGCTCCGGTGAGGTCGGTCAGGAGAAGGAGTCGTCAAAAATTAGCAAATTCATTGAGGGAATCAAATGGATTAACATCATGTTATAGTTGCACTTCTTCACTAAGAAGAAGATCATAAAGATCGTGAAAATAGATAGAATCCAAGTGTGCTTCTATGACATGCACAAAAGGTCGATATGTTGGCCCAAGACCATCCATGATATGATTCACGAGATCATCTTCTACAAGAGGGCTGCCATGTGCAGCTAATTGGTCAGCCATGAGTTTAGCCTGTTGAATATAGGTTGTGATCGAATCATTTCCACTTCCAAGATTGGCTAACTACTACTTTAGTTACTTGATTTGTGCTTTAGAACTAGAGGTGTAAGAAGTGGCAAGATTTTGCCATACTTCATATGCAGTATCTGTAGGATCCCGTTTTCGGAACCCAACCTTTTGCTCTGATAATCAAAAATTACATACTCTATATCGTTGGAAAGATAGAAACACAAGAGACAACTTAGACAAATTCCGCATAGATAATACATAATTTCTCCTAAAATCAGAATACTGATTTTACCCTCATGAAAAACTTGGAATTTATCCCAACATCACTTTCTCTATTACAACATCATTCAAAGCAATTCAACTTCCAATTGGAATTCATCCAACACTCAAACCTCAATTCATACGACTCTTCATATTCAATAACATCTTATCATTCACCACAAATCATATCTTTCGTTTCCATAATTCACTCATTTATATATAACCATAGTTCATACATCAACTCAATAGCTTCTTCAGTATATATCAAACTCAAATCACATCATCCATACACAATTTATATTTCATATCCATACATAAATCCATGTCTCATTAACATCATAAATGAATGTTTCCAAAACTTTAATGGCATTTCCAAGCCACATTACATCACCAATATTGAAATCCAAAAATACAAAAGATGCAAAACCCAATAATTTCTCGAAATACATCTGAAGCCTTGTTTGACATAAACTACTCAAAACACAACAAAACATGCAAATCCGAAGTGATATCTTGACTTTCTTTCACTCGGTCTTTTACTCATCACCGGAATAGGGAAGGAGAGTGGGGGGTGAGCTTAAAAACTTGTGGGTAACATGCTTATAACAGAAAAATAAGCAAAACTATTCAAAAAGTTAATTGCCATAGAGATTTCTTGTTAAAATCCATAAAACACTTGTTTCTCAACTTTTTATTATGAAAATCAAATTTACAAACCCCAAAACATGAATGCATCAACTTTTTTTCACAAATCATAAACACATAAGCACATCAGAGATGATTTGGGTAGATCCGTAACAGAACGCACTACACATTTCCCATAAGGGTCCTGTGTAGCTGTGAATAGAACGTACTACCGCAATTTCACAAAGTGATCTTTCGTGAACTTATGGGAGTCTGTGAAGGAGCTCCATGCCACTAACAGGCAAGCGGAAGAAGTCTTTAGACAAGTGCACTTGACTAACAGAACAGACCACCACAAACTCACATAACATATAATTCATGACTTGAAAACCAATTGCTCAAATGGCACAGTTTTGAAAACTTGATTTCATGAGTATGACATATTTCATATGCATTTTCCAAAACTTAATTTCATAAACACAAAGTTCTTTCAAAATCATTTCCATATCACAATTCATCATCAAAATTCATGCACAATCATATATAGCAGTTTCGCAAATCATTCAAATGCAACAATTTAAACAATTATAAAGCAATGTGAAATCATTTTATTTTCTTGACTAAAAAAAAAGAACATAATGGCTCATTATCTAATTATAAATATGGAACCCACCTTATTTCCTTGCTTAATACTTGTTCAAAAAGCCTATACTCTCCTTGCTCCTCTTTCCTCTTTTGATTTCCTTCATCAAAGGCAAAATTTTCAAATCAATAGGAATCCAAAATTGAGACACCCAAAGAAACAAATCACCAAAATTGACCTTAGAAAGCTCAAACTCATACAATTCTCAAGCTATCTAAACCAAAACTTTTTTTTTTAAATCCAACAAGTCACAAATAATCTTACATTGATCCTTCACTAAATGAAGAGTTCCTAGGCTCTAATGGAAGCTCTTATCCTCCTATTCCTTTTTCCTCTTTGAATAAACATCAAAATCCCTCTTGAAGGCTTAAAAAAAATCAAGACCTAGCATTTTCTTTCTTCTTTCACCTCTTCTCCACCGAGCTCTCTCCTCTCTTCTCTCTTTTCTTTGTTTTTCTTCCTAATTTCGTGCTTCTCCTTCCTTAAAAAGCAAGATCAACTTTTATTTACAAGTTTGCCATTAATGAGTGAGCAATGACCTCTTTGCCCCTCCTTCCAAGCCTTATAATCTTAATGCTTAAGTGTTCTTCCCAAAATGCCCTCATACATATACACTCTTGCTACTTAATTCAACTAATTCATATTTTAAAATCCAGCCAACATCAACATAATAATTAACTCCAAAATCAAATAATTAATCTAGCAAGCCCACAAAATTCATTTAAGTCATGCTTAATTGCTTCCAAAAATAAGACCCTTTTTCTAATCATGTAATTGAAAGAATTTGACAACACTTCCTTATAGAGAAATGTTACTCATTGTCTCAATTTTCTAATGACACCAACATTACTTAATTTGGTTCAGTAATCTAAAAGTTATGGCCTAAACACTTTTGGACTGTTACTAAACCGAGACTATACACTATACCTAACATCACTCCAAAAATTGAAAGTCTTAAGGACTGAATTGAAATTAGATTCCTTTAGATACCTTGTAGCGCCATGTCTCTAGTTTATTTTGAAATAAGAATCAACTCAATTGGATCTCTACATATCGAGATATCGCCAAAATACTGAAGCATGTTAAGAAGAATATCCAACTCATACTCTTTTAACTGATCCTCTCACTTTGATTCAATACATATTTTTCAAATTAATATCAAAACTTACAAAATTTTATGTATAGGTAGAGGAATGTCTTATAAATCCAACGCTTAAAAAATTAGGTTAATCGGAGGTTGGACGAAAAAGTTATGGTCAAAAGACTATCAGATGTTCATCAGTCTCTCAAAACTTCAAAGTCGCTATCGTGCAATTGCACTGTAGCCACTTTCGTTCTTCAACCCCCAAAGTCGCTGTCGTGATTTTGCACGATGGTGCTTTTTGGCCAAACCTCAAAGTCACCTTCCTGCTTTTGCACGACTGTGCTTTTGGCCTAAAGTTTAGCACGACGGTGCCTTTCTACTCCTTCTTTTTCTCAAACATCCCAACCTCTAAACCTCATAACTTTTGATCCAGAACTCAAAATTTTGCAAATTTAGTATCAATGGAAAGCTAAAAGAAATATCTACAACTTTTATGAAGAACTTAAAAGCAAATTCTACTTATATAGGGGTAAAATTTCACTTCAAAGTGGCTGTCCTGAAGTTCATCCTAAACAACATCCAAACTTCAAAAAATCATAACTTCCAGCTCTGATATCGAAAAATGTCATACTTTATAGCGTTAGAAATTTAGAAAGATAAGCTACAACTTTCATGAAGACAACTTTAGCTAATTCCACCTAGCTCAACCCAGAAAATTTATGCAAGTTCAGATCAAAATTTCAACTCTCTCCTACTATTCATTTACAAAATTTTCAGACTTCAAATTAAAAAAAAAAACATTTCAACTTTTTATTCTAGTCATTTCTACTCCATTTCTACCCTTAAATATACAAGTTTACTAAAAAAATCTCATAATCATCAAAAACTAAAATCAATTATTCACTCTTCATATTCTGCATTTTACATTCTCTATTTTTCTTCTCAACTTCTATTTAAGCTCGATATCATCCATAAACATATTATAGTCAATGATTAATCCTGAACATCAATAACAAAATATACACACATATACCCACTCATCATCAACTTACTACATTCACTACCTTAATCTTGTATATCATTTTAAATTCAAGAATTCTTCTTTTTCTTTACTCATCACGAATCACTAACAACTTTTCATTTTTCTAACTTCCAAGAAAAGTTCGGGGTCTAACAGTATCAGCACCAACAATTTGTTAGAGTAGAGATTCAGAGATTGAACTAACTATCCAACTAAAAACAATTTGGTTATTACAAAGCCAAAGGAGATAATCAGGGCTTGGTTTGTCATCTATCTATGGTGATGGAGTAGGAAGAGAGCCATCAACATGTCCCATTAAATTGTAGACACACAATAATGGAGAAAGTTGCATTTTCCATTAGAGATAATTAGTGGAATTTAGTGTCAATGGTAATTGGCCGGAAACATTTGGAAGGCTTGAAGAATGGTGGAGAAGGGTGTCGTCGTGACGGCTGGAACAATGGAGGAAGTGGTGATGGTTTGAGGATTCATGGTGAAGGAAAAAATGGATGCTCGGTTAAGAGACTTACAACTCTGATACCATGTAAATGTTTTGTATTTTCATTGATTTCCATCGATAAGGTGTATGAATATATACAAGTGTAGAGTACAACAATAAGACAGTAAACTAAGCTCAAAGATATGGCCAACTACTATGAATAAAATTACTAAATCAATGGCTCAATGGAGTTCTTGATAGAGAGAGAATAATACTTAAGATAGACTTTTCTTATCAATCTTATAGAGTCAATTGAATCCTTTTAATAACTCAATGGTCGTGCAAGATAGTGCTCTATTTATGTCATGTCTAAATGGTATAAGTCAGGATTGTTAAATAATTCTGTGTAATCAAGTTGTTAAACCTTCAATTGTCCTTTTATGCTTTTCATGAATAACTTTGCAGCAATTAATAGAATCTCTCTGAAAGCTTCTTTTTTTTTATTCGAATATCGTAGAGCTACGAAGACATTTTGTTGTTATACCAGAAACATTGCAAAAAATTACCAAAAAAGATACTCCTATGAACTTAACCAAAACTAAAACGTTAAAAAGTGTTACAAAATTTTTGGAATTTGATTTTTTTTATATCTTGTAAATTTTGAATAACTATCAGCTATTCCTTTTATGTTTAACTATTAATTTTATAAAATTATTGACGTAAATCATTTTGACAGTCTTTTTTTTCTTTAATAATATTTATACAAGTTGTCGTGTATCGATTAGACTTAATATGATATCAATTTTTAATGCATATTGTTTTGCTCAATTTTAGATCATTGGAGTTAGGGATAATAACTGGGACCAAGTTCGACCTACCATCAACATATCAAGTTTGAATTGATCGAGTCTTAGGCTGGCTTTAAACTTAGGCTCGAGCGATCCGGCCTCTCCAGCCTAAGGCTTGACCTTTATGTATGAAAATAAAATGACATGATTTTTGATATATGACCTATTGTCATTCCTAGGTGGAAGCCCATTGCTGATCTATTTAGGTAATAATAAGTTATTTATTTAATTAGAATGTTCCTCTCTTGAATTAATCACAAGTTTAATTTTTTTGAGCTTTATTTGGTAACTGTTGACGAAAAGGTTAGCTACAAGAATATTAAGCGAATCTTAGGGTATGTTTGGGAGTTTAGGATGGAATGGAATAGAATGACAATTAATGGAACAGAATGGAGTGGAGTGGAGTGGAATGGAATGGAATGGAGTGGGCTACTCCATTATTTGGAAGTTTAAATAAAATAAGAGAGGACTCTTCGACTATTATTCGGAAGTAATACTAAAACGAATTGGAATGTAATGACTTGTAATATTTTTTCCAAAATTACCCTTGTAATAAAATATGTATAGTTGCCATGAAACTATCTTAGTAATCCCAAAGCATTTCAAATTGTAGGATGCCTAAATATAATTTTCTCATTTTCTTATATAAGCAATCAACTTTTTCATCGACTTTTCAAATAAGGAGAAACACAATCGACGTAGTATACGTAATAGCCGCGTGGTATTTGCTAGATTGAGGTTATAATTTCATTAATTTTTAGGGTATTTTGTCATTAAATTAAGGTTTGGAAGCAGTTCATGCCATTCTATCCTCGAGTTTCCAATTGGGAGGTCATAAAATATTAATTTTGGATGGCAAGGATGACTTCCAAAGCCATTAATTGCCATTCCATCCTGTTTCAAAATAAACTCTCAAACAATGGCCTGAGTCATTTGAGTCATTCCATTCCATTCCCTTCCATCCCTCCACCCACATCCAAACATACCTTAGTGAAGAACATTCTGTGGACAACGTGTCCCCTTATGATTCTGCCACGTTTTCTGTTATTTAATAAATATGACAAATAATTTTAATGGAAAACCCAGTCTGTTGGATAATCCTGCGAAAGAAAAAGCAGTTTCGGTCTCTCAAACCAACCCCGATCTGGTAACCCGAATGAAGCTACGAGGACTCCTCAACCGCCGTCAAAATCCCTAAGTTGAGAATACTCCGACCCGACCCAATCGATGTCGAGAGCTACACGAACACCGTCACCATCGGCGTCGGCATTAGTTTTGCTGTTCTTAGGGTTAGGATTTGTTTCCAATTCCGGTCACTCTCTGAAGGTGCCTTTTCGGGTTAATGACGTGCTTCCGATGTTGCCACGTCAGCTTTCGTGGCCGGTGTTGAACAACTTCCACAGCGCCGTTGACTTGTTGCCATTCTACGTCGGGTCGGTGACTCCTTATAATGGGACTATTCAGTGGAAAGGAGCTTGCTTTTACGAGAACGAGGCTCGACTTGATTTCACCGAAGGTGATCGGAGCGAGTCTGGTTTGGGTGGTGGTGTTCTCTATTTAAAGGTTTGATTTTTTGACCTTAATTTGAGTTTATTTATCTCTGGTTTTAATAACTAATGCTAAAGTATTATGCCTTTCCGCTTAATTAGTTTGATTTTGTCCTTATTTGACTGTTTTAGGATATTAATTACTGTTATGAAGTGCGTATTTGCTAATAGAAGTTGGTTAAAAAGTAGACATAAATTCGTTGTGTTTAAATTTCTGTTATCTTAGTGTTGATTATAATTATTGCTGTTTTATTATGTGTAGCTTACTGCGTGAGAATTGAGGGATGTATTGATAGATGATTTAGGTAGTTGAAGTGCTAATGATAATGTACCTTTTCTTTTCAGACATCTGCTGCACATAGTTGGACCTGTATGGATCTTTATGTTTTTGCAACACCATACAGGGTCACTTGGGATTACTATTTTGCTTCTCGGGAGCATACGTTGAAATTTGATTCGTGGGAAGAGGCTGCAGAGATGGAATATGTAGGCTATAACTGTTTCTTTTTTTGTTTGAATTTTACAATTTGTGTACTCAAATGCATTATGTGATTATGCTTTTTGATCATGGCGCAGGTGAAGCAGCATGGTGTCTCTGTGTTTCTCATGCCATCAGGGATGCTGGGGACCATGCTTTCTTTGATAGATGTGTTACCTCTGTTCTCTAATTCTGCATGGGGCCAGAGTGCTAACTTAGCTTTTTTAAGTAAGCATATGGGTGCTACGTTTGAGAAACGTCCTCAGCCTTGGCGTACAACTATCAAGCCAGAAGATGTTCATTCCGGTGATTTTCTGGCTGTGTCAAAGATTCGTGGCAGATGGGGTGGATTTGAGACATTGGAGAAATGGGTAACTGGTGCATTTGCTGGACACACAGCAGTTTGCTTGAAGGATGAAATGGGAAATCTTTGGGTTGGTGAATCAGGACACGAGAATGAAAAGGTTATATCATATTTTTACTTACATTTTAGATTACTCAACCATAACATGTACCTATGACTGCTTCATGTTTGGTCATTTTGTATGTCTCAGTTACCAATTGTACCTGGTTAGTGTCCCTTCTCTATGTGCTCTGGAAAAATGATTCTTGTTTGCCTTTGTTTGTTTCACTCCCATATTTTGTATGAGGATTGATGTTCCTATTTCTGAGAAATCTAGTCAGCATTTTGAATCAAGGAAGTAGCCAACCCATTTGGAAAACTTGATTTCTTTTTTGATTAAGATTTTTTATTAATGACACTTTTGCGCTTATAGCAGTACTTATCTCTTGATTAGACAATGTAATAAGTCCACATCTCACTCTCCCATTTCTTGTTTGTGGGGCTGTCATTACTGTTTGCTTCAATATTATCTTTTTTTCAGATTTTTGTCTTGCTGCGCATTCCTTGAGGGCTAAATTTATCTTTTCAGATGTCTAGGGTAGTTGCTTTCTACACGTTGCTAATATTTAAATGCAAGTATTTAAACTCCAAAATTTTGAGACGGGGATTTCCCCTTATTCTTGTTTCACACTCTATTTCCTCTTGAATTTTGTAGGGAGAAGAGATTATAGTGGTGATCCGGTGGGAGGAATGGTGGGAATTGGCACTAAAGGATGGATCAAATCCACAAATAGCATTGCTTCCCTTACATCCTGATGTGCGGTTAAAATTTAACACTTCTGCGGCTTGGGAGTATGCTCGAAGCATGCAAGGCAAGCCTTATGGTTATCATAACATGATATTTAGTTGGATTGACACATTAGGTGACAACTATCCGCCCCCTCTTGATGCTCACTTGGTATGTTCTCCTTGCTTTCTGCAATTTATCATTTTAAAGAATTTCTGGGTACACATGTGCTCTGCACTTCAAAACTAGTGCTCTGCTGGAAACTTCTGACAGCACCTTATATTTGTATGATGGTCAAAATGTTTGCTGAGGCAACCTCCTTCTTATGTTCTGAAATTATTTCAGCCTATAAGGGTGTGCATGTATTCACTGATATGCATTCTTATGTATGCAAAAGCCAATCCGAGTGCTATCCATTTTCTTATTGTAAGTTCAGTGTTAATTAACTTTTTAAATTCTGATTTCAGGTCATTTCTGTCATGTCTATGTGGACACGTGTGCAGCCAGCTTATGCTGCAAATATGTGGAATGAGGCTCTTAACAAGCGACTTGGAACTGAGGTATATGATATCTCATATCCGTTCATTCAAATTTCCTCAATTTTAATAAGCAAACTATGAGTCCAAGGAGAAAGTAATACGTATGTAATTAATGGCTAATCAAATGATGAAGTCATTTTTGGAACATGAAGGGGAAGAAGCAGACAAATCAATACAGATTCTTGTTCTTATTTATTTTTATTTAATTAATAGCTAAATTTAGTACACGCTAACATCTTTACAGGATTTGGATTTGTATGAAATTATAGCTGAAACTGAAAGGCGTGGAATGACTTTTGATGAACTCCTTACAATTCCGGAGAAGGATGAATGGGAATATAGTGACGGGAAATCAACAACATGCGTTGCATTTATTCTTGCAATGTACAAACAGGCAGGAGTCTTTGAGTCCATTGCCAACTCTGTTCAAGTTACTGAATTTACTGTAAGTTGTAAACACTGGTTGAACCCATCTTCAGCTTATATTTTTTATCTCCTTTATTCTTTGGTTATATTCATGCTAAGATAAAATGGTTGATGATCTTTGCAGATACGTGATGCATACATGCTTAAAATTTTTGAGAGTAACCAAACACGCCTGCCTGACTGGTGCAACAATGGTGATCGGCTTCCATTCTGCCAGATTCTGGGAGAGTATCGTATGGAATTGCCCGGATATAACAGCATCGAGCCGTATGCCAACATGAATGAGAACTGCCCATCCTTACCTCCCAGTTACGATAGGCCCATTAGATGTTGAGAACCTAATTATATCTCCAAATGTTGTTGATATCATTGTATCAACCCTTCAATTTGTAGCCTTTCATTTTTCAACTTGCCAAGAGATCAATCCAGAACAATTAGCCAATGTCTGCAATGTGGTCAACGTATTATCCACTTCATATGGGGATGCTCATTCCATGTGTATATATATATTTATATGCTACAGTAAATTAAAGGCAAGACAAAAGTTTTACAAATTTATGTCTGAGGTGGCTTATATTGCTTCGTGACGTGTCTATTTGAAGACACATTGTTTAAGGTGGAGGAAGACTTGCTACATTTGATCGCATTGATGCCACTTGGGCTGCACTTCAACAGCATGAGGCATTGAAGCCCTTTCTGCAATAAGCCGACCATTTGTATTGAAGTTACGGGCTTTACTATCTTTAAAGCCAGTTGGTCACATATTTGTGCCTCACAAATCTTATATAAAAAACCAAGTTTACAAACTTTGAGCTCTTGTAACCTCGTATATTCGTATGGAATGATCACACGAGCTTCTGCTAATAGGATATACACTTTTGGAATTTGGGTAGTCCTAAAGAGAGAGGACGAGCATAAAGACCGAATCTGACAGATGGCCTATCGTTTTTTCATTTATCCGGGAATATGATTAATGAACACTAATGGTCGCATGTTCAAATGAGAAAAAGGAAAGAAGTTGAGCTGGTAAACGGTTAAGACGATACTTGTTAAACAAGAATGGAAATAGGAGAGTTAAATCTTATTCTGGCACTTTGTACATCACAAATTTCAAGTTTGTTGTTGCAAATTTTCACATCTCTCCGTCCCATAACTCCTCGATTGTCTTGTAAGGCCCGACTTCTGAGATATAATCTTCTCCACAGCAGCCTCTACTCTGAGGAATTTCATTGATCTTATTGTGTTCTTCCTCTGTCAGTGACCAGTTGAATATGTCAAGGTTCTGCTTCATCCTCTCCTCGTTAAAACTCTTCACCACCACACACACCTCCTGCTCATATGCCCACCTGAGGCAAATCTGTATTTGGACCAGAAATTCAATATGGAAAATTACATGGATGAAAACCAAATCATGTTTTAAGATGCCAGTTTTCAGGAGCAACCTGAGCAACGGTCTTGCCTTTGGCATTTGCAAGTTCATTAAGCACTTCATTTTCCATCACTCTGTTACTACCCCAGATAGTTCCTCTGGCTCCCAAAGGAGCATAAGCTGTAACAACAATTCCATTGGCCTTACAGAATTCTCTTATCTGCTTCTGTCGCCACAGTGGATTAATCTCTACCTTTCAAGATACACACCGTCTTTGGTATTGTGACTTCAAATTCAAATTAAAAAGCAAAAACGGGTTGTCGCAAGAAACCTGGAAAAACTTACTTGATTAACAGCTGGAGGAATGGTTGCAAATTCAAGGATATCTTTCAACTTCTTGCAGGAGAAATTGCTGACACCAATAGCCTTTGTGAGACCAAGTTTTTGGCACTCCTCCATAGCTGCCCATACGGCTTTGAAGTCCATAGGTACAAAGTCCTCTTTCTTAATTGGGAACTCGTAAGTCCCTGGTCTGGTGCTAACAGGCCAATGAATCAAATACAGATCAATATACTCTAGCTGCAGATTCCTGCGTGACAACGACCCCCAAGAAGAAAACCACAGTCTTAGGCTTTCCGATGAGAGCAAAAGGAAAACAAACCAATGATATGACATATTTATAGAAACAAATGGTGTTTACATAAACCTACCGTAGACTTTTTTGCAGAGCAGGAAGAACAAGGTCACCGTGAGCATCGCTGCACCATAGCTTGGTGGTGATGAAGAGCTCTTCCCTTGAAGTAATTATGCCACGACAAAATGCCTCTGCGATGGCTTCGCCAAGTGGCTCCTCTGTAAGATAAAGTGTGGCTGTATCAAAGTGTCTGTAACCAAGTCCCATTGCTTCCAGGATCGCCGTTTTAGTTGATTCAGACCCCACCAAAGGGCTCGTCGCAGTTCCCATGCCCAACAATGGCATTTTTGTCCCACTAGAGCCAAGAACCACCTCAGGCACTGACGTCTCCATCTCTGAACCACAAAGGATCCAATCTTTCCCTGAAAATTTTCGTAACAAAGTTTCCTGCTTTGAACCTTACCCCTGGTATTGCCGCTGTATCTGATTCTCTGTTTGTCAATTACAAAAGTCCATAATTTCTTTTTTAGATGCAACTTGTAATAGAATATGTAGAGGACAAGACCTTTTCAGAAAGCCGACGAAGGCAAGCTGGCAAGGACATCACGACACTGACATCTGTGTGTTTAAGATAAAATATAGGTCGTTTGACTAGTTGATCGCGCTGCCAAGTCCCGATTCCGAAGTGATAGTGTCACCGTCCATATTCGGTAAATGTGGGACCCTTCTAATTTTAACTTCCGTTTCCCCACATAATCCAAGGCGTCCATTTAAGCTTAAAGCTTAATAATGATAATTAAAATCTCAAAATTTAGGTATTTATGGAATTTAAGTTTCTAGGGTGTCGTTTGGAAAAATAAAATAAAATCTGAAGTAAAATTATTTAAATCTGAAGTGTGTGCGAGTGAGATACATTATATAATATTATATAAATTACCTATTATCATCAAATTGTATAACTCAATAGAAATAATAACAAAAGGTTATAAAATCTTACATGTTTCACTTTTTCGATAGTTTCTGATTTATGAGCTATAGCATCAATATTAGAGCTTTTTATTAATTTTTAAGTTATAGAATTTTAATGGATAAAAAATCCTTAATTCTACTTGGATTATACAAGAGCAAGATAAATAATCTCCTTATATAAAATTTATGTTGATTTTCCATCATAAGTCAAACATCAGGACTCTATAATTTCATATTAATCTCAAGTGATTCACACACATAGATTTCATAATCTAATGTAGATTTCATGAATTTAGTCAATTTTAATTAGACCAATTATCAAATCCTTTATATTTTATTATGGATTAAGTCATTTTATTAACTTTAAGAAAACTTTTAAGTTTAAAATTCACAAATAATATTTGTTCGCTTAAGAAAATTCTCTAATATTCTCCTCTTTAAACAATATTATTTACCACCGGTTTTGAAAACTAAACAAATTGTATTATGAAAACATTTAGTATAAAAAATTTGTCGATGCCTTTTTTGAAAAATAATTTGGTTCAAAGGCAATTCAATGCTTATCATTTAGTTTAGGAAAAAAAATTTATACTAAAAATTATCATAAGCGATGCCAATATGCTACATTGGTGACAAACGAGGAATGACCTAAATGGTGTAAACTCCTCACTTAAGGCTCTCCCTCATAGGAGATCTTAAGTTTGAGTCATGCAAAAGGAAGAGAAATAGGAAAATTTCCCTATTGATGATCCTGTAGCTCCTGGGCAAAGTTCTTTGATCGGATCAATTACGAACGCTTGCTTCCAGCAGCAGTGTGTGAGTTGAAGCTACTGGAGAACTCGAGGGTTGCTGGGAATTTGAAACTGAGTAGGACTAGTGATCAATCAGCAATTGACCAATCAAGTATGTGACGACTCCTTATACACAAAAATGTTACAGGCTACGTAAGAATCTGAGGGATCTTGGGGTTCTAGATTTACCTCCTTTAGGACTCTTGGGGTAGGGTCTTAGAGGCTTAGGATTAGTCCAGCTAAGCTAGGATATCTAATGTAATATAAAAAAATATGCTACATTGGTCTAATATGATCACGTGTATCTAATAACTTTATTGACGTAAATGGGAATATTGAAACCTAGTAACATAGGACGGTACCTTTGATCTGATTGTAGCATATGTTATTACCATTCTCATTTTCTCTCATTGTGTGCTAAAATACAATAGAGAAATCTTTTATAAAATACATCCCTTATATTTCTATATATCTAAAAAGATTTTTTGGTATCTCGAGATACCTTTATATGTCATAAGTCATAAAAGGTCTTATATTAAATTTAAACATGCCTCTAAGCCTGCTTTGATTTCATTGCTCAAGATTGACACAAATATTTAAAAATTTTAATCTTTGTGACATGTATCAAATTCATTACAAAAAGAAATTATAATCTTTATGATTGAGTATCTACTAATGACCATCATATAACAAACTAACATAATTGAATTACATTAAATGAAAATTGAAATTGGAGCAAAATAAATTTCACTTTGACTAATAGTGTTAAAGGATTTGGAGCAAAAATAAATTTCACTTTGACTAATAGTGTTAAAGTACTCTAACATACCTATGGCATTAATATGTCCATTATAAATATTATGGTGCAATCACTAAGTTAGTGAAGTAAAAAGCATATACTTGGTCTTAGTATGCTTATATAACTTCTTTAATAGTTAAATACTTGACTTTTAAATTCTTAAACCCTATGATATTCTTATTGTTATTGCTAAATTACACTGCTAATTTGTTATCATAGTACAAACTTATGAGTTTAGTAGCTGGATCAACCATATGCAATACTCTAATAAGATTTTTCAACTATACAAATCATGATAGAGCTCCTTAATATGAAATAAGATTAGCATGTATAGTTGAAAAGGTCACAAATATATATTTGAAACTTTTCTAATATATAACGACAACTATTAAAAAAAATATAACCATGATGTGGGCTTCTTGTCATTTGGGTGCATAAGAAAAATTGAATATGTGTAATATACGATATTAAGGTTCTCTAACTTTTTATACATAAACATGTAATCTTTTAATCACTTTTAAATATCACAAAACTCACTTGGCTATATTCTAATGGTCCAAACTTAGTTGGAATAGATATCAACTTAAAGTATAACCACAAATGTAATATCAAACTTACTACATATTTGTACATATATCAAACTCCCTACTGCACTTGCCTATGGAATACCCTTTAGAGCCTTTCTCTTAACTTCTTCATTTGGACATTATGCCAAAGATAATATTTCTACATGAGAAATTTTTTTGACATAAGGATTAGGAGCATTTGTATTAAACCTTTGCAACAAATGCTCTATGTATGCCTTTTGAGAGAAAACTAGAAAGTTTCAAGACCTATCCTGATTAATCTGAATACTTAGAATAATTATGAAGGTCTTTTATAGTAAAATACTTAGAAATTAGTTAATTAACATCATGAAAAATAAGTTATTTGATTCAAGTAACATACCATCTACATAGAGAAGTAGAAATATGACTTCACTCTTTACTCCCTTTATGTAATACAAGATTATTGTTAATTTTATTTTCCATAAACTCCAATGAGGTTAATACCCTATCAAATGTTAGATACCACTAACAAGAAACTTTCTCATTTATAGATAGATTTCTTTAATTTATAAACTAGATGATTTTTTCCATCTTCTAAAGCAAGCATAAGTAGCTAAGCAAATGATCTACTACATATGCCTAATTTAACGATTATAAGAGATCAAAGTAGAAAAAGTTAAATAGACTGTGAACGGGCTAATTAAGATATATATTTCAATCAAGTTTTAAAGAGCACTTTAAGAGGTATGTTAGGAGGTTTATTAGATCCAAAATAAGACCGACTATTAGTTAATTTAGTTTAAGCTAACGTTGGAGAAGATTTGGAGGATTAATACTCACCTTGGCTAAAGATAGCCTCATACTCAAACATATCACAACCTGTATTTCTCTCTAGATGTGAGAATATTAAATACAACCACACATACAAGTATGTTTTCGTCTGTATCCTTCTCTAGATGGAAGAGTTGAAGTTACAATAAAGAACACAACCTGACACACAACCTTATGCTAGCTTATTTAACTACCAAGAATCAAGATTGGAAGATACAAACATAAGCACGGTAAAATAAAGCCTATGTTAGTTAACACTGAAGTTTTATTATGGAATACATCTAAAATATGATTGTGTATTAGCTTGAGTTTGTTGCCAGAAATCCTATTCTTTATGTTACTTAAGGAGTGTTTTAAACAATTATAGTTAGCTTTTTAGATTCTTTTAATTATTTAGAGATGTGAGCGCTTCTAACCCTCATTCATTATAGAAATTTGAACATATTAAAGAATTCTTTCTTTGTTTCATTCATAAATCCTATATGAACTTGGTTTTAAAATTCTTTTTAATTAATGGGCTAGTTCCTTATATATTTGATTTAGCTTTCTTGCAGTGATTCAAACTTGTTTATGGGACAAAGGTTTTTAAACCTTGATGAATTCACTTTAGTTATTATTAGGGCCTAAATCTAAATTAGGTGTGTTTATCCTTTTATTTTCATATTATTTAAAATTATAATATATTCCTTATCTATCTTTTTCCTTGTGACATCTTTTTTATATATTAAACCTTTTGTCTCTAAAGTTTCCAATAATAATCAAATTTCATCATCTTTTGTTTATAGTTTGTCTTTCTCTTTTTATTATGTCAGGTTTTCTTTTGGTCTAATCCTTTATTTTGTATATTGCATATTTGTTATTCTAAACCCCATTGTTTGATTTATTATTCAAATCAAAGTGGTTGTGATTAAAATAAAAATAAAAGAAAAAGAAAGGAAAAGAAAGAAATGTGTGCATCCATAATTACATTAATAAAGTCGTGTAAATAATGTTAAACTCTTATTATTCTTTTCTTGTTTCAGCCAATTTCTTTGTTTCTTACTTAACTCGTGATTTACTTCTTCCTTAGACTAATAGTTCTTTAGGTTTTTAGATTTCACAAGGTTGAAATCTTATTTGAGTTTACTTAGTTCCATAAAGAACTTATGAAGGAACCAAATAGTGGCAAAAATAAGTGAGCATGAAATTAGCATGGAGAAAAGCCAATTAAAGATTTAAATACAAATGGTTACATATATTTTGAGAGTATACACATGAGGGAGTAAGTGAAGAAATTTTCTTTACTAACTTTTCTTGTAGCTTTCTAATATGTCTTCTAAAGGTGTGCCAATGCTAAAGAAAGAGAAGGATAATACATAATTTAACAAAACTATGTGAAAATAATTTGAGAGGATGAACATGATGTATGATGAGGTTAAAGACATACGGGATAAGCAGTTCCATAAATTTATTAATTTCAAGGAGATAGTAACCCCAAACTCCTAATGATGGGAGGTATAACAAGTATATAAAACAAACTTAATGGAAACTGATGAAAAAGATTATGATTAAGGTGTTAATTATATTGGTCTAAAATTTAATGTCAAAGGGGGTAGATTTAGGCCTAGGGGAGGAGTTTGGTGTAATTGACATTTAAGATGGACCCTAGAGTTTGAGATGGGATGGATAAATATCTTGATAAAATAAAGATGACTATACCATCCTTTAAGGGTAAATATGATCTCAAAGCTTATTTAAAGTGGAAAAAAAGATAAAATTAGTCTCTAACTTCCACAATTAATTTGAGAAGAAGATGGTAAAGCTAATTATAGTAAATTTTACTAATTATACTATTGTTTGGTGCGATCAGTTGGTGAATAATAAGAGGAGGAATAATGAGGGACCTATAGAGAACTAGAATAAATTGAAAGCTCTTATGAGAAAGGGATTCATGTCAAGCCATTATTATAGATATTTGTATCAAAAGATGCAAAATATTTCTCAAAGATAAAATATTATGGAGTAATACTATAAAGAGATAAAGGTAGTTATGATTTAAACCATTTGAGTCAATAGGAGAAGGACAAAGAAGTAATGTAATAAGGTTTTGAATCCGTTGAATAGAGATATAACTAATGTTGTATAGTTATAACACTATATAAAATTGGAAAAGAAGGTTCATATGACTATAAATGTGAATAGGCAATCAAAATGCTAAGGAGTAGATAGTACATTCATAACAAGGTATGTAGTATAATTATTAATAGAGGGAGTTTTAAATACTACTTATGGAAAATTTATATTTGTTTAAAAATAGGTGATGATTTTATTTTTATTGGGAGGTATAAAGATGAAGTTTTATGTAATGTAGTATTTATGCAAGCTGATCATATAATATTGGAAATATGATAAATATGATCAAAGAGTAGTACATGATGTCTTCAAGAATAGGTATACTTTATGAAGGAAAATTAACCCGTTAATCTTATACCTTCAACATCTCAATAGGTCTATGAGGACCAGTTAAATTTAAAAAGAGATAATTAAGAACAAAAGAGTTAGATAAAATAAGAAGAGTGAGAGTAAGAGGTCAAATAAAGGGAGTTAGTTGTGAGGAAAAAGAATAAGGAGAGTGACAACTTAAAAAAAAGGGTTAGTAATGAGAAAAGAAAAGAACAAGTGAGTTGATACGCAAAAAATGAGTGACATTAGGAATACTTTTTATTTTAATTAGCCTACAAATGTATTGTTTTATAAGTAGACTTATGTCATTATTGAAGAGCTTGACATATCTCTTTCTAGTGTTGTTTTCTTATTGCAGGGGTATAAGGATGTGTTGACAAATAATGTTCCTAATAGATTACCACCCATTAGAGGGATTAAAAATCAAAGTGATCTTATATAGGGGTTGTAATTCCTTACAAACCTACTTATATGAAAATTTTTGAGGAGATAAAAGGCAAGTGGAGGAGTGATGGCTAAATGATATATGAAGGAAAGCATGAGTCCTTGTATAGTCCCAACACTTCTAGTACCTAAGAAGGATGATACTTAGTGGATGTGATCTAATTGTAGAAAGCTATAGATAATATAATGATAGTATTAGTGTTTCATCCCTAGATTAGATGATATACTTGGTTTAAGCTATAAAGGTGATGGATGAAAAACTAACTTTAAGACTAAATATACATTATATAAATTGTTAGTTATTCCATTTGTTCTTACTAATGCATCTATTACCTTCATGAGAGTAGCAAATCTTAAGTGTTATTTACTTTAGTGATATTCTAGTTTATGGTAAAGATTTAAAAGAGCATATTTATCAATTAAGATGTGTGGTTGATGTGCTAAGAAAAATAATAGTTATATACTAACCTTAAAAAGTTTACTTTTTCAAGACAAGGATTGTGTTTCTTGGTTACACAGTTAGTGGAAAAGGTATCAAGGTAGATGAGGGAAAGTTAAAAGCTATTAAGGAATAATTGAAACCTAAATCGATAAATAAGATAAAACACTTTCATGGTTTGACTAGTTTTTATGAAATAACGATTTTAGTATAATTGTTGTGCCAATTATTAAAATCGTCAAGAAATCTATGGGGTTCCATTGGAATAGTGAACAAGAGATAGTGGTTAATGTCATTGAAGAAAGGTTACATTTAACAACTTTATTAGCATTACTTGACTTTTTAAAAGTTTTGAGAATAATTATGATGCTTTAAGACTAAGTATTAGAGTTATTTTATTGCAAGATAAGAGGTCAATAGCTTACTCTAGTGATTAATTCAATGGAGTGACTTTGAACTACCTAATGTATGATAAGATCTTTACATATTAGTAAGAGCAATAAAGACGTCGCAATATCTCCTATAGCTCAATAAGTTGATGATACATACTAACCATATATTTTTAAAGCCAAAGTAATGGATCTTATACAGTATTAGCTAATACCAGTCAACATATGTGTAAAATAATGCCAAAAACTAGTATGTTTTACCGAGTAGTTTCAAACTAAACCAATTGGTGCAATAAACGTTGATAAATTTTAAGGAAAAATATAAAATTCAAAACCCAACCCACCCTCATTGTAAGCAATTGCCCAAAGAAAGCAGTGTGATGACCAAAGACAAAAAGGCAGAAAAAGTGGAGAAATGCATAAAAACATTCAAGACCTACATCTTCAAGGTGTAAAAACAAGTGCATCTTAACATCAGAATTTGGAGCAAGGCTGTGGAAATCATTAACTCCTTTATCAATAATATTTTCAAGACACTAGCATAGGAATTTTCAAAACTGACTTGGTATAACAAGAAGCCTACTATTACTTCTAAGAAGATCCAAATAACTGTGACATTGGTGTTCCTTAGGGAGCTTGCTAAGCACATCATTTATGAGGGGACAAAGGTAGTCACCAAGTTTACTACTTAAAATTTTGGGTTTTTGGCTATAGGTTTAGGATTTTTTGATATATATGTTATTAGCCTTTTGGTTTATTTAGTAATAGATGATTATGGATATTTGACTATTTTATAGGTGAAGGTTGAATCTACTCATCCTAGATGTTCATAATGATATATTGAAATATAAATAAAAAATCTAATTTGTTGTTTTGGTCCTATAGAAGTGTTCATTCAACTGATGGGTTATTTTTGGTGTAAGAAACATTAAGTCATGAATGATTAAGCTGACTTTAACTAATAGAAATTGGGATACAACCATCATATTAATTTTATATTAGTATACAAATTTAAAGTTATTAATGCTAAAGTTGCTAAACTAAATTTACAAAATTTATATTTTTAAAATAAATTATATAAAGGGATCAAATTTTAATTATATAAAATTGAGAAAATTTTATAATTTAAAGAAATTTATTCAAATGGTATCTAATATTAACTAGTATTAGTACTAGTATTATACTATACTATAACCAAAATGGGTATTAGCTCTAATGCGATATTCATAACTTTATTTGAAGCATCTCAAAGGACATGGTAAGCATCTCAAACGACGTGTATTTTTGGCTTCTTCTAAATAGGTTTTGGATTTCTTTTTTATCTCTCCCTATTCTTCAGTCATTCTATCATCATGTCAGACGTTAAGAAAGGAACTGAAGTAGATAAACCTCACGCCTTTAGTGACAGTCCTTATATTCAAATTAGCCTTATTAAACTAGATGGTTGTGGTACTTATTTGGCTCAGGAGTTTGAGATCAAGGAGTTTGGAAGATTACAATATTTCTTGGGAATTGAAGTTGCCAGATCAAAAAAGGGAATCTTCATTTCTCAAAGGAAGTACATTCTAGATCTTTTGGGTGAAACTGGTATGCTGGGATGTAAACCAACAGAATCACCAATTGAAAGCAATCATAAGTCACAAGTCCGAACTGAAGCACCAGTTGATAAAGGCAGATATCAAAGATTGGTTGGAAGGCTTATTTATCTCTCTCACACTAGACCAGACATTGCTTATGTAGTTAGTGTGGTGAGTCAATTTATGCATGACCCTAGAGAGTCTCATATAGAGGCTGTTTTTCACATTTTGCGCTATCTAAAGTCAGCTCCAGGGAAAGCTCTTCTTTTCTCTAAACATGATCATCTTTGGATTGAAGCCTTTATAGATGCCGATTGGGCTGGGTCTCTAGATGACAGAAGATCCACCACTGGTTATTGCACTCTTGTAGGAGGTAACCTAGCCATTTGGAGGAGCAAGAAGCAGAGTGTAGTTGCTAGATCAAGTGTAGAAGCAGAACATAGAGCTATGGCTCAAGGTGTCTGTGAACTTTTATGGCTACAGAAATTGGTGGTAGAGCTAAGGTTGGCTGGGAGAGACAAGTTATCCTTGTATTGTGATAATAAGGCTGCAATCAGTATTGCTCATAATCTTGTTCAACATGATAGGACAAAGCACATTGAAATTGATCGACACTTTATCAAAGAAAAGTTAACTGATGGTGTTTTGAGCTTATTTCATGTGACTTCTGAAAGACGGCTAGTTGATGTGTTTACAAAAGGGCTCAACAGTCGAACCTTTCATACTTTGATTTGCAAGTTGGGCATGTGTAATATCTTTGCACCAACTTGAGGGGGAGTGCTAACAGATTTGGAATGTGTATAATTAGAATTATTCCTTAATTATTCTTCCTTAATTAGAATAGTTTCTCCTATATATTCATATGTATATGCCTTGTAAATTATCATAAGAGAATCAGAAAATTCTTCACTTTGGTAATGTATATTTGACATGTGAAAATAGGGAATTTTATAAGTTTATTTAGGCATGATGAGTATTTATTTCATGAAAATAAATTATATATGATTACGTGTTTTATGCATTATCTATTTGTGCTTGAGAAACATAGTGGAGGTCTAATGGCTCACTTTAACATTAAAAGGACCTTAGATATATTAAGCAAGCATTTTTATTACCTTAATATGATAGTATAAAGTAGGTTTGTAGTTTGTTCACTTGTAGAAAGGTTAAACGTGAGGTTTCCTATATGGATTGTATAAGCCTTTACCTATACCTAAGGAACCTTAAGTGGATATGTCTAGGTACTTTGTGATAGGATTATCTAGGTCAAAGAAGGTTAAAGATTCTATAGTTTTCTTAGTTAATAAGTTCTTAGAGATGACACATTTTATTAATTGTGATAAACTTAATGATGCAACAAATGTTGATAATTTGATCTTTAAGGAAGTAGTATGACTATATAGAGTTCCTAAGAGTATAGTGAGTAAATGGGACACCAAGTTCCTTAATTACTTTTGGAGAGTTCTGTGTGCCAAGTTTATAATAAAATTACTAATTTTTACTAATACATACCCTCAAATTAATAGTTAAATTGAAATATTAAACATGAATTTAATAACGATATAACCTATTATCATGAAAAAGAACTCAAAAAATGGATAGATTGCTTACTATTTATTGAGTTTGTGTATATTATGAGTATTCATTCATCTACTGAGTATTCACGATTTGAGCTTGATAATGGTTTTAATCTATTAACTCCTTTGGATATATTATCTTTACTTATAGATAAAAGAGCTAGTTTGGATAGGAAGAAAATTATAATGATAATAGAACTTCATGAGCATCAAATTAAAAAGACAGAAATGAGAAATATATAACCAAAGTTAATAAGGATAGAATATGAGTTATCTTTAAGCCTGATGATTAGGTTTAGGTGTATATAAAGAAGGAAAGATTTATATTACAGAGGTTGTTGCAACCAAGAGGGGACGATCCATTTTAATTCATTGAGAGGATCAATGATAACATTTACAAGTTATAATTTCCAAGTGAGTATGATGCTAGTGCTACTTTTAATGTTACTGATCTTTCTCCTTTTGTTGTAGATGATGATTTGAGATTAAATTCTTTAAAGGAAAGGGACAATGATGCAAGCATGACTAGCTAAGCAAAGGATTCATTACTTATTTCTAAAGGACCAATTACAAGAGCTTAAAGTAAGAAAGTTAAAGAGGTCTTGAACAAGATTATTTAAGATATATGTATGTATGTGTGTGGATCAAGATTGAAAGAGAATTTTAAGAGTTATTTTGGGAATACCGAATATTATTTATTTTGATTCAATCTAAGATTGGGAAAGATTTTGAGGATTAATACTTACCTTAGCTAAACATACCCTCAAACATGACTATATTATAACAAATGTTTCTCTTTAAATGTGAGAAAATTAAATATAATCTCACATGTAGGTGCACCTTAGTTCATGTCCTTTTTCTAAACATAGGAATAAGAGTTTTAAGAATGAACAGGACCTGACATAAATCATATAGTACCTTATGTAACTATTAGGAATTAATATTTGAATATATAGACACAAGAACAATGAAATAGGGCCCATTTTAGTTGTTATTGAAGTTTTAGTATAGAACATGATCTAAAATATGGTCGTTTACTATGCTATGTCCATAATTGGAAACTCTAATATTTGTATTATTTAAGTATTTTTAAAACAATTTTAGTCAGTTGTTTTAAATACTTTTGATTATTGATAATTGTGAGTGCTTCTAACATTTTTTTCATTAAACTTATAACTTATCAAATAATTCATTTTTTGTAACATTCTTAAATCTTATGCAAACTTGGGTTATGATTCTTTATAATCAACGGGTTGATTTTTTTTATAGATTTAGATTTGTTGGAGTGATTCAATCCTATATATGAGGTCAATAGAGTTTTAATTCCTAAACGAGTAAACATCATCTTCCTTAAGCACTTTAAGTTGCTTTGTAGGTGAACCACTCTAATGATGCACTCCTTCACATCTCTATTCTTGTCGTATCTCACAATATAAATTTATTTTAAAATATTTCTTTTCTCAAAATTAAAAGAAAATTTATACCTTTGAGCAACATTATTTTGAAAGTATTTTGTTATATATGTAGTAGGAAGTCCACTTAACTAATGATATAGAATTAACCTTTTTATAGTCAAATAGAACATGTGGTTTGATCTCTCTTAAGCAATCTAAGCAAGCTTTTCTTCTTCAATACTAGCAAGAGACAATGTAGATAACTTTTCTTTCATGATGGATAAATTGATATCAGTTATCTCCAAAAAGAACTTTACGTCTTGCTTCCATATCTTGGAAATAAACTTGTAAAGAGTTTTAATAGTGACGTTATTCTTGTTAATAAAAAGATGAGACTATAAAATAAATGTAATATAATCAACATTTTTGTAAGAAAGCATTGATACCAGAACACAAAAAATATTACATGAAATGAGAGTATTAAAAAACGTATCATGAAACACCTTTAAGAAGAATACATATTATTTAATTAAAAGACCTACATATAAAGGTGGACTACAGATTGCAAAAACCCTTATAAATTTGCTAATTGTAGCATATAGTTCATATATGACTCTACATTCTTCTCTAAGTTTCATATGAGGCAACAACTTGTGGGCATAATAACCATATATAAAATTATAGACATCCCTCAAACATACAAGTAAAAACATTCATAAATTAATTGGAAGATCATTGTGGTAACTATAATTCTCACACATATACTATACAGGAAACACTTTTATGTAATCCCCACATACTTTATAGGTATAAGAATACAATTACCAACCTTATAGGATGTGAAAATCTTTATGCACCTTCTTAATTATCACATAATCAATCTTAATTACATAATTAATAACCTTTATTTGAGAATATTTCTCAATAAGCAAAATTCATGTGATTATAACCTTTAGAATACTTACAAGATAATAAAACTTGATTACTATTCTTAGGACTTAACTAAAATTTAGATAACACTTTTAAGAAAGCAAAAAAAGAAAAAAAAAGAAAAAATTGGGTCTAAAAATGTTAAGCATTTGTGCAATATACATGTCTGCAGACCTTTAGTGTTTCCAACTTATTTTTCCTTCTTTATCACCAACATTTGTTATCTCTGTTTCTCTACATTGGTTGTCATTTCTTATTAGCCTAACTAATGATTGTCGACTTTTAATTTAGAAGGATTGATGATTACATCATCATATTTATGGGGAAATTCGTAAATAAGTTGGAAAGACAGCTATGATGACTGTATTCCTCTTTTGGTTGATGTATATGATGAATATTTATATCATTGTCAGATACTTAATAGTTATATGATTACCAACTTTCTAAGATGAGATAATCTTTATGTAACATCCCAAATTACCCGCTCACAGATAATTTCTGCTTTGGGTTGCTCATAGGGCCAAACTCCTCACAGTTTTGCTCTTCCCACCCTTGGAAAAACATGTCTTAGGGGGAGAGGTATCCATATCCTTATAAGGCATACTTCGTTCTCCTCTCCAACCGATATGGGATCTCACACTTTTCACCCCTTTAACGCCCAGCTTAGCTGGCACAACGATGCGGATACTGGCTCTGATACCATTTGTAATAGCCTAGGCTACTGGCCCACAAATATTGTCCGCTTTGGGTTGCTCCTAGGGCAAAACCTCTCACAGTTTTGCTTTTCCCACTTTTGAGAAAACACGTCTTAGGGGGAGAGGTATCTATACCCTTATAAGGCATACTTCGTTCTCCTCTCCAACCGATTTGGGATCTCACACTTTATGTATTTTTTATTATAATACACTTTATTTTAAAATATTTATTAATAAGAGAAATTTGTGCTATTATAATCCTTATTATATTTTAAAAGGAAATATATATTCATTTTAAGTTAATTATATGTAACAGCAAAAATATCTTTGGTTTTCTTTTTTTTAAGTAAGAGCAAGAGATGTAACCTCCTTATAAAGAATTTATATTAGATTCTATGTCGAAATCCAATAAACCTCTATGACATATATTGATAGGTTTCATAATCTAAATTGGACTATATAAGTTTGGTCTCCTTTAATTCAATTAATCATCAAACCCCTTATACTTTATTATGAATCAAAACCTTTTCTAAACTTTAAAAAACATTTAATTTTGAAATTCACAATTAATACTATTGATTCTTAGATGGAATATAAAAGGAAAGTGAATTATGTTTTCTCAGTTGTCATCATATTTGAAATTTACAATTGATATTGTTAATCACTTTTCACCCTATATGACAATCATCATAATAATTAAAGAAAGTAGAAAATAGTGAGAAATTCGCTTCATAATTGTTCAACCAAACTAACCTTAACCTATGTCTACTCTCAAAGCTACACTTAGAAGTTCATTACATTCTTCCTTAAGTAGGTGAAGAAGAACCTTCTATATAACATCTTCTTTATCACAAATGAAAAATAACACTTACAATTATCATGCTTTTCTATAGGTGAAGAATATCCTTTTATAAATCTTTTTCAAGGCAAGAGGAACCCTTACAATATGCATCCTAAATAATTTTATCCTTCATTATAATAAGTCAATCATATACATCTCAGAAACTCTCTCTTTTGTTTTACTCAAATGCTCTTTAGCTTCTCAAGAATTTTAAAAAATGTCAAAATTCTTCTTATAAGTCAATTATGTTCTATTTATACTAAAACTAACTTAAATAGTTATTAAAAATATAAACTAGATGTTAGAAAGACTAGTTTGTAGGTAGGAATAACTAGCCCATCACCTACTTTTAGTTATCAGGACATCCTTTAACTAGGGTATCAATTAGATGTGTCCATAGCTAGGCAAGAATTCCCATTTTGGTAACTCTATAGACCCACCATCTTCTAGTCAATCATAACTATTTAACTAATTGGTTAATAGTGCTTCAATTAATAAACATTGCAACCAGTGTATAATGATTTAATAGTGAACAATAAAACCTATTTACAATGCCAAACAAGACCTATTCACAAACTAAGCCATCCAAACTTTGTTTCTCAACCAAACAAGTTCTTTCAAAGATTAAAAAATATTTTAGTCAATAATCACCTAATTTTAGTTATTAGGACATCCTTCAATTAGGGCATCAATTAGATGTATCCATAGCTAGATAAGAATTCCCATTTTTGGTAACTCTATAGACCCATTGTTTGCTAGTCAATCATAACTATCTAACTAATTGTTGAATAGTGCTTCAAGTAATAAATATTATAACCAGTGTATATTGATTTAATAATGAACAATCAAACCTATTTACAATGCCAAACAATAACTATTCATAAACTAAGACATCCAAACTTTATTTCTTAATCCAAAAGTTCTTTTAAAGATTAAAACTCTTTTCTTTGACAAAACTTCATTCAAAACCATTTAATTTTTTTACCAATTTTTATTTAAGGATTAAAAGGGTTTTCTTTAAAGTTTTCCAGCCATATTATCTATTGATTATGAAAAAGTATATGGAATATACACTTTATGTAATAAACATGCAATATTTATTTTGAGTTCTAAAGATCTAATTCCTTTTAGTTTTACATCAGTTGCTATATAATCTTTATTCTAAAATCAATATTACTTTTATGTTGTAAGTTTAGTTTCATTTGGGTAAGGCTGCCAAACTTTTATGGAGTTCTAAGGATCTCATTCCATTAGATTCACATAAGTTATTATCCAACCTTTATTTTTAAATCAATTTATTGCTTCTTATGTTCTTTTTATATATCAAGTACATATTTATAATTCCAAATCATTTTTGTGCATATCATATCCTACATTTATTTATTTTAAAAATATATTTTAAGTTTATTTTGATTCATATTATATATTTTCTTATAAACCAAAAGCACATTATTGATGTTGGAGTTTAGTTTCTTATTTGGATTAGGACTTGTCAATATGTGCTTAATTGATTATACATTTAATCCATAACACTTAGTAATTATATGAAAAAGCTTAAGATACTCATTTTAGTTCATATTTGATTTTAGGTACAATTTGGAAGTGAAGGAGCTAGAGTGAGTTGACAGCACTATATTTGACCCATTTTTTGAAGATTCATACTCACTTGTCTTCATAGAACAAGAAGAAGAAGAATTAGAAGAAGAAGAATTAGAGTAAGAGGAGATAAGAAAATTCATGAAGATAAAGAGTATATGTGGAAAAAAGAGTGTTGGAAATTAGTCACTACCAGCGTTATGGGGGTGTCACATTAGTCACCATCTATGTCACAATCTTTAGCTTCCTTTATTCTGTTCTTTTTTCTCCTTAACAATCCTTAGCTTCTTAGTAAGGATTTCAACTTTCCTTACTCCTTCTCTTAAGTTTCTAGGGATGGTTCTTCACGGGGGATTTGGAGCCCCCACTATTCTCATCTCCATTCTAGTATTATTTTATTTCTAACTTATTCCTCTCCTTTTCCTGAACTCTAATTCCACCGTGTTTGGCTTCCTTATTATTCCTTCATTGGGTATTCTTTGTTCCTAATCCTTATTCTTTATTGGTTTTAGTAATGATTTTTTGAATTTATCTCAACTACCTTTGTCTTTTTTCCCTCCTTTGCAAAATGCCCAACACCCTATTCAATTTTAACTAGACTCTTAACCTATACACCTTAGGTTTTCCCTTATTGATTCCTTCCTCGTCTTCCCCTAATTTTCCTACCTCCTCCTACTCTTCCCTTCTATTCTTTATCTCTTTCCCCCTAAACTAGGAGAACTTCCGCACCTCAAGATCATGATCTTATTCCTAATCTTAACTCTGAGGCTTTCCCCTCTTCTTTTTCATATCCTGCACATAATCTTGCTCAACCTTCATCCTCTAACAATGTAAAATTTTCTCAGGCTATAACCACAAGGCTAAGTTGGAAGCAAGTAGTAGGGAATCCCCTGAAGACAAGCTTCATTACTACTCATAAACAACCTCTAAGGGATCCACATTATTGCCCCCTTTATAAGTCCTCAAGGAAGGAGATAACAAATGAAATACAATCTTTATTGGTTTTTTAAAGAAAATACCAACATTTTCCTCTCATTCATTCTTGGTCCATGCATCTATGGAAGCAACTTGGGTTAAACGAGATTTTACTAAACGAAGAGAATCTTTTACTACTTAGCTTCCTTACTAGACATGTAAATTAAAATGCCTTAGATGATGGCTTTAACACTTTAATGGTAGGCATTTATATCTTCAACTTAGATAACTTAAAACATGTTATGCTTATTTAATGTGTAGTGGTGGAGATTAGAAAGGAGCTCCCTAAGGACATTCCTTTGCTAAGGTTTGGAGGCAATAATATTCTTTATGAAGATTCAATTAAAATTTTCTCCCAATGGAGGCCATTCCTAGTAAGGAAAAAAAAAGCATAAAAGTCTACGTGAAGATTATTGAAGAAGCTTGACTATAGTTAACTATTGATGTTGGAGAAAAATTCCCAAGAAGAGGATTTGAATAGCAGGATAGATTGAATGCACCCTAAGTACTAGGAAAGCATAACAAGGAAGGAATTAATCTAGATAACAGGTGTCGATCAGACAACCTATTGATAAAACTAAAAATAAACTCAAATTTATCCATTTCAAGTGAGCCAAGCCTTCTAGAGACAAGAAGATCTCTTAGAGAATCAAATATCTATTTTACTGGAACTTTATAAAACGTTAATGTGGTCAACTTATTCTCCTATAAAGATCAATATAAGGAAGTATAAGTAGTCCCTCTCTAAGAACAAACTTGTCATTAAGAACTCAAAGGAATGAAGTTCCTAAAAAGGAACCCTTAGAAAAATTAAATATGTGTATAAGGAGTAATAGATTAGTTATGAATTCAAGCAATATACTAGAAGAAGTTCAAGAGGAAGAAATAAGGGTAAAAGCTTTAAGAGCCTCACCTAACCCTAATGGCTATATTATCTTGGAATATAAAGGGGATTAACTACCTCAAGAAGTAACAATTGCTTTAAAATTAGTTAAATGAAATAAAACATATCCTTATAGGGCTATTGGAAACTAAACTAAAGGAGGGAAAGTGCAAAGATCTTCAGTTTTTGGCCAATCATTAGAGTATCATCACTAAACACCAATTCCCGCATAATGGGAGGATTGTCATTGATTTTGATCCTATCAAAATCAAAGTTTTCCCTATTGTAACCATGATTAGGTTAGGAACCTCTCAGTAGCCTAAGAAAATTAACTTGTTAATTTCCTTTGTTTATGGCTCTAAGAGTGCATTTCAAAGAAATGCGTTATAAGAGAAGTTAAAATGACTCAATTCCTCTATTGATTCTCCTTGGATCATCTTGGGGACTTCATCAGTACTTTGTATAACTTTGAGGTAGATGGTAATACTTGTTTGAAGAATTTCAAGGAAGAATTTATGGAGTGTGTGAAAGACATGAAATTCATGGACCTTAATTTTGAGGAATATTTCTATATTTGGAGCAACAAATAAAATAAAAATGACAAATAAGGAAAAAGTTAGATAGAGTTTTAGTGAATGAAGCATAGCTCATAAAATTCCCTAAAAGCAAAGTTAATTATTCTAACCTATTATTCTCTGACCATTGCCCTATTTTAGTTCAAAATCTCGCTCCAAATGTATCAAAGAAACCCCTATTTTGCTTCAATAACTATCTCAAAAATGTTAAGAAATTTGACGAAGCAATAGTTAAGGATCTTGCCTTAAAACTTCCAAATCAACAATATTTTCAGTTGTACGAGGAAGTTGAATATGGGTGAAATAAGAGCTTAAAAAGTTGAATAAAGAATTTGGAAACAAAACTCAACTCTTTATGACTGCTACTGCTCATAATATAAAGCTTATTTCAGAGGAGCTCTATCACAAGCCTAATGATACCATTTTACAGAAGAATCAGAAAAAAGACACTTAAGGAATTCTCTAAAGCCTTATAGATTCACAACTCACTACATCAACAAAAATCAAGAGTATAATGTTTGAAGGAGGTTGATGAAAAGAGTTCTTTTTTTTTTTCGTAAAAATATCTCTACAAAGAGATGGGTAAACACTTCTTCCTCTCTTGCTCTAGCTTATCTAGGATAAAGAAAAAGAAATAGCTCCTTGGTTATCTTCTATTTCTAGTTTACAACTTAAGGACTCCATTCTTATATCTAGGAATCCTAATCACCATAAGGAAGCTGAGCTTGGGGGATTGTTCTCCTCTCTTGGAGCAGACCTAAAAGAGAATAAATAGTTAGTGCAATAAATCTTTATTCTTTGTAGGAAGGATTCAATTAATTAATTCCATACTAAATTCTCTCCATACTTACTAGTCCTCACACATTTTCCTCTCAAAATAATTGATAATTATAGAGAGGATGATGAGAAGCTTTCTATAATCCGAGGTATGTAAGCCAAGAAAAGTTGAAGGTCAGTGCATCATTGCAGTTCTTTAGCTAATAAAACCCTATTCACAAACAGAATTTGGCGAATATTGACCAACAATTAGGTTCAATGATTATACACCTACTTCTTTGAAAGGAAAAGTTGTTGCGAGGTTAGGATTAAAATCACTCGTTCCTAATTTATGACTCATCTACTCAAATTCAAGCACTCCCTTGACATGAGCATTGAAAGTAGAATTGGAAATAGGAACAAGCTTCAGTGATGGTTTGATAAATGGAGCAAGTTAGGCCCCATCTATAAGACTAACTTACTGCCAACAACTCTTCTCTATTTGAAAAAGGCATGGAAAATCTTTGTATCTGGTTAAAGCATACTTCAAGAAGATATACGAATGCCTCTTGCAGGACCTCCAGCTTCCTGATATATAGAAGATGGCATCGTTTGGGATCATATATATAGTGCAAGAAGTTACATATAAAAGCATTCTTTCTCATATAGCTTGTTTGTAGACAAAAATTAAGGGCATGGATAAGCTCAAGTTCCTCGATCCTTCAACTATGCGACCTTTATAAGAAAGAGCAGGAAACACTACAACATCTCTTCTTCGAGTGTGTGTATCATGATATAAGACCTGTGTAGACTCTCTGTTGCTAGCCTAAGTTATGCTGACATTTTAAATAAGCTAGAGCAAAAGAGGAATACTTCAGATAGAGACTCAAATTATTTGCATCTGGAAGGAAAGGACCATCAGGATACTCCAAACAAAAGAAAAGATCAGGGACTAGGTAATGCATGAAGTAATCCATTAGATAAGAGAGCGAAGTTTTGATGAATCAAATTCAAGCAATTTGCAGCCCTGCTCTTCCTTCCAACATGTTCTCTTTAGCTACTGGTTACCTACTTAGGTGAAATAATGGGAGACTTTGTCTGTTACATTTTTGGTTCCAGAGCTTCCATTCTCATATCTACGCTGGAGAGTATATAGATAGTGCTGTTTGTTGGAGTTAACAAATTGTTAGAAAAGATAAAATTATATGTACAATTCATTTAGTATACTCTTTTCTTCCATTTTAAAATCATTTGAAGCGCTTGAAATGCCAACCAAGTTATCTTTCCAAGTCTGCACATGACATTATTAGCTGTATGAATTATATATTAACGAACAATTCGACGAAATCAGCAGAAATATTTGCCAACACACAAACAAGCTTCATACGGTATCATGCAGAACCCCGTGATGGACAAAGCATCTGGATCCCGTGAATTCAGCAATCGAGTAAAGAGTAAAAAGCAATACTAGCTCAGTATATTAGGTGGACTAATGCTTTTGGGTCGTCCTCTGGTACTTATCTTTGATCCAGTACTTACTCACAGAGGCTCCGACCTTCACTTTCTTCACGCTTGTAGATGCAGCTGCTTTAGTTTTGTTCAGACAATCTTCCATTTTCTTTGAATACTTGCTTTTTCCTCCATTGTTATTGCTGTTCTTGTTGTCATCTTCATGGTTATCCCATTGATCAGCCCAAGATTTACTTTTTGAATCCATCAAAATGGTTTAAGGAACTGGTTATTGCTTTGGCTAATTGGAAAATTCTTGTAGGCGTCCTGTTTGTGTAACTGTATTTATATTTAGTGGCTTGAAACAATGGTAACGCTGTGCTGCTTGTTTTATAGCTCTGATTCCAAGTTTTGGTCTGTTTTCTGAAACTCCCAACAATAGTTTCCACTCTTAACCGTTTTGTAGATGCCCCCAACTAATGGTATTAAACCTGCCGAATTTATGGTATGAAATTCCATAGCTTCCAAGAGTTTAGGAACAGAAAAACTGACTCATTCCAGTTCACTTCTGCCTATCCAATTAGAGGCTTTCTTATTCTTTTGCATGTTTTGGTTAAAAGGACTTGTTCTTGTAGTTGCATTAATTACAGGATTACTACTTTGTCTTAACTAATTAAGCCAACTTTTTATTCAATGACTCACAAAATCAGTGTTACGAAGCCACTTAAAAGGTCAAGATAATGTTATGGGGACACACAGTTTGGTGGAACTTGCCAAACTTCCCGCAAGAATTTCTCAGTCATTCAACGCGGAATGAAGACATTATGGTCAATTAGTGTGTGAAATGAGCCAAAACTTGCTCCGCAACGCAAACCTTCATGAAGTCGAGTCGGGATCACCTGTCTAGTTTTACTCTGTCTAACTCTGTCAAAGAAAAAAAAACGTTGGCGTTCTACTTACTAAAATGAACAATTCTGCTAGAGTTCCAATTTTGATAGCTTTATGAGCCAAGTCGTTGCCATTAATAAAACATCCACTTTTTGATAGCTTATTTCTTTTTGTTTCCAACAAAGTATAATACAATAATAATAGTAAAATTAATCAAATTTTAAATTAATTAAAATTTTGTAATTTATAAATTAATTAAACAATTTAAATAAATTATCAAAATTTGAAATTTAAATTTTTATTTAAAATTAAATTGTGTCACAAAATCATATTTTCAAAATTAATCTTTTATCTTAAAACTTTTACTTACAAATTAAAATTAAAATAAAAAATTCAAAATATGTTTCACAAATAAAATCAATTTTAAATTTTAATTTTATCTTTAAAATTTTAATTTAAAATTTTAATTTAAATAATAATAAAATCAAAATATGTGTGTGACACAATTGAAAGCAATTTTAAATTTAAACTTTTATCTTAAAATTTTATTTAAAATGTGACACATTTTTAGTATTTAATTTTAATTTTTACACATTTTGTTTTTAATTTTAATTTTATTTATTTTTAAGATAAAATAAAATAATAAATACAAAATATGTCACATTTTAAATAAAATTTTAAGATAAAAATTAAAAAATCAAAATCGTTTTAATTTGTGTGTAATTTGTATCACACATATATTTTAATTTTTAAATAAATAAGATAAAAATTAAAAATTGATTTGCATGACATATTTTGATTTTATTTTTCTTATTATTTTAATTTTAATCTTTTAAATAAAATTTTAAGGTTAAAATTAAAAATTAAAATTGATTTTAATTATTCTAATAGTTTATTAAATAATGTTATTTAATAATTTATAATATTATTTATTATTTAAATAAATAATATTTATTATTATTAATTTATAATAATATATATTATAATAATAAATTGAAGCCTCGCGTGGGCGAGGGCTCGCCCTGGTGATGGCCATTTGCAAATGGAAATGGCCATTTGTAAATAATAATAATAAATATTATTTATTTAAATAATAAATAATAATAAATAATATTATAAATTATTTAAGAAATTACAAAATTTTAATTAATTTAAAATTTGATTAATTTTATTATTATTATTGTTTTATACTTTGTTGGAAACAAAAAAGAAATAAGCCATCAAAAAGTGGATGTTTTACTAATGGCAACGACTTGGCTCATAAAGCTATCAAAATTGAAACTCTAGCATAATTGTTCATTTTAGTAAGTAGAACAACAACGTTTTTTTTTTCTTTGACAGAATTAAATAGAGTAAAATTAGACAGATAATCCGGACTACATGAAATCGATCGTGGTGATTACTCCAATAAAAGAAACTTCCATTTGAAAATGAAAGGAGAGAGATCAAATGAGGCATTCACAAATTCCTTTTTTCTGAAAATATAATAACTTAGTCCCCGATTGGCTTAGTACCGTAAGCAATAAATTGTTCAAGTTTGACAATTAATATTCAAATTTAAATCAAATTGCAGTAAAAGATCATTTCTTTAAGTTTAATTTTCACAACCTAACACGAAATGCAATAAAAACCTAAACTATTGAGCTCAGATTAAAAAAAAAGGAGAAAGAAATAGGGTACGAGTCTATTTCAACAGAAGTACCGGCCGCTAAGCCAAGCAGTTGAATTGAATCGGCGTCATCCTCCCATATCAATAGCCGCCATCAATTTCCAATCTATTTGATATAAACCCCTGAAGAGAAATTTTAATATTTTGACCCTCAACTTTGACTCTGCCCTCAATCTGCTCTCTCAGAGTCAAACGAGGCTGCGTTTAAAATTAAAAAACAAAAGACAACTTTAACAAATCAGCGGGTAAAACATTGCACAAATGATCACCTCCTGTCATGAACCACCTCATCCTCCATCAAACTCAACGTCGCCATCACTTCATCTCTCAACATCATATTCAAAATATTTTAGAAAATTGAGCAAACAATGTGAAAAGTAGAAGAAACCAAAGAAGGTAACTTAGCATTAGCTTCCAGGAACGACGAAGAACCCAAAGCTAACACATTTAGACATTAACGAAACTTGACATTTCATAGGTTGCCGGCCTTCACCAAACTCCATGACTTTTATTTCACCCTAACACTAATAAGAACCCTTCATACATATACCCCAAACCTTCTATCTCTAAACCATCTAAACAAGAAACATCATCTCTAGGTTTTCTTAACGTTAAAATTACAAAACATGAGAGTTAATGTGTCTCTGGTTGTATTTTCAATACTCTTATCGCTTCATTTATGTGTCTCCGCCAGGTTTCTGCCGAATATTTCTTCTATGCCTCCCAATCTATTGCCTAACGTAACAAAGACTGCTTGGGATTCGTTTCATAACTTCTCCGGTTGTCACTTGGGGGAACAACTCGACGGACTAGCGAAGCTCAAGAAGTACTTTCATCACTTCGGGTACATCCCAGAAAACGTCGCCAACTTTACCGACAACTTCGACGTTCAGCTCGAGTCGGCTCTCAAAACTTACCAGAAAAACTTCAATCTCAACGTCACCGGACAACTCGACGAGGCAACAGTGAAACAACTTGTGCGACCCAGATGCGGCAACGCCGATATAGTCAACGGATCGACGAGCATGAACTCCGGGAAAACGGAGTCGCCGCCGGCGCTTCACACTGTTGCCCATTACACATTCTTTCCCGGAACGCCTCGTTGGCCTCGGAGCAGGCCAAACTTGACCTACGCGTTTTCGCCCGATAACCAGTTGGAGGACCAAGTTAAGAGCGTGTTTTCACGAGCGTTCCAACGATGGGCAGAGGTGATACCGTTAAACTTCACGGAGTCGGATGATTTTCAGACGGCCAATATCAGGATCGGGTTCTTTAGCGGCGATCACGGTGACGGGGAGCCTTTTGATGGGGTGTTAGGGACGTTAGCGCATGCGTTTTCTCCGCCAAGTGGACGGTTCCATTTGGACTTGGACGAGAACTGGGTGGTCTCCGGCGACGTCGCGAACTCCGCAATCGCATCAGCGGTTGACTTAGAATCGGTGGCAGTGCATGAAATCGGTCATTTATTGGGCTTGGGACATTCATCGGACGTAGGAGCCATTATGTATCCGACAATCTCAGCAAGGTCTAGGAAGGTTGAATTGGCGAGCGACGATATTGAGGGGATTCAGCAGTTGTACGGTACGAACCCCAATTACAACGCCACAGCGGCAGCGTCTGTTCAGCAGAATGATACAAGTGGGACTGATTTTGTACATTTAAGTTGGGGTCTCAGTGTGCTTTGGACCGTTGGAATGGTTTTGCTGCTTTTGTAGATAGACAGATAGAATAACTCAATTCTTTTTTCCATTTGAATACCTCAGTTTTAGGGTTCATCCGATATTGTTATTTGATGATCATTTTGTATCGATATAGTTTGTTATTTGATTTGATTTGATTGACAGTATACACATAAATTTTACAGGATACATGTTTGTTCATTTTTGTTTCTTTACATATATACTACATAGGCCTTGAGATCATCTGTCCCAAAATATCCTGACTTCCTGTCTTCTTTGCATCCAAGCCATCCATTTACAATTGCATCCAAGCTATCGCATTCAAGCCATCCATTCACTTGAATGCAAAGGGGACAGGGTTACAGTATTTTGGGACAAAGGAATACGTTCCACTACATAGGAGCCTTTAAAACTGATCATTCTGGTCATCTCATAATTTGCTTACTTTAATTGGATATACTTAACAATTTTTGTAAATACTGAAAATTAAATGATATCTGAACACTTTTGGTAGTTAAATATCATGCAATCGTTTAATACAAAACACCTCTCTTCATCAAATCATTAAATCTATCTCATCTTGCCTTTGAATACTGGTAATTTAGTGTCTTTACCTAACAAAATCCTTATAGTAGGTGCCGCAAAATGCCACTCAACCTTCACGGGCTATTTTACAAAGAAGAGTCCAACATTTCTCCTCATGTAATGCTGAATCCATTCCTCCGGGAGAAAATCAGGGCCGGATGAAGTCCTTAGTGGAGATGACATGTTCCTTTTCTGGTTTAACATAAAAGCTAATACGATGGAAGTTTTGGAATCTAGTCTTGGCACATAAATGGAAAACTCAATTTTCTTCAAAAACGGTGTCCAAGAATGGAGCTCTCAAGCCTTAAATATAAATATGCTCCAACATGGGTTAATTTTTATAATATTCTTCTTAAATTTTAGACCACTTTAGGATTAAGCTATTTGGTTTGCTCCTTAGGAAGATCTATTTGTCTTGATGAATGCGCTACTAGCATAAAAAGAATAAGATACAAACGTATTTGTGTTGAAGTTAAGATAGGGAGGGAACTCCCCAAAATTCGGAATCTAATGGAGTTAGATAATGGAAGAAACATGGTTAAGATTGAAATTTATTGAAGATATAAGTTGATGCCAAACCCTTCCAACAAAAAAGTCAGTGGAAACCCACAAGAAAGCTGTTAGAAAATGGATCCTATTTATAATTAATGGTGGAGGAAGTTCTTTTTAATTAGCTAGGAATCCCCATCAAAACAAAGATACTGAGCTCTAGGGATTTATAGCCACTTCTTAATCTTGCCCATAAAATACTATCTAATTGGCAAAACATATTCTTATCTTTTGTTGGGAGAGTTCAACATATTATAACACTACAAGAAAAATACCCATTCAGCGACATTTTAAAAACGTCACAAATGATCAATAAACGTCGCAGATTTTCTTTTGTGATGCTTTTGAAAACGTCACAAAAAACGTCGTTGAAGGTATAATAAAGAAACGCAATCGGTGACGTTTTATAGAAAACGTCGAGGAAACGATACAGATTGAACGACGTTTTAGAAAACGTCATAAAAGGTAGAATGAATCAGCGACATCTAGGATAAACGTCGTTGAAAACCTGAAGCTGAAGCCTTTTGCGACGTTTATTAGACGTCGCTGAAGGTTGACAATTTGCGACGTTTGGGAAGAAACGTCGTCGATTATTAATTAATAAATTTATTTATTTAAATATATTGAAATAAATTTATTTAAATAATTTTTCAATTTTAAATAATAAAATTTGTGGAATTAATCCGAAAATAATATTAATTTTAATTGAATTATTATTATGATTTAATAATAAAAATTTGAAAACAAATTTATTAAATCTTATTTATTGAATAACTATTTAATATTATATATGGAATTTTTATTTAATAATTCATCAATTTGTTTAGTACATCATTAATTTGCGAATGATTAATAATGTATAACAAGAATTTAATACATGTAGACAATGAATTATATAGTTTCAATTCTAAAAAATGTCATAATATAGTAATTAATATAAACAATATGTCATAAGTGTTTAATATATCAGTATGAGTACTTATCTATTCTAAATGAATATTATGTGCAGCAGATAAAAGATCCAAGAGCTTTTTTTGTTGTTCGGCTTGGGTAATGAATTTATCCTGCATTTCTTCAAATTTTTTGATCAATTCATCGATTTTAGACTGTAAGCCCTCATTAACCTTCACCGATTCCTCTAATTGGTCTCGAAGTCTCTTTTTGGCCGAAGTCATCCGTTGTGGTTGAGGCCCCATTCTCATGCCAACAATGTAATCTGTTCTGGTGCCCAACACTTTGTCGCACATTTCATCCACTGTCATGGGATGACCTTGCTCTGTTGAATATGTCAATTCGTGACACATTAAGTCCTGAAAAAGTAAATAATTAATTACATACACAATGTGATTTAAGAAATATTTATAAATAAACTATGTACCCACCCATTTTTCTTTGCATTCGGGAGTTGTCCATTGAGCTTTTCTTTCATCATAATGAGTGTGATACCATAACTTCATCCGGTCACACTCTTCTCCGTCTCTCATCACTCTGTTGTATAAAATATATAAATAGGAATATTTTTTATAAAATTTGAAATGTCAATAAAAGAAAATATAATTAAAAGATAATAACTCACAATCTCATGGCGTATCGCTACAAAGGCCTTGGAGCAGGAGTTTGGTCGACATTTGACCTGACTCCTAGCTACTTTTGCTTTTTGACTTTTTTCCTAATCATACACGTAAGAAAATGTATTATAACATCTAAAAATCATAATTCATAAATACTAGAATATAATAAGTTGTAAAAAAAAGTAGTGATCAAATAAACTAACCTTTGTAGCTGATTGCTCCTAATATTCGCATAAGTCCATCCACTCTGCCACTGTGACATTATTCGGCTTAACATCCTTTCCGTGCTTCGTAAAATGCTTTTTTAAACTATATTTTTGATCTTTGGACCTTAAAGCAAGAAACTTCTTCACAGTAGCATGCACTTCGTTGTCAGTCCTCATTCCCTTGACTTCCAATTTTTGCTGCAAAAAATTGGAAATTATTGATCAATGTTGTAAACATATGGAAAACACATACAAATTAGATTGGTTTAGAATACTTACGTCTAACTTATCAAATGCAATTTCCAATTCCTCAGTTGTAATTTTTGAAAATTTTGTTTTTACAGGTAAGGACGTTCGGGAAACCAGACCAATCTCACTCAAGAATTTGGCAGATTGTACAGAGTTGGTTGGTCGTCCTTCAGTTGGGGAGATCTCTATCTCCAATCTCTTACCTATGACCTTGTTAATCTTGGCCAATCCGTGCTCTTTTGTAACACCCCTTGTTTTTCTTGCATCAGACGTGGATCCTAAACTTGCAAAGAAAAAATTTGCAATGAGCATATAACATACTCTTAATTGGTTAGATAAGCACAATAACGAAACTTAATAAATTTAACCAATGTAATGAGAAAAACCTGCAGTGCTTGCAGAAGAAGAGGCCACAGTGGCAGTAATTGTCTGATTTACTAGTGTCTGATAAGCAGAAGCTGGAGGCATCTCTTCAAACTTGGATGGAGAACTAATGTTGCGGCGCATATTCATAATTTGTTCATATTTATCTCTAGGATGCTGAGTAATAGGCATACATGTGCCTTCTCTTTGTATTGGAGTAGGCTCATAAGGTGCAGGTGTGACTTCTCTTGGTGTTGGAGCAGGCTGACAAGGTACAGGTGTCTGATTTTGTGGTTGTGTACAAGAAGATGATGCATTAACTGTGTTTCCAAGAAGTTAACGGTAACACGACTGCAATTGAGTCGGTACTAAGCTACTAGGCGCATCCTTATTCTTCTTCTTAACTTGACCTGGTCCCATGTGAATTACCTGTATCCAAATTGACATTAGATTTCAAAGTACATATACATTAATCATATTTAAAGACAACATGAAAAACTGACATACTCTCAAAAATTGAATTGTTTGTTGTCAATTATGAGCAAGTCTACCAAATGTACATCAGCCCATTGCTATCTATCAATTCTTACAAATCTCTAAATCTAAAGTTTAGAAGATCATCGAAATAGATATGCAAAACAATTACCTTTCAATGTTGCTGAAGATGTCAACTGAAATTACTTTATCTGCAGAACAAGTTACAACAACAGCCACAAATGATTGAACACAAACATAATACTGCTTTCAAAATATGGAGTGCATATGATATATGAGGTAAATTCACGATTTGAGGTTGAGAGATGCACAAATAACGTGTATCCATAAACAACAGCCACAAATAATCACATATTGCTACTTTATGCGCAAATTATTATTGTCAATAAACAGCAGCCAGAATTGAATGAAAAGACTTGATATATGAGGTAAATTCATGATTTGAGGTTGAGAAATGCACAAATAATGTTTGAGGTTTGTCCAATAGCACCTAAAGATATAATGTCTTTGGGTGAAGCTTCCTCTAATTATCTGAAAAGCTCATTGACATCTATGACAGCAAGAAGGTGCTATTGGACAATGATTCCATCTGATAACAATTGGACAGCAAGAAGCTAAAGCAAACCGCAATAAATGATAAACGCTAGAAAAGTTCAAGCTTTTTATGGAAATTGTACGGTCTGATGGGTTCTTGTATTTACATCGCATAACGAATGTAATGCCATGCACATTTATCACTCACGTAGAATTACAGAATCGTGAAATAGATAGGAACTACAATGCATAAAGAATGAAATATTATGCACTTTGATCTTTCAACAGATAGGACAAAGTAATGCAATAAATCATCCTTGAGCAATAAGCTAATGATCTCACTGCTAAGCAGTGACAAACATATACAAGAACAAAAACCAACTTTCAAAGCAGCTTCAGGTGGAACGATGTGATCAAGTGCCAAGTTCAATACCGATCTACTCCTTCTTGATTTTGGTTTCTACAAGTGCAAAAAAATATGGCCTCTTAAGATTTATATAATCTTTAATGGCTAGTTGTTTATTCAGGCCATTAAGGCTTCTCACATTCCAATCTAAAGCTAGCATTATTTCTTACTTTTACCAAGTTTTTTCCTCTTATATTTCTTCCATATCTTTGTGAGATTACTTCCTATAGGCTCAGCTTTGCACCAGAAATCTCTTTTTTTTTTTCCCGAAAATGAGTATTAACATTTGGATCCTTATGTATGACTTGCTCATCCCCTTCCATATTTATGTATGCATTCTTTTTTGAATTTTGTAGGCTTCCATATTTATGTTCTTTAGCTTTAGGCCTCTATATATAAGTTATCTTGATAAAGTTTACCTCAATACTTGTATCCTTTTTCAGTTTCATAATTTTCATCCATTAATAAAGGCTTACCTAGTCTATGTGTTAAAACATCCCTCTATCTTAAGAAAACAATCTTTAAAAATACCTGAAATGAAGCACTGGAACTGTTGAACTGCAGGAACTGTTGAACTCTTAGTCAAAAATACCTGAAATGAAGCAGTAACATTTACATGAAAAACTTGTCTACTGTGTATTGGCTTTACTGTAGAGTTAAGCACAGATAAGATTCATGAAACAAGCTAAAAGAACATGAATTGGCAGTATGCATATCAACATCACCGTTAGCTATAAGATCCTTATTTTAGCTTATGTTAAAGACCAATTGAAGCTAAAATATGTTAAAGACCAATTGTTTAAGGTGTTGATATTTACTGCAAATTGAAATCAGTTATTAACAGAAAGCATCTACAATAAGAAACTGTTTTTCCTTCAGCTTCATATCTTACCACTGTATTGAATGCCACTTCCAAGTTTAATGTTGCAGCTAGCTAACTTGGATAATAACAACTTAACCTTTCAGTGTGTGCTAAACTAATGAAAATGCTTTTAAGATTAACTAGAAGTGGAGGGCCAGAAAAATAATACACTCGTCTAAAGCAATAACAAAATTGATTTCAGTTTGTATTTCTGTGAAGTAAAGGAAGACAATGGATAAGACTGAAATTGATATTATATCTCAATAATGTAGTAAGAAGGAATTCTATTTGGAGAATCACTTTCTTTAAACTTTTGGATGAGGCAAAGCATTCATGCCTTGAAAAGGCCATTTCCTCATCAATTATTGAACTTAAATTAGATACAAAAGTATGATTCCTTCCCCAATATAACTTCAATGCTTTACATAAACAGAAGCAAAAGATGTGATTCAACATCAAATCCCACACCACATATCATACTATTTATAATTAGAAATCCTGGATGGATAAGTACATAATCTCATTTTCAAAGGTTGTGAATTGGTTATCCTTGACAAAAAAGAGGAAGAAACTTTCTTGTTCTCTGATCCATTTGTGCACACATTAAAGTACAGTACCTACATAATACAGTGACCTTTGTAGCCTTCCAGTATTTGACTAAGACATGAAGTAATTTTAATGTAACACGGAATTTAAAACAGTTGCTTTCCGTCCTCCAGACCTCAACTCAGCACTTTCCCTGGGCGGTTCAATGATGATAAGAACACATGGATAATGACGTTATGTTACTGAGTTTGTAGTCATAAAATATGGAACTCATTTTCAGCGTTTTAGATAGTGTTTATGTTATAACAAAACCAAATTCAATCGTAGGACTAGGAGATCACATTCACATCACTTCTGTTAATTACAAACCTTCACAACTTACATGAATTTGAAAAACACCCAAACAGATTGACATGAATTAGATATATTTGACCCAAACAGATTGACGTGAATTAGCTGATATATGATACAAATCAAATCAAAGAAATGATTACAGTACTTGACAAGATCTTTCATCATTGTCACAATGAAAATTTTGACACAACACTCTTTTCATGTTGTACAATCACATATATACCAAATCTATCAACATGTAAGATATTCACTGTACTAACTAATGCTTCATGCAGTTTCATCAGTCATCAAAAATTAGATGCAACTAGTCTAGTCTGGTTTGACATAAATTCTGTATGTCCTGCACAATTTCGAAAGAGATTCAACTGCTCGTCAGTCAGGCTGACCTTGGTATATTTGATGTAAGATGGGTGTTAACATTGGTGGAAGCATTAAAGACAGGTCTGGAGACATCAAAGGTTCAGCTCTAGGTCTCCAAATATGTTAAGTTGTAATAATATTGTAGATGTAGAATATGTTGTTCAATCGTGTATTTATTTGTAGGAATTGTGTATTTATTCTATGAGTTAAAATATCCCTCTATCTTAAGAAAAAAATACTTTAATACTATAGATATATGAAAGGAAATCATTAGCATGGTTCTTGAGATGAGCATTTTCTTCTACTTTAGAACAATGAGCCATATTATTGAAGTCTTTAAGGCTGATCCAATTGGTTTTCATACTTGAATGGATATCTTCAAGTTTATTCTATAATGAACTCTTAGGGTAGAAGGTAAGATTATAAGCATACACAAGACAGACCTAGAGATTATAGAACAACACCTAAACATATGATAAAGCAACATAATTACCTCTAGAAATTGAACCACTGGAAGCCACACCACAACTGCAGGATCGGTTGAACTCTTAGTCAAAAATACCTGAAATGAAACAGTAACATTTACATCAACAAGTGCACCTATAGTAACATTTACATCAAGAAGTACAGCTATATTCACATAAGGGTTATGAAGTGATCTACATGGTTGATGCTATTGATGAGTATGCAGTTGGTCAGTTCAAGGAATTTGAAGGTAAAAATACTCATAACCAAATTGACAAGTATTCTTAACCATGCCAAAAGAATCCTAGAAGGCTCTGATTTGTCAATCGTAATTGGGATTAGTCTTCTAAGTGATAAATGTCTCTTATATATCTCAAATAACAAGCTGGAAATAATTACATGCTTTGGTATAGAACTGATATATGTGATGAAACAATATTAATCATAAGCAATAGTATCATCTTCTCAAAGGACGGAGATAAACAATCCAACTTCTTTCATAGCATAACAATAGCAATCCAAAAAGCATCAATTGCATCATAAGAATTTATTCATCATCGTCGTCGGTCGAATCTTGGAATACAATATCACATTCATTGTCACTACTACTTATCTCTAAGTCATCCAAATCGTCACTTAAACGTTGCTCGGAATTCAATACAACATTATTTATTACGTCAAATGCAATATCAGTTCTATCTAAAAACTCTAAGGAACATTCCTTGACTTCGACTGGAACTTCATTAGACGCTTCAATGTCATCTGAACCTTCTTCGTTACCATGCGAAGGGATATCATACGCATGTCTAACTTCATAGTCTTGCACAATCTGCCAATTTGAACCGAATATCAAATCTTCCACAAAAAAAACTTGCTTAGCTTGGTTTGCCAATATAAATGGGTCATCCTTGAACCAAAACTTAGTAATGTTGATGCTTTTTACAATGCCGTTGACCCTCATATTCGAATGTCCAAGATCGTACCATTTGCATTTGAAAAGCACAACACTTTTTCCCCTAATATATTCAAGCTTGATAATATCTGTCAGCATCCCATAAAATGTTATATTGTCTTCCCCATAATTTCCTAACACTACAACACCACAATTTTGTGTCATCCTATGCAGATCACGGGCTTCAGTGCGAAATCGCATTCCATTAGTATTGCAAACTGTATACTTCTGCACCAAACTATGAGGTCCACATGCTAATGCATACATAGACTCAAAGTTATGTCCTTCATGGGAGCTAGCTAATGTCGTCATCTATCACAAGAAAGGAAAATTAATTAATAATATATAATCAGCAATGAACACCTCGTTCAAACCTTCTTCTCACCCGATGCTTAAACCATGAAGAAAATTGTTCTTTATGTCTCCTATCAACATATAATGGACTTTGTTGCCTCAACTCATCTATGTGCTCACTATGGATCATTAAAAATTGAATCAAATTTATATGAATTATCTCAACTTATTATGTAATCTTAATTGAATAGTTTGTTAGAAAAACTTACTCGATATACGAACTTATCTCATGAAAATTCATAAGCACATACCAATGTGCAATCTCTAGCTCATTTGTAGGAAGAGAAATTATTTTGCCAGACCTAATTGGCTTACAATATTGTTGGAAGAACACTGATATATCACTACCATCAACCATATCATTGATCCGATCTGGCACATTGAAGTTGGTTTCAATTCCTTTCAGATACATTGAACAGAATGTCGTGCACTCTTTAACAACATATGCTTCAGCAATTGACCCTTCTGGACGTGCTTTATTTCTGACAAATCCCTTCAGTGTACCTAGGAATCTTAACAAATGATTAACCATAATTAGATAGGCCACTGTTTAGTTAACTTTTAAGAGTAATACGATAAATTTAAAGAATACCTCTCAATTGGATACATCTATCTATACGCAACTGGTCCACCAAGTAAGGCTTCATTTGGGAAATGAATAGCCAAATGTACCATGACATCAAAGAATGCCGGTGGGTATATCATTTCAAGTTTGCACAAGATTAAAATAATCTCCTGACACATCTTTTGTACATCATCCTTTTTCAAACTTTGTCTACAAATTCTGCGGAAGAAGTCCCCCAACTCCAGTAAAACACCTGTGACATCTTTATTCAAAATGCCACGAGTCCCTAATAGAAGAATGCTTTGTAACAATATATGACAATCATGAGACTTCAGCCCACTAATCTTCCTTTCATCAACTTTAACACATCTAGATATATTTGATGCATATCCATCTGGAAACTTCACCTGCTTGACAAACTCACAAAACTTCTTCTTCTCATCCAAAGACATTGTATAGCATGCTGGAGGTTTTCCCACAATAGTTCCATAAGCAACTCTTATCAACTTTAATTCTTTGCGAATATTCATATCTTCCAAATCAAGCTGAGCCTTGATTGTATCTTTGGTTTTACCTTCAACATTCATCAACGTACCAAGTATATTGTCACAAATATTCTTCTATACATGCATGACATCAAGATTATGCCTTAATCTTAACTTATGCCAATAAGGTAGATAAAAAAGAATGCTTTTTTTTATTCTAATTCAACTCTCCTTCCAATCTCCTTCTCCTCTTATTGTTGTGGTGCTTTCCATAACATATATGGTCCACATGACATAATTGATCCACCACAGCATCTCTGTCTGGTAAGTTAGGTATAGGTCGATGATCACTCTTGCCATCAAACTTCTTGCTTCTTCACCATGGATGATCGTAAGGAAGAAAACGATGATGACCTAAGTAATCAATCTTACTTCTTAACTTATAAGATGGAGTGTGCGTGTTACAGACAGGGCATGCCTTATAGCCTTTTGTGCTCCACCCAGAAACAGTACCATAGGCTGGAAAGTCATTAATCGTCCACACTAAAGCTGCATGCATTCAAAAATTTTCGCCCTTTGCCGCATCAAATACATCAAAACCATCTTCCCATAGCTCACTTAACTCATCCACTAGTGGTCTCATATAGACATCAATGTCTCGACCAACCGCTTTCAGACCTGGAATAACCAACGATAGCATAAAATATGACTCATACATACACATCCAAGGGGGTAAATTGTATGCTAAAAGAACAACAGGCCACACGCTATATGAAAGTGACATATTGCCATATGGATTGAATCCATCTGTTGCTAAGCCTAGTCTCACATTACGTGGTTCTCTGGCAAACTCAGGATATAGCTCATCAAAGCTCTTCCAAGCTTCTCCATCAGAAGGATGAACCATGGTATTTTCGTCACCTTTAGGCCTATCATTATGCCAAGTCATTTGTTCAGCGGTCTTACTTGACATGAATAATCGTTGCAGTTTGGATTTTAATGGAAAGTACTGCAACACTTTCCATGGTATCTTCTTACCCTTGCCATCATTAATTCTCCATCTTGATGTTCCACACTTGGGACAACTTTGCAAGTCCCCATACTCTTTCCAAAACAGGAAACAATCGTACTTACATGCATGTATCGACATATAACCCAAACCTAGGCTCCGTAGAAATTGATTTGCTTCATAATAGGACTTCGGCAAAGTTTCACAATGAGGTAATACATCCCTAAACAGAGCAAGTAACATGTCAAATGACTTATTGCTCCACTTGTTGTATACTTTCAAGTGAAGCAACTTTATTAAAAAGGACAACTTTGTAAAGTTTGTACATCCGGGGTACAACTCTTCATTTGCTTTACTCAATAATTCATGAAAGCCTTGTCCTATAAAATCACCGACCCCATTAGGACGACTCCTTCCATCTTCATCAATTGGGCAATCATTTATGAAGGTACCCACATCATGAAGCAAATATTGCATGCCATCATCCTCCTCATCACCATCACCCTCATTAATATCATTCCCCATCCCATCAATGTCTACATTTGCATCACAACCCTTTCGCCTGAGATAAATCTATATTCCGGCTTTTCACCGTATAAAACCCAACGAGTGTATGATTGGTGCATGCCGAATCTCATTAAATGGTCACAAGCATTCATTTGAGACCTAATATAACAATTCATGCAACGACTACAAGGGCATGAAATTTCACAATCTTTGCCCTTTTTCCCACCACAAAATTCATAAATGCTTTCACTCCATCAATGTATTCACGAGAAACCCGAACACTGTTCATCCAACTCTTATCCATTGACCAAAAACTACCTATTAATTTAACATAAACATGACAACATTATGTTATGTTAGTGGGAATTCAATTCACACATAAAACACAAACAACAAGTTGGAATAATAACAATAACTACATCATCACGAACAACATCTCCATCAATGCCCAAATCCCCACTATTGCCTATTATATGCAACCCTTAGTTGGAGTCTGTTGGACCCCGATCTTTAATTGGAATTTAGAAATAGTAAATGAAATTGAATGAGTGTTTTGTTTAAGTATTATGTTATAGATGAAATTATGCTTTAAGGAAATTTTGAGAAAAGAATTATGAGTTTTCAATGTATTTGATAATTGTGGAGATTTGTATGGATTATGAAAGTTTAAGCGAATGAATTGATTGAAAAGTTAGTAAAAAATCAAGAAATAAAGAGAAAAGCGAGAGAATTTGAAAAAAAATTAAGAAAGTTGACTTTTGGAGATAGAAAGTTTGACTTGAGAGTTGACTTTTTGTTTGAGGCAAAATTTGAGAAAATTGTCTTCTGGAAACTTGTAGTTTATATCAAGAGCTTTCTGTAGCCATAAAGTTTGATATTTTTCGATATCGGAAGTGAGAGTTATGATCAGTCAAAGTTCGTTTAGAGTTTGACTTTTTGAAGAAAAAGTTGACTTTTTGATTTAGGCAAAATTCGAGAAAATGATCAACATGAAAATTGTAGCCTCTGTCGAGAGCTTTTTGTGGACATAAAGTTTACTATTTTTCGATGTCGGGATTGAGAGATATGAATTTCTGAAGATATGCTTTGTTTTGAAAATGCTATTAAGTATAGATTTGTGTATTCTATGCTTCGAGGCCACTCGTCTTATGGATTTAGTCTGAATTGGAGTAAGTAGTCTTCATGAAAGTTTTAAATGATGTTTTTATCTTTCCATTGATATAAAGCTTGCAATTTTTCGATATCGGGGCTAGGAGTTATGAGCGAATAAAAATTGGAAGTCGTTTAGGAAAAGCTGTTTTGGACAGAATCTTTGATTGAGGTTTTGACCCATTTCAAGACCTAATTTGATTTTGAGTACTTCAGGGAAGTTGTAGAGCTTCCTTTGATCTTTTTATTGACACAAAGTTTGTCAAATTCCGAGTTCGGGATCTAGAGATATGATTGTGGAAAAGTTCGGTTTTGAAGTTCCGATACTTTGTTTTTAATCTGATCCCTTTTGTAATCTTTTGCTTATAATTCCTTCGTCCGACTTCCGATTGATTTGATTCTCGAAGCGTTGGATTCCTAAGACGATTAATTTCATTTTCTTGAAGAATTATGATTTTTAGGAGATTAAATGGAAAGAGATTGATTGAACCTAAGTGAAAGATTTGGTTATAGGTTATAAGTTGGATAATTTTCTGAACATGGTTCGGTATTTTGAGAATTTCGGGAGCTGTACAACTCCGATTGAGTTGATTCTTGAGGCCAAATAAATTTAAGATATAGGGCTACAACTCTTGTGAAGGGATCAAAATTTAATTTCATCCCTAATATTGTTAATTTCTGGACTGAAGTTATGTTAATGTTCAGTCTCGGATTTTGTGAAGGTCCGATAGTATTTTGGCTATAACTTCTTTGTTTCTGATCCAAATTGAGCGCGGTCAGTGGCGTTGGATTCTTATGATCTAGAGGAACAATTTTTAAGAAGAAAGTTTGTCCAAATTATTTCGTTTAGATGCTTGAAAATAGGACGCAAGTAGTCAATTTTTGAAGTTCCTGCAGGGGCAATTTTGGAAATAGGCAAATAAGTGAGGGGCAACTTGGTCATTTGTGCCCCATTTTAATGACATGGCATACAAATCAGATGGGTGTCGTTTGGAAGAGAAGAACCACGATTATTCTAGAGAAAATAAAAGAAAGAATAAGAAGAGAATGGAGAGAAGAAGTTTTCGTATGGAGAAAGAAGAAAGAGTAAGTGGGATTTCGAAATTTTTTGATCTTTGAGCTTGAGTTTTGCTTGGTTTCAAAGGAAAAAAGATGGAGAATGAAGAAAGCTAGCTTTGGGAACCAAGAAATCCGAAAATAGAAGGAGAAAGAGGTAAGAGAAAATTTTCAACTTTTAGTTTTTGATGAATTTTTTGTTGAGAAATATGGAAAAGGACTTGGGTTTGTGATTTATGAAGTTGATTTTGATGATTATGCCTTAGGTTGTGTTTAATTTTGGATGGAATGAATGTCAGTTTGAAATTTGGGAGTTTTTGAAATTGTTGTTTTAGATTGCTTGAATTAGTGATGAATTTAAGATAGCCTAAGTTAATTTTGATGTTTATGCTTTAGGTGAAGTTTAATTTGAAAAATTGTAAATTGGGGGTTTAGGCCAAATTAGAAATTTGGGGATTTTGTGAATTAATGGTGTAGAATCATCAATAATAGTAGGAATTGGTAAAATATGAAATCAATTTTGAAGAAATTGTGATTTATGGTATTGAATTTGTGTAAATTGGTTTAGGCATTGATGTTTTCTAAGCTCAATTTGAGAAATTAAGTTAATTATGATATTGAATTTGATTGAATTGGTTTAGGTTCAATTTGAAATTTGGAGATTTTAGAAATTAATGATGTACATATCTTGGAATTAGTATGAATTGATGACTTATGCATCAAATTGAAGGATTAAGTTATTTATGAGATTGAATTTTGATGAAATTGCTTTAGGGAATGTTAAATTGGAAGAAAAAAGGAGGCTTTGGAGCAATTGAGGCACAAAGCAAGTTGTTAGCATGGATATGAGGTGGGTAGTATGTTTATTTATTGAATTTTAAGCTAAGCATGAATATTTGAAAATATGAATCTGAATAAATTTGATTTTATGATTGAAAGAAGTTAGTGCATACATTGTTGTGAATTTGATTGGTTCGTGATCAAATTGATGATGTAATTTGTATTAGATGTGTTACATGAATTTATGTGGATATGTGAATGGTTGAAATTTTTTTGAAGAAAAACAAGATTTTGAAAAGTGCCTTCGGGCAATCTGAAATTCCGTTTTGCTTATGTGCTATGTGGGTTTGGTCAGGTCCTTTTGTGAGTCATTACCGTCTCTACTTGTTTAAGCCTTCGCTTCTACGCCCGCAAGAGGCAATGGAGTTCGATCACGGACTCCTTCACTACCGCATATGATCGCTATGAAATGTGCGATGCGTCTCGTTATGGACCAAACCAAACCATTTAATGTGTTATTGTGATTTGTGTTGGATGCCGCGGTATAACCCGCAAACACAAGCCGCAATATAACCTGCAAACACCTACGGGTGGGGTGTAGGGTCCAACATTAAACCATTTTGAAATGTTATGTGCTTTTTGCTTTTGTTCATATTTGTGATGCATTGAAAATGTGTTGCATTCATGTATGCATGATTTGGAATGATTTGAGAATTTGAATGAGAAATTGAGCTTTGAAATCGAGAAATTTTTGGAAATTAGTAATAAAGAATTTGAAAATGTGGAAAGTTGAAGAAATAAGTTTTTGTTGAAAGATTTGCAAAATAACAAATGTTTTGAGAAATGTTTTTGCTTATGTTTCAATTTATAAATATATTATCCACGAGCTTCCGAGCTCACCCCCCTTTCATCCCCAATCTTCAGGTTTTTAAGCAGGAGATCGGATGGAAGACGAGCATGACCTCAGTCCAATTTGTGCTTGTTCGTATTTTATGTGTAAAGTTTGATGTTCGTATTGGATTTTATGGATGGTTAGAAAGCCAGTAAAGTGTATTTAGTCTGAATGTAAAGAATGTATACAGTTATGCTGAAAATGAGTATGAATTGAATTTATGATATGTGTAAGTAAATTATGGAGTTATATATGAATTGAAATGTATGTGAATAGATTTGCTCGTGGCCAGTAAATGTATATGATTGTATTGTGTTCGGATTGAGGATTTTTGAAGTGTTAGGTTTAGATATGCGTTTCTGCTGGTGTTTCGGATTCCGGACGGGAGGTCCGATGTTGATTTGTGTTGTTAGGTTGAGATATTAGAAGTGTATTTTGCCTTTGCATAAATTTTTTGGGCTGTCAAAATACAGCCGTTATGCTGCCGAAATTTCGGTAAAATGGGTAAAAAAAGGGTTTAAAAATGAATGTCTAAAAAAATGATTAAGAAGTTAGTTTGGTAAAGATGAGATTTGCGTGATTAAGACAAATGATATGAATTGAGTGTTATATGAGGATAAATTTCCAAAAAGGAAATTGTATGGTTTGAATGTGATTGAGTAAAGAGAAAGGGAATGAATAAGAGAAAGAAAAAAAAATTATACCGGGTTTGGATAATCTAGGTTTCCAACGCGAATGTGTTTATGTGTTCTTAATTGTTCTCGGATGTCGGCTCCGTTTGTTAAGTATCGATTGTTTCCGATTCGAAATTTCGATGCGAAATTTCTGTTTCCATTCGCTTTCGTTTCCTTCGTTCTTCGTTTTTCGGTTAGGATCCGGTTTCCAGATCGGGTCCCAACAGAGCCATAATAGGAAGGTTGAGCTTATGTGTAACATACACCTCAATTGTCCCATATATGTTCAAAATAATTATTAAAAAATGTAAATTTTATTAGATTTGATGAAATTTTAAGACATTAAATTTAATACCTAGATCTCTAAAGTAATATATTTTCAAAATAATAATTAACATAATGCAAATTTAAAGAGAATTGATGAAATTTAAAGAGGTGCAATAAACCGGAAATGAAGAAAATCATAGCAAGAATTATGATTATAAGCAATATACTAGGACTAACCTTGTTGCTAAAGTTGAAACCATCTGCATGAAGTTTTCTTTGAGGAGGTGGCTGAGAAAGTGAGTTGAGATCTGATTAGCTATTGAATCTGAATCATGGTAAAAGAAAAAATCATTATTATCTTTTGTAAGAGTGTCTGCAATTTGAGATCTAAGCAATTGAACACAACCAATAGGATTAATATGTTGTCACCATAATGGAACAAGAGAATATTGGTTGCACACATTATCAGTTCTATACCAAAGCATGTAAACATTTCCAGCTTGTTATTTGAGATATATAAGAGACACTTATCAGTTAGAAGACTAATCCTAATATCTGCAAAAAAAATAAGAGCCTTCTAGGATTCTTTTAACATGGTTTATCTTATCCCCTCTAAAAACGCAAGCAACATCAAGAAAAATATTCTTCTCTTCCTCATCCAACACATCAAAACTCACTTTGAGCTTATTCAGGATTTCTTGGTTAGGAATACTTTTCAATTTTTGTAATCTGAATTCCCATTCCTGTATATTCTTGCCATATAAAAATGAACCCAAAACTTATCAATGCTCATGGAACACCTTTGGCAAATTCTACAACTTTTCTTGACAATTTCAGATAATCATCAGCAGAAACTTGAGAAAGGAATTGCTTCAAAACATGAGAATGAGAAAGTGTATACTTCTTATTTAGTCACTAGAAAGTTGTTACATCTTCTTGCTTTTTTTTTTTTTCTGTTGTAACTTGTTTTGCAAATATTTTAATTTCAGTTGACATCTTCAGAAAATTGAAAGGTTATTGTTTTGAAAGGTTGCTAAACTTTATTTCAGTTAAAGGTAATTGTTTAAGGTATTATGAAGGCAATTAACTTTATTTTAGTTAAAGGTAATCGTAGCAGTAGATAATCATAGTAGTTAGTTAGAATAAGGAGACTGCAAAGTATAGTTTACGAGTGAAGAGGGATAGGCAGGAGATTGATAAGAATTCTCGGTAGTTTTCCAGAGATTGTACTACATTCCACAATGTCTATTTGGCTAATTGTGACTAAAGAGATTGATAAGAATAAGGAGACTAAAGATTGTATAACAGAAAGCATCATTATAGTGTATGTCTAAAAGTTCTTAGGCAGTCCTAAGTGAAACATAACAAATTTGGCTATTTGTGAATGGTGTTTATGTTTACATTCCACAATGTCATTTTGCTTAAGAGTTTAAACATAAGACCTTTGATGAATAATACCAAATTGGGATAGAGGGAATAATATAAAAAAATTTTGAATTCAAATCTATTATCTATTCTAATCATCTTAGCTGATAATTTAAATTAAAATTTAAACATTTTAAAGAACATAAGAATAGATATGGTTTGAGATTTAAATTTTAGTAAGTCCATGTGCACTTACTGAAATTATCAAGTATATTGAGGAAATAAGTTGCTTCATTAATAGTGGAATGATTATAAGGACTAGTTTATTAGTTATTCACAACAAGAAGATTAAATTTGAAACTATGAACGTACAAGCAATCAGTAAGAACTAGTTTATCAGTTAAAATCACATGTCTTATTTTAAAAATGAGAATCGTGGAATGTCTTATTTTAAAAATGAGAATTGTGGAATGTCTTATTTTAAAAAAAATTTGTATCTTATGTAAGGCTTCCATATATTCTTCATCCATATTGTTGCACACTATATTAACTTTTGGCCTTTCATTCTTTATACAAACATAGTCAAATCCCATCTTAACAATCATGTTCTTCAAAGCATTTCATAACATAATCAAGGGGAGAAGGAATAAGGCCAACATATTATGCTTCAAAGCACTAAATTGTACAGTGGTAAAGGATTAGGACAATATGAAATTAATGGCTTAAGGTTACTTTGCAAACCTATTTGGAACTTACAAGGAAAGTTACTCCAAAGGCGATTAGATCTTCTACTTTCTTATTCAAACATAACAAAGCACTAGGATTAGATGACTTTAGTGCTAAATTACTTCAGTCCACTTGGAGCCTCATTGATTCTCTATTCATCAATAATATTGTCTAAGAGTTCTTTGATGTCAAATGTCTTTTTCTGAACTAAACGTACAAAACATTTGTCAGCCTAGTTCCTAAGACTCCAATTTTAGAAAATCTTAAGGAATGCTGGCCAATTTCATGTTACATTGTCATTTAATAACTTATCTTCAAGATAATAGCTAAGAGGGTAAAAAATACAGTCAAAAGTTTCTTAAATGCTTGTGAGGGAGCATATGTTAAAGGTAGGAATATAAGAGACAATGTTTGCATAGCTCAAGAGTTTTCTATGGGTCACTCTAGCAACAAATCCATTAAGAGTTATGTAATTACAATTAAATTTATTAAGACTTTTCATAAAATTAGTTGGGAATTCATTACTGTAATCAAAACAAACGCAATATGTGACGAGCCTTACCCCAACAACAGTGTAGGACAACTAGAAGCTGCATTGGAGAGTGAAGTTTGGAAAAAAGCAATGGTAGAGGAGCTGACGACAATTGAAAGAAATCAGACCTGGACATTAACAGATTTACCTGAAGGAAAGAAGGCAATCAGCTTGAAGTGGATATTCAAGAACACTTGGTATCTTGACAGTGCATGTTCAAATCACTTGACAAACAGAACCCATGGGAATTGATTCAGCAGAAACACCACCAACAGAACCTAAGGCAATAAATTCAACAGAGAAACCGTTAGCCCTCCGAATGTCACAGCCAGTTAGAAGGGGAGCAGTGGTTCTAGATGACTATGTGTTGGAATAAAATAAATTATGTTAGAAGAATTAGTTACAGGAGAACTATAAGTATCCTTGAGATAGGAAAGATAGGATACAAAATTGCTTGTATTGATTCGGTCTTCTTCTCTTCGCTGAGCACTACCTACCATTTAATTTCCAGGAATACCCATTGCCTTCCATCTACTGCTACTCGTTCTTAATAACTATTTTTGGGCATCTCACACAATAACACTTTCAAAACTAGATTAACCGTCAAACACAACTTACCTCCACCAATGGTAGACACCGGCAGCAGCACTCCGACAACAGCACTCCGACAACCCACATAAACTTCAGCAACGACAACACAAATCAACGGTCCAAGGTAGCTCGAGAGAGAGGGAAAATACGACAGCAGCAGGCGGGATTGAGGAAAAATGCAACAGCAGCAGCAGGCGGGAATGGAGGGGAACGACTATAAATTGGGGAACTTAGGGATGGAGGGGAACGACGTCGATTGGGGAAGGTGGGGCTTGGTAGTAAACCGCAAACGACGTCGTTTGGCCTTTAAACTAAACGATGTAGTCTTGCTCAACGAAGAAATCAAACCAACAGGTCAGCCTTCCGCGACGTTTCCTCTTTACAAACGTCAAGGATTATTTTTCTCGACGTTTTCCTGTTAAAATGACACAACAGGTCTAACAAATCCGCGTCGTTATTGTAAAACATCACGGAAACTCAGTAGTTTTCGTGACGTTTTAAAAACATCACGAAAACTACGAACTATTGGCGACGTTTTTTACAAAAAACATCACGAATTGCCCTTAATTGTTGTAGTGTAACTATCCTTAATAACCTACATGTTTGTTGGTCTACATATCTACATTTGCTTAGCAACCTAACTAAGAGCATAAAAATGCTAATGAAAAGCGTTCCATGGAATGGTAAAGAAGGGAAATCCTCTAGAGCTAAAGTTTAACATGATGTTTATTCCTTTAAGCCAAAAAGGAGGTCTTAGCATAAAACCCATCAAAGTAGTTAAAAAAGTTCTTATGGAAAAATGATTATGGAAGCTAATTGTTAATAAAGAATCTCTTTAGGTAAAGAAGATTAACTTAACATTTCTCAAAAGTCACTATTTATAAAAGATCAAAGCTAAACAAAACATCTATAAGACCTTAAAACATATCCTTGATCTAAGATATAAGCAAAGGTACTACATCATAACTAAGATTAAGAATGACTAACCCTCCTAGTTCTAGTATGATAATCTGCATGATTTTGGTCCGTTACATCTAGTGGGGAATCTCTATAATATAAGGAATAACATTCCTAATTATTCTTGAGTCAGTATTATCATAGAGGAGAATAACTAGATATGGAAAGATCCCTACTCTAGAGGATTCTCATTTATCCAAAGCTTCATATCACCTATTTTCCAAATCAAGAGGTTGAGGACACTTACTACTACATAAAGTATAATCAAAAGGCTCCATTAATAGCTCTTATTTTTATATCTTCTAACCCCTTTTACTATTAGACCCTTAGAGATCATTGGTTTGGAATAATAATAACATCGCTAAAACCTTCTTTATAACCCAGCTAATTGTTCAGAAGAAACTGAGGGCCAAAGGCAAACTTTTAAAAATGATGAGCTTAAGTTCTACTTCTATGTTTTGCCACCAGGAAAATGAATCTTTTGATCATTTACTCTTTAATTGCAACTATACCATTATTATATGGAGACAAATCCTAACCATCTTTAACCTCTACTATAATCTAAACTTATGGAATAATATAGTGGAATGGATTTACAGAGGTCTTAGTAAGTAGGAATTTTTAAATCTCTTCTATGTAAGTTTGCAGTATCTATAGGATTTGGAAAAAATGAAATTAAAGAGTATTCAAAGGGAAACAACAAAGCAAGCATTCTCTAAGCATTAATATCTTTAAATGAATCATGGAAAATATGTTTGCCGAAGACTTGGTGAAAGAGATCATTAATAATTTGATAAGGCATATGAGATTTAGAGTGAATTACTTCAAGGGATTTTGAGATTGTATATGAATACAAACTCCATTCCCTTTGTTAATGGTTAGAACAAGCTTCTTTAAACTTGTTATGGTTTCTTTAGTGATTTTATTATTCTTTACTTTCTTTTATCTACTTATCTTTTCTTGTAGAACCAAATATTTAGCTATACTAGTTTTTTTCCTCCTGGAATAAAGTTTTCAATTTTAAAAAACTCCTATGAAGAAAATTAATAACGGTAATCACCATCCTTACTATATTGCTCCAATTTTGATGGCAAGTTGACCTAGATTTTTTCCTTCACTTCTTTGTTAACTAAATACAAAAATAAGTGGAAACTTTGAAACCAACTAAGAGTTGAATTAATAGTTTCTCTATTTGAGATAGGAACATGTCATATGGAGAGTATATGTTGACTTTCTATTAAATTGTTACCATTTGGTTAAACATAAATTATAGTACACTAAGATTAATGCATTGTTAATATATCATGAATTTTATTGATTAATCTAATATCAAGAATGAACTTGTATAAATAAATATAACATAAAATATATGTTTTTGATTTTCCATTTCATTTGAGTAACTTGTTAAACTTCTAAGCAATCTTGTTGATTTTGAACAAACTCTTAAAACTTTCTCATTACTTATACAAAACTTTTAGGAACAATGACAAAAGGGTATTTATACTTTTCTTAATACATAGAACTCTTGAAGAATAAGATAATTAGAATATACATAAGAACTTTCTTATACATATGTAAAGACCTAAAAGCTACTTATAGTAATCTCACTAGACCTCCCATCATAATCTTAATAAGCATTAAACCCACAAGAATGAGGTGTCATTTACTCATTTATTTAGATGCTTTATTAAATTACTTTATTATCTTCATATCAAATCAAATTTAATTTTCTTAATATTAATTTTAAAATTAAAATTTTCAAAATTTTAATAAGGAAAAATTATAATATCCTACGATTTGAAAAATATTAATTATCGTATGAATAATAAAGAAAATTAGAAAACTTAATGGAATAAAATAAACTTTTATTGATTGACCTTTTGAAATGATTTTGTCCAAAGATGATCGATTTGGTCCCATAAGACTTTTGATATTAGAATATATAAAACCGATTACATATATGTTATAGATCCAACTTAATCAAGCATATCTAATTACCTTTCTTATAAGAAATAAAAATGTAATATAGCAAATTAAAATAATAACCTGATGATCTTTAATGTACCATATCTCATTTTTGATCTTAAACTTTAAACATTATGCCAAACTACAATAGAAAATTTTGATCTCTCTCCCTGTATGCTAAACTACATTAGAGGAATACCTTACGGGATTAAAACTTATGTCCTTTAATGTCTCAGAAACCCATATGTATCTTGAGATAATTGAATTGTTAAGGAAAAATAATTAAGTTCAAACCATAATTATGGACATATAATTAAGTTCAAAATATAATTATGTTTAATAACGTATCATATGTTTAAGATTGACAAAATCTTAAGATTTTATCTTATAATATAATGATACGATATAATATGTATGGCCTGCAAGAAAATGATGACTATTAATACTTTTAACTTTTATGTCATTGCATAGTTCTTAGTTCCTTGAAAATATCATTTAAATCACTTAACAATATTCCAATGATTTAATTATGGAAAAATCTCGTTTGAATAAAAAGCTAGGGTTTCTACCCCTTCTTTGAATACTCTAGGATTTCTCTTTGCCTTCCCTCTTATGGCTTTTACCTTTTTGCATTTGACAGTTTCCTTTTTTTGGAAATTTAACTCTCGTACCTAGTTTGGTACTCTTTTGGTACAGTTTAACTTCTTCATCTACTAAGGTTCTGCCTTAAACGAGGGCCTCTTGAAGACCTGAAAAATGTAGAAAGAAGGGTTTTCCCCTCCACCTCCCTTGAATCTTGAAGAGTTTCTTGAACTTGCTTCTACTGTAAAGGGAAACAAGCTGCTGAACTTCTAGCTACGGTAAATATCGAGGAACATGCCAAGCTTGAACAACCAAAAAGTGCTTGGAAACAGAGGCCGAACATCCAACAGAACAAAGGTATGCTAAAACATTTTACAAATGTTATGAAGGATGGAGTGTTATCTCCTCCTAAAGAGTTTCTCCAAGCTGGAGTAAAAGTTTAGTCTTCGACGTTGGTGGGATACTTTTGGAATAAAAGACTAGCATTTCTAGTTATTAATGCTTAGGTTGCAGAAAGGTGGGGAAAGAAGGGCTTGGAGAAGACCATTTTAATGGAATATGGTACATTTCTTTTCAAATTTTCTATTAAAAATAATTTGAATGAAATCATTGAACATAGACCTTGGCATATAGATAGACGACCTATGTTTCATCAAAAAATGGAAGCCTGGTTCAAAATTTGATAGAGGTAGCATTGATGTATTTCCTTTATGGGTTAATCTTTATAAGGTTCTACTTCATTTTATACGACTGAAGGTTTAAGCTACCTTGTGAGCTTACTTAGGAAACCAACCTACATGGATTCCTAAACAACCAACATAGAGAGAATTTTCTTTGCCAAAATTTGCACTGAGATAAATAGAATTTTTAATATGCCTGATAGATATCTAATCTTGAATCTTAGAGAAGATGAGGAACTTAAGAAAATTGAAGTTCCTATCACCTATAAATGGAAACCAAACCTATCATGTAAGAGTTGAAAGCCTATTGCAAAATTCTTTAAAATAGGATGGCATGATGAGTTGATGGAATTATCCAAATGAGTCAAAGGAGGATACTCAAATTAATTTTGTAGATATGGGGGAACGTACTAATGGGGATAATTAAGCATTAATTGATGTTCTGTACAACAACTCTACTGAAAATGAGACCCCCAAGCATACCTTAAAATACATATTGATATGGTGGATAACATTCAAATGGTAAATGAAAAAAATACTGAGAACAATGTAGGGACAGGAGTACAAGATGAAGCTAAAGACCTAACTTTCAATTAAGCCAATAGCTCTAGGGAAAATTAACTAAAAGAAAGGGAAAAAATAAAACAAAAGGGGAACTTCCCTCGGATGTTACTAGTTTGGAATGTTAGAGGGTTCAGTGAACCTCTTAAAAAATCTATGGTAAAGGAGATTATTTTAGAGAAGAGTCCATTTATAGTACAATCTCTTGAAACAAAAATAAAAACAACTTAGCTGTAACGTGTTTCTAAATTTTTAGCAAAATGGAAAGCTATTTCTAACCTCTCTTCCCATTACAATGGAAGAATAATGTGCTTTTATAATTCTAATAAAGTTTTAGTGCAAGTAGAAGGAGAAAGTGATCACATATGCATTTTAATGTCAATTGTAGCTATTATTTTATTCACTATTATATTATCTATGATCGACAGCAGCACGTCATAACATTACGCAAAATATACTAAACCTATAACTATAGCAGTGGTGAGTCTAGGTCGATCTCACAGAGAGTGTTTGATTATATTTTGTAATGAAATTAAACAATTTCTTAGTTAGTTTCCATTTCCTATTTGCAGTTTGGGAGTCCGTGCAGATTGGTTTCCCCAATGAACTAACAAGATAACTTAGTCCCTCAATTATCCAAAACTCCAAAGGCATATTAAGAAAATTAACCCATATAGGAAATGCCTCAATATTACTCTATGTTCTAAAATTCGGACCGGTCATCGAATCGGTGGCCTTACTGATTACTGGTTTGATCGGTTCAACCGGTTCAACCACCGGTCGAACCGGTGTGACGTAATAATTACGCAATAATTATATTTAATTATATATAATATTTAAAATATTTAAAAAAAATCAAAAAATAAAAAAAAATTATTGGACCGGTCCGACCGGTCAATTGACTGGTTCAGACTGGGTCAATTGGAAACCGGTTTTGAAGCATCAATCGGACCGGACCACCGATCGGTCACCGGTCGGACTGATCGGACCGGCGTTTTAAAACCAAGATATTACCTCTATCACAATTTAAACTTGGCTTCCACTTCTGGATGAACATTGGTTGTCCCCCTATATAACAAGGGCCAAGTATAATTATCTCATTCAAGCAAGTTTCTGCTGAGAATTTGAATAGGAAAGAACCATCATCCATTAGCGTAATTTCCTCCAATCCCTTTTTGCTCCACCTTACTGTAGCCCAAGCATGGAAGGGAATGTTGGTGTTTTATTCCAGAAAAAACCAACCAATGTTGTGGACCAAGCATTTGCATCAGCTTTGAGAAGCTCTATAAGGGCGTAAGCTCCATCCTTCATCACATTTTGGAAATGCTTAAGGACTACTTTATTATTTAGAATGTTTGGCTCGTTTTTACATACCCCTTCAAGCTCCTTCCAGTCTCTAACATTCTCCTTAATTAACACTATAGCAGAAGATTCACTAGTCTTATTCCCCTTACCATTTCGAGAGAGTTTTGGAAACTCTTCCATATTCAAATGCAAGGCGTAGGTAACCCTTCCTTCTTAGTACGTATTAGAATATAATATAATGTACATTTATCATTAATGATGACAACTGTAGAGTTAAAATAAACCATACATGTGTATGGTTGATATTCTCCCCTGTACCAAATGCTGTTATTATAAGTGTATATATCACACCACGCACGATTCGCGAGGTGTGCAGATTACAGGAGCACTCACCTTTTTCTATTATATTGCTTTTCTCTTTCTTGGTATCAGAGCAACGCAACAATGTCTTCTTCAGTCGCTTCCTCTGCATCCTCAGTCCAGACGTTTTCGTCTCCTTCATAAAAAACATACACATTATTCAACTCATCCAGCCAAACTACATCTATCAAGTTGGATAGGAGTAACTATTTGGTTTGGGAATCTGTTGTCCTTCCGTTAATCGAAGGAAACTTACTTGTCTCCCACATTAATGGGACAAGTGCAGCGCCACCTCACGTCATTACTTCTGGAACGGAGATCATTCCAAATCCAGCATTTGAGGAATGGTTCTCTGTCGATAGACTTCTTGTAGGGTGGCTACGCAACACAATGAGCCTGGAGATTGGTGCTCAACTTCTTCACTTATCAAACCGCCGAGAACTTTGGATAGGAGCCAAAGAACTTATGTGTGCATCTATGAAATCCAGGGTGATGGTGTTCAAGTCGGAACTCCACCAAACTAGGAAAAACAATATGAAGATGGAAGAATATTTGGCAAAAATGAAGAGCATCTCAGATCAACTCACCTTAGCCGGAGCTCCAGTTGCTACGGATGATCTCATTCTACATACGTTGAATGGCTTGGACGCTGACTACAATCCCATTGTAGTAAAGCTAATTGATCAAGTTGATTTAACGTGGGTTGAAACACAGTCGGCATTATTGGCGTTCGAAAGTAGGCTGGAGCAACTCAATCACTTCTCATCATTAACCATTCAACCAGCGACAAATGTGGCTCAGCGAGTGGAATCAGATTCTGTTAATAACAGTCAGAAGCATTTCTTTGAAAAATCCTCTTGGCGTGGTTCACGTGGTGGACGAGGCCGTGGTAGATCTCGTGGAAGAAAAGGACGATATAATAATAGTGGTGGACGTCCTTTTTGCTACCTATGTGAGAAGCCTGGACATACGATACTGAACTGCTATCACAGGTTTGATAGAAACTTTTATCCACCATCAACACAAAACAGTTATTCACCTTCAGCCTTCTATGCGAAACCTCATACGGTCAATGACCCCTCATGGTATATGGACAGTGGTGCTTCATATCATGTGACACCAAATCCTACACAAGTTGATCATTTCTCTCCCACAGGTAAACAATATCTTTCCACTTGTACTGGAGAAAAAGCTAACATAATTGGCATTGGCATGACTTCTCTACCACACTCAAATTTAACACTCAAAGATATTTTAATTGTACCTTCTGCGACTAAAAGCTTGTTGAGTGTTCATAAATTAACAAAGGATAATCCATTGGTAGTTGCATTCACTAATGATGCTTGTGTGGTGAAGGACAAGAGGACAGGGCAACATGTAGCACAAGGGAGGTCCATCCAAGGTCTTTATCCGATGGATGATTGGTTGCAGAAGAAGAAACAAGGGCATGCTCAAGCAAACATAGCAACCGTGACAACAAAGCAACAACAAGACTTCAGGACTTGGCATTATAAACTAGGACACCCCAGTAATAGAGTTCTACAGAATATACTGCTTAATTACAACGTTGATATTGATTCCCGTAACTTTTTCTGTGAAGCATGTCAATTTGGAAAATCTAAGTTGTTGCCTTTTCCTCAATCTGTGTCTCATGCTACTTCACCTCTTGAATTAGTTCATACCGATTTATGGGGACCATCACCAGTACATTCCGTAGGTGGTTTTCGGTTTTACATACATTTTATAGATGATTTCAGCCGCTATACCTGGATTTATCCATTAAAACACAAGGGAGAAACAGTCAATGCCTTCAACCTCTTTCGTGCACAGATTGAGAACAAACTCAATACCAAAATCAAGACTATTCAATGTGATAATGGAGTTGAATATAAGCCATTTATTCCGATTACTCAAGCAAATGGAATAGAGATGCGTTATACATGTCCATACACTTCTGAACAGAATGGTAGAGCTGAACGGAAGCACAGGCACATAGTGGAAATGGGTTTAACTTTGCTAGCACAAGCACATCTACCTCTTACCTACTGGGTGGAGGCCTTTCAGACAGCAGTATACCTTATAAACCGACTCCCTACCCCTGTGCTCAAAAACCTGACTCCTTTATTTCGACTCTTTAATGAGAAACCTGACTATCAAACTCTCCAACCTTTCGGGTGTGCATGTTACCCCTGTCTCAAGCCATATAACACACATAAATTTCAATATCACAGTCAGAAGTGTGTATATTTAGGTCCGGCATCTCAACATAAAGGCTTTAAATGTTTAAGCTCAACAGGTAGAATATATGTCTCTCGTCATGTAGTATTTGACTCCTTGAGTTTTCCTTGTAGTACAGGCTTCCTAAATAAAAGGGCACAAGTACCTACTAATGACAGTGCGGTTCCCATTTCAGTAACTTTGCCTGGTGCAGAATACTCCAGAAGGGCTGACCCAACGACTATTCTTCAAACGGATCTCGAAGTTCATCGCCAAGCCACAGCGATCCGAATCGAATCAAAGGTCACCCAACTCTAGTTCACATGCTTTAAGTCCAAATGTTGTGACAACAGCCGATGACATTGCTTTGGCTCAACAAACACATGAGTCTATTTCAAGTGAAGCAAATGAACCAGATCTTCAAAACAGTAGTGCAACTCAAGAACCTGGATTACACCCTATGACTACTCGATCTCGGGCTGGTATATTTAAACCTAAACTTCCTTATGTTGGTCTTCTTGAAAATAAAAACATAATTCTGTCCTCTCAAGCTTCTGAACCCAAAAGCATACCAGAAGCTCTTTCTCTTCCTCACTGGAAACAAGCTATGCTCAATGAATTTGACGCTCTAAAAAGAAACAAAACATGGGTTCTTGTACCATATGATGGAACCCAGAAGCTTGTTGACTGCAAATGGGTTTTTAAAACCAAGTTCAAAGCATATGGATCTCTTCTTAAGCACAAAGCACGACTTGTAGCGAAGGGTTATCAACAAGCTCCTGGCGTAGAATATGGAGAAACCTTCAGCCCTGTGGTTAAAGCTACAACTATTCGACTTGTGCTTACCATAGCTGTAACCTTCAACTGGGAAATAAAGCAATTAGACGTGAACAATGCGTTCCTCAACGGTTACCTTCAAGAAAATGTCTATATGAAGCAGCCGGAAGGGTTCTGTGATCCACAACGACCACATCATATATGTAAGCTTGTGAAAGCAATTTATGGCCTCAAACAAGCACCCCGTGCTTGGTTTGATCAACTAAGATTCACTCTCCAGAAATGGGGTTTTCAAAATGCCAAAAGTGATATATCCTTGTTCTATCTTCGCACCGACAAACTTGTTGTGCTGGTTTTAGTCTACGTAGATGACATTTTGGTGACTAGTAATGACTCACACTATCTTGAAGCTTTTGTTCGTAAGCTTAACTCTAACTTTGCCTTGAAGGATTTGGGTCCTTTATATTATTTTCTGGGAGTTGAAGTTCAGCGAGACAATACTGGCATCTACTTGAATCAAGGGAAATACACATTAGATGTACTGAAGCGCTTCAATATGGCTAATTGTGCTGCTGTGTCCACTCCTATGGTAACCGGGCGAAAATTCTCGAGTCAAGATGGTCCTCTCATGTCTGATCCTTCTCTCTACCGCAGAGCAATAGGGTCTCTTCAATACCTCACTACAACCGCACTCGATATAGCCTTCTTGCTAACAAACCGAGTCATTATAACTCAACCCATCAAACACATTTTCGTGGTGTAAAACGGATCTTTAGATATCTGAAAGGACATATCAACTGAGCTTGCATATCAAACTAGTAAGGAGTTATCAACTGGTAGCATTTATGATGCGATCGGGCAACCGTGCAGATGATGTAAGATCTATAAATGGAATTTGTATCTATTTAGTGATAATCGATTTCTGGACTTCTCGCAGCAAAGAGTCGCTCTGCATCTAGTCTTTGAGTCCGAATATAGAGCCCTGGCAGATGGTGCTGCTGAAATAAAATGGATTGTTTCGTTATTAATGTAACTTGAATCAACCTCAAACACCATCGATGATGTGGTGTGACAATCTCGATCTGAAAAGTCTTTGCGTCCAACCTCAGACAAAGATGCTAGAAGTAAACATATAGAAATTGATATTCATTTCATCCGCGATATGATCTTGAGGAAAGAAGTTGATGTTCATCATATACCATCCTCGCTTCAAGTTGTCGATCGCTTGACGAAGGCTTTAACTCACCCGCATTTTCTCGTAATAAAGCAAACCAAGTTATGTCTTTCACCGCTTGGTTTGAAGAGGAATATTAGAATATAATATAATGTACATTTATCATTAATGATGACAACTGAGAGTTAAAATAAACCATACACGTGTATGGTTGATATTCTCCTCGCACTAAATGTCGTTATTATAGTGTATATATCACACCACGCACGATTCATGAGGTGTGCGATTACTGAGCACTCACCTTTTTCTATTATATTGCTTTTCTCTTTCTGTACGCAAGGCCTTCGAGAGGCCCTCCATTAAGGTTGAACCTCTACTGCTAAGAATGGAATAATGTACTAGAAGTGGGAAGATATGGGAGTTTTGGTTCCAAAAAAGGAAACTTCCAAGGGTAAAAGGGTCAAAGCAAAAGGAGAGAGCTAACAGAGAAAAATGAAGAGTAGCTTTCTTTTAACTTTTTTAAATGATGGAGTGGTGGACATGTTTCGTCTTTTACTGCGAGTAATGCATTTTTCTCTTTTTAAAAATTACAATGAGAAATAAAAAAGAGAAAATAAGCTATTAAAGAATTATTTTACTTTATTTAAAAACTTTATTTTACAAGAAATAACGAAAAACATAAGATGAACCATAATAATCAAAAAGAAGAAGAGAAGTCTTCAAAAAATTATTTATCATTATAATATTACTTCTTATTTTTATAAATAAAAATTTCTAATTTACTCTTTATAATATATCTTAATTTTAAATAATATTTGTTACACTGGTTGCGACAAATAGCAACTACTTGGAGGTTATCTAGTCGGTTCGTAGTTTTATTTAAGTTCAGAGATTCTGACATAATAGCTTACGATTGCATCAACAAGAGTTTGTTACGACTGCAATGTTTTCTAAGTCATTTCCTTTATATTGGTTATTGAAGTATGAGTAATAATTATGACTGGTTCTGCCGGATTTAGGCTGAACGGTGTATTGCCGTTTGGATTCATGAGTTGGCAACCTTCTGCGTTGTTCTTCGACGTAAATATACCTGCAAAATAAGGAAGGCTCGTCGGGGGTGATATCCCGATTAGCCCCTCCGACGCTCAAGTAAGTTTTCTGGTGAAATTGGGAATCGATGCAGAGAAAAGCAGAAAATAGGTTATGATCTCGTACCTCGATTATGGGAGAATAATACCTTTTATATGGTTTTGCGCTTAGGTTTAGGTTTTACGTGTTTGCACGGGAGATTGCCTTCGCTAATGGGCCTCGGATGTGTGGATCGCTTCAGATTAATCAATAGGTGTAGGGTCGACCGATCGGCTGTGGTTGTTGTAATTGGGCTCGGGCCCAAATATAGCCGACCGACCATAAGCCCCCTACTCCTCGAATCGAGCGAAGAGAAAGGTCGAGGAGTATGTTGGGACGCTGCTTCGTCTGTTGCTTCATAGCTCGTAAGGTGGAGAGCTCGTCACGTGGTCGATCGGTCGGCCAACCGGCCGACATCGACTTGCTGGGCCTAACTCGCTTGTATTGTTATTGGTTGGTGAGGGCCCTTGACCGATCGGTCTCATCGACTATTGCGGACAACTTGCACGTAAAGCGATCGGATGGTTATCATTGGTGGCGTGTGGGGCATTTATCAGAGACGGCGCGTCTTTGTCGATGCGACTTTCGAACTGACACGACGTGCTTTAACCGTCGTACAGCTATCATGTGTCCTTTCGACCGTTCGTGCCGTTTCGATTTTAAATAGCCTCGATTCTCCCTAGATCTTGCCGCGTGTCCGAGACTGCTCGGATTTCTGCCATGTGTCGTAGTCCGAATGGGTCACTGTCGAGGGTTCCTACTGCCGACCCTCTATAAATACTCAAAGTTAGTGAGTTGTGGCGGTTTTCACCTTTTGCTTTCGTATTGCAACTCGTACTTTGCTTTTATTTGCTCTCAAATCGTTCAAGGTTCCCAGAAACTTCTTTTATTCCACCGTCCGATTTCCCCATTTCTTGTTTCTAAATAGGTACGTCCTTTTTCTTCTTCATTCCTTCATTCCTTTAGTCCTTTTTCTTGATAGTCATGTCGACGGGTAGTTCTGGGAGCATGGTCGGAGGTACAGTAGAGATGTCGATGAGGGAGAGAAAGGATGGCTTAGTTGTGGAGTTCCTACCTAAGACTGCATCGTCAATGACTGTGGGAGAGTTGAACAGATTGTGCATCAAGTATAATATCCCTACGTCTTGGAGGCCCCGACTGGCTTTGAAGCATGAGCGGATCCACAACAATTTTAGTGGATACTTCGCCGTCTCCGGGAGTTTTTTCTCAGTGGGCGGCCTGAGGCTCCCGTACGCTCCGATTGTGGACGAGGTGTGCGTCTTGTTCGGGTTATTGCCGAGCCAGATTCCTCCGAACAGTTGGAGGTTTACAAACGGGTTGGCGTTGCTGTGCCATCAGTTCGGCCATCCGCCCACCGTCGGCGTTCTGCGCCATTTCCTGAGGATGAGCCACAGTCCGAGCTCAGGGGCTGGAATCCCCTTTCTTCAATATCGAGATGCTCGGTATCGCCCGGCCAGGACACCCTCAAAAATTTCTTCCTGCCGGACGAAGTATTTCTTTGTGAAGTCCCCAGAATCTTCCTCCGAGTGTCGACCGTGGAGGTATCCTTTGACCGAGCAGTGGAACGATTCGTCGACCTTGTCCCTCAGCAAGGAGGAGTGGGAGGTGGTCCGTCGTATCAAGGAGCTCGGCAGATACGACTTTGCCAGGCTCATTCAGGGGTATCCCAGGGGGGCCTCGTCCGATTCGTTCCTCGTCGATCCCCCTCCACATATTAGCGGGTTGAAGGAGGAAACCGTCCCGTCCGGTTGACTCCTCGTGATTGTATTAATTTTGAACTTATATCAGTTTTGTTTTCTAACTCAAATTTAACATTGTGCAGCCATGGTGAGGATGCTCACCCAAACTTCCACGCCAAAGAAGCAGCCTCAGGGAAGAAGGGAGTGAGACGGAGACCGGTGAGGCGCCGCTTGTCCACGGGTTGGTCTCCTCGCTCACGCCGGTGGGTGCTCCCCGGGACCTTCCCGTGGCATTTGGAGACATTAACGATTGTTCCAGTGGTAGAGGAGGAGGAGGACGTGGGCCCTCCTCTTAAAAGAAAGAGGTTGGTTCGATTGGGCGACCTTCCACCCCGCCAGGCCAGTGAAGCTAGGACGAGTAAACAGAAAAAGGAGAAGGAGAAGACACAGGCCGTGAGCCTTGGGCAGTGGGAGCCTGCCATCAAGTTGGGCAAGGACGTAACGCTCGGGGACCTCGAGGTGTCCCGCTACCTTGCTGAGAGGGTTACTCCCCCGGCGGACGAGGGGTTTATGGAGAAGAAGGGGAACCTGGAGTTGGGTTCCCAACTCGTTCGTATTGGCATGCGGGCTGCGACGATGTCTTTTGCCGTGCTGCAGCGCTTGGAGACTCTGGACCAGGAGGTTCAGGATCTTCATGATCAGATGAAGGGCTTGAAGGGCGAGCTGGCAGAGGTGAAGGAGGGGAGGGACCTCCTTCAGGCTAAAAACGCATCTCTTGAGGAGGAGAAGGCGGCCCAGGAGAGGGAGGTGGGAGCTTTGACGGCTCGACTGGTTGAGGTAGAGGGGAAGAGGGAGAAAGAGAACGAGGAGTGGAGGAAGACGGTGAGGGCGGAGAGGGAGATCAATAGGAAGTGCCGCCAGGACTGCCATTCCGCTGTGACGGAGAGAGATAGAGCGGAGAAAACCCTGCGAGAGGTGCGGTGCTCCATGCGGGAGCAGCGGATCGAGGCCATCAAGCGATGGAAGAGGCGGTTCTTGTACGAAGAGAGTTTAGAGCTCGCTGCATGAGTAGCCCTTCGATTTTGAAGAGGGCCACGAGCTCTATGCTCCCGAGGGGGCATGCCCTTCTTTGAAGACTATGCCGAATCACGATTCCTCGAAGCCTTCGGGCTTTCTTTGGAGGGGATCACAAAGAAAGTCGAGGGGGAACCGGTCGATGTTCCAGATGAGAGGCTAGATCTCAGCTCCGAAGAGGAAGAGCTCCCTCATGATGTTCCTTCGGTCATTTCCCCGGGTACTGCTCCTGTTCCCGTTGTGTCGCTCCCCGGAGAAGAAGAGCTTTCCAGCGAAGATATTCCTCCGGTTGCTCCCCCGGGTCCCACTCCTACGTCTCTTCCGCCCGCTTCCGAGGCTTCCCCTGGGTATTCCCCTGGGTATTCTCCTTCTCCTTCGACTGTTGGCGGTTCCCCTTCTTCAATGTTGTAGAGCTCACTGGCCAAGCCAGGCTGGGTGAATTTACTATGAATGAAAATCTTGTTTCCTTTTCTCCAAGTCAATTTTTGTATTTATGTTCCTTGTTTCAGACGTAGAGTAGGGTCAGGTGTTGCTCGCAGTCGGCCGAGCGAGATCCCAAGGATCTCGTCTTGGCGGTCGATCGACCGTAGCCGATCTGTGGAGAGTGTCGAGCAATGACGATGGCGAGGGACCCAGGGATCTCGTCCTGGCGACCCGACCGATCGTAGTCGGTCTATGTAGAATGCCGAGCAATGACGATGGCGAGGGACCCAGGGATCTCGTCCTGGCGACCCGACCGACCGAAGTCGGCCTATGGAGAATGCCGGGCAATGACGATGGCGAGGACCTGTGGATCTCGTCTGGCGACCGACCGAAGTCGGCCTATGGAGAATGCCGGGCAATGGCGATGGCGAGGGACCCAGGGATCTCGTCCTGGCGACCCGACCGACCGAAGTCGGCCTATGAAGAATGCCGAGCAATGACGATGGCGAGGGACCCAGGGATCTCGTCTTGGCGACCCGACCGACCGAAGTCGGCCTATGGAGAATGCCGGGCAATGGCGATGGTTGATTGAATTTTTATTCTGTCACGCATAATGGAGCTTTACATTGCCAAGAAATCTGAAAATCGCTTTATTGATGATAACAAAGGCATGGGCCGTTAAAAAACCTGTCTGGCAGGGACAGGAAAAAGGTTCCCACGCGTTGCATACAAAAATGGTAATAAGGGAAGATTAACTAAAATAAAACTTATCTATTGGTAGAAAGCCTTCAAATTCTGTGAGTTCCAAGGCCTCGGTAGAATATTCCCTTTCTCATCGCTGAGGATGTAAAAACCATGTCCGACTTGCTTAATTACTCGATAGGGTCCTTCCCACGCCCGCCCGAAGCTTTCTGGATGCTTTCGGCCGCCTCGGTTTTTCGTAGACGCACCCACCTACCTTTACATCGCTCGGCTTGACCCTTCATTATAGAACTTGGTCGCCTTTTGCCGATGGCTTCGATGCGAGCGGCGGCGCCTTTTTCTATCCTCGCTAAGGAGAACGAGCTCACTCTGCGGGCTTCATCATTCCGCTCTTCTTCATAGCCCGACACCCTCCGATTGTGCAATGCCGCTTCATCGAACTGTGGCTTCGCCTCAAGGTCATCCTGAACGGGTTTCCCAATAGCTCTGCTCGGTGTGGTTCTATATGCCCACAATACTGCCTATTTCTTCCACCTGTGTCTTTCTACCGCCCAGCGCTTCTTGAGGGAGCTCATTATCTTTTTGTTGGTGTTCTCTGTGAGACCGTTGCTTTGGGGATGGGCTACCGAAGTCAACCGTAGCTTGATCTTTAGTCGGTCGCAGAAATCTCTAAACTTGCGGTTGTCGAACTATCGACCATTATCTCGTGACCAACACCATAGGCATCCCGGCGCGCATAGTATATTTTCTTAATGAAACTTTCCACCTTCCCTCGGTGATTGTAGCGACAGACTCCGCTTCTACCCACTTGGTGAAATACTCCACTGCCACTATCAGGAATTTCTTTTGTCCGGGACCGGAGGGAAAGGCCCCAGTATATCCATCCCCCACTGAGCGAAAGGGATAGGATGGCTCACGATTTGTATTCACTTTCGGTCACCGGTAGGACAGTCATTGTTTCTCTGGCAGCCTCACATCGGTCGACCTTTTCCCGACAATCTCTTCTCATTTTCGCCAAGTACCTTCGCGATCAATCGGTGAGCCAACATTCTCCCCTATGTGATTTCCGCACATCCCTTCGTGGACTTGACCATTGCTCGCTTCGGCTTCTTCCTCATTCAAGCATCAAGTAGCGGCGGTCGTGGGACCTCTTATACAGAGTGTCGTTAACTCATCGTGGTACTCGGCGGCCTTTATTCTTAGTTTCTTGGCTTCGATGCATCTTCCGGTTGTTTTCCTTCTAAAAGTCTTCGTAATTGGTTCCGCCCAACCCGACCGACCAAAGATTTACGCTGAGAGCTTCCTCGGTTTTACAATGCTAGGCCGATCAAGTCGCTCGACTAGAACGTTATTTATGGCATCGGTGTCGAAGCCATTTTCGAGCGCATCCGCTTTAGCGTTTTGAGCTCGTTCTATTCTCGCGATTGAGTATCGCTCGAAATTGCTCAACTCTGCTTTACCAACTCCAGATACTTGATCATGTTGTTCCCTTGGCCTCATAACGCCGGTGACTTGGCCGACTACTACTTGGTGTCACTATATATCTTCAGTGCTTCACCTCCATCTCCTTAGCTAGTTGGAGGCCGGCTATCGAGCCTCATATTCTCCTCGTTATTGGAGGCTTTGAATTCTAATGCCGACGGAGTACTCCACCTTTTTTCCAAATGCGGTGACCAAGACTACTCCCGCCTCGCATCCCTCGATTGGATGATCCATCAACAAACAAGCTCCAAAGGGAACTGCTCATCCTTCGAGCTCGGTTGGCTCATCTCTGCGATGAAGTCCGCCAACACCTACGCTTTAATGGTCGTAAGGGCTTGTATTGTATATCGAACTCTCCCGCTTCTACCGCCCATTTTATCACCGACCAAGTTTCGGGTTTTGAAGGCACTGCTCGAGGGTTGGTCACCCATACCTCAATAGTATGACTTTGGAAGTAAAGCCTCGACTTTTGGCTACCATTATCAAGGAGAGGCGAGCTTCTCTACGGGCGATATCGCGTTTACGCCCGGTCAACACTTTGTCGACATAATAGACGGGTCTTTGCCGCCGCCTTCCGATCGAATAAGTACTGCGCTAATCGACCCTTCCGTAACCGCCAAGTATAAGATCAGATTCTCCCATTCTACCGGGCTTTGCAGAATAGACGGGCTGGACAAGTATTGCTTTAAGTGTTGGAAAGCTTTTTCGCACTCATCCAACCATTGGAACTGGGTCATGTTCGCTTTCCTCAGGACTTTGAAAAACAGAAGGCACTTGTCTCCTAGTCTGGAGATGAACCTGCTCAGCGAAACTATCCGACCGGTCAATATCTGAACATCTTTCAGACATTGAGGCGAAGGCATCTGTATGACGGCCTCAATCTTCTCTGGATTAGCTTCGATTCCCCGCTGAGTGATCATAAACCCCAGGAATTTTCCGGATGCCACCTCAAACACGCATTTTTCTGGGTTTAGCTTCATCTGGAATTTATTCAATGTCTGGAAGACTTCTTGGAGATCTTGTACATGCTCCGCGGACGTCTTACTTTTGACCACCATATCGCCTACATAAACTTCCACGCTCGCTAACTGTTTTTGAAGACTTCGTGACGAGCCGTTGATAGTCGCCCAGCCGCTTTTCAAACCGAAGGCATTACTTGGTAGCAATATGTGCCTCGATCGGTTATGAAGGCGCTTTTTCTTCGCCCTCCGTGCTCATTTGGATCGATGATAGCCCGAGAAAGCATCCAGAAGTCGAGTAGTTCATGGCCCGAGGTGGAGTCTACTAGCCGGTCAATCTTAAGCGAGGAAGCCGTCTTCGGACATGCTTTGTTCAAGTCGGTGAAATCTATGCACATTCTCCACCGCCGCTTCTTCTTTTCACCAACACAACATTGGCAAGCCACTCGGATATTTGACCTCTCGGATGAAACCGCCTCCAAAGAACTTCGCTACTTCCTTCTCGATCACTTCGTCGCTTCCTCATCGTGCCATCGCTTTTTTGTCTCGATCGGCTTGCGGTCATGCCAATACCGAGGGAGTGCGATCGATGATCGAGAAATTTCGGGCATGTCGCTCGGTACCCAAGCGAAAACTGACTTGTTTTCCACCAAACGATCAGGATTCTTTAACCAGTCCCTCTGCAGCTCGGAACCTAGGTTTGTGAACTTAGAAGGATCGGATTTATCCAAGACGACCCGCCGCGTTTCTTCATCGGGTTCAATCTCTCCGCCTCTTCTTGATTCTACATCAAGAGAACTCGTCAAGACTACCGCCTGCCTAATGTTTTAGTCTCCGCTAAATAACATTCCCTGGCGATTCTCTGTTGACCCCTGACAGTGCCTACCCCGTGGGGTGTCGGGAACTTCATAACTTGGTAATAAGTGGAGACGACCGACCTGAGGGCATTTTGAGTAGCTCGCCCGATTATTGCATTATATGCCCCTTGAAACTTGACGACCAGGAACTCAACGTCCCTTTCTATCTGACATGGTTTCTGCCCAAACTTCACCTTCAAATACACCCGGGCGAACGGGTAGGCTGACGCCCTGTTACTCCTTTAATGGGGCCGTCTGTTGGTAATAGTCGCTCCTCGGGTACCTTCATTTGCTTGAAGGCCTCATAGTACAGCAAATCGACCGAGCTGCCCGTGTCAATCATTACCGCTTCACCTCGTGTCCGTCCCATGTTCGATTTACTACGAGGGTATCGCCATGAGGGCAACTTACTCCATTGAGGTCGGACTCATCAAATGATATCACCCCGCGCTCTCCTTGGCTTTTTGGTGTATGAGTCTTTGTCGACTTGTTTGGCATATCTTTTCTTCCTTTAGTAGTGGATCCCCAATGCATTTTCGCGAATATCGTATTGATGACCCCAAATGGCTCGGTCTTCTTCGCCCAAAGATTTCCATCGTTCCTTTCCTCGACCGCCTCTCTCTTCTCGCCGGTCATCTCAGATTTGTGTTTTGTCGCCTTCATTTCGCATTTCGATTCCGTATGCTGCGCCTATTATCGGTCCGACCGTTCTCGATCGGCATTTTGTTCAGATTTTACTAACCGGCTAACCTTCCTTTTGAATGAGGAGTTCGATCTCTTTTTCAATCGCCAACAATTTTCCGTGTCGTGACCGACCTCTCCGTGGAAACGCAATACAAGTTAGGGTTCCCGTCCTTATAAGGGTCTTCATTTTTCCGGCCTCGGATAGTTTCCCCATCCGCCTCACACCACCAAGATTTCGTGATATGTCTTGTTTAGTGGAGTGAACTCCCGCCGATATCCTCGCCGATCGGTGGCCTTCTCCACCCGACCGGCTTTTTTTGCGCCAGGCGAATTGCCTACCTATCATTCGACGACGATCATCCGTCCGACGCCAGTATTTTTCAGCACTTCTTCGTGAATGTACCGTCATACTGCTTTATTTCTGAACAGATCGGGGCGATCGAGGGCTAACGACTTCTTGAACTCCTCGTCCTCAGATTGTTCATGAGCGGCCAGCGTGGACGAGCAAGTAAGGTCGGGAACCTCGACCGCTTCATTGTTGAACCGGGTGATGAACTCCGCAAACTCTCATTCCTCCTTGGGTGAGTTGCATCACCTCCAAAGTCGTCATGCGCCGCCACTCGTGGTGAATCGATTCAGAATAACTCCTTGAAATCTTCGAAACAAGTGATACTGTTTCGAGGCAAGCCGTTGAACCATCGCCGATCTCCCTCTTGAAGGCAAGTCTGAAAGCCTTACATTAGATAGCGTCCGGGACACAATGTAGGTTCATCGTGGACCGGAAGTCTGCCGCAGTAGTCGAGGGCCTGGTTTTCCGGTGTATTTCTGGGGATCGGTATTTTTGTGCCGGCATCGAGAGGCTATCCAAGATCTCCGGAGTAAAGGAGAGTCAGATCGCGCCAGGCGATCTGAACGAAGCTCATAGCGCGTTAATCCGATCGTCCACAATATTTTCTAGGTTTTGTGTCCGTGGCGATCGGTCATCATCTTTGGTTTGTCGCAAGGCTCGTCATCGCAGACGTCTCATTGCTGCCCGCCGGGACCGCAGGATCTGGCGAATCAACAGACGGCCGCTTCTCGATCTGCTTTTCGTTAGACGGAGTGCACAAATTTAATAGGTTACATGACTGATCGGTGTTGAAGATTCGTGTGTCTTGGGTGCGACGTTATCCTCCACACCACACTCGCTCTTCCTGCTCCAAGGTTCGAGGTTGTTGTTGATCGTTAGGATCGAGGATTCCGTCGCGAGAGGTACGGTCGGCAGCGACATAATTGCAGCATTAAAACTAACCCAGACGCATCGCCAGGCCGCGACAATGGCTACATCGGAATTGTCGCCGCCTTTGGTGACTTGGTGGTTCTCAACGTGGTTCCGGAAGTAGGGCCCCACGGTGGCCCAATTGGTTCTCGCCAGATTTAGTGAACGGTGCGTTCTTGCTTGGATCCATGAGTTGGCAACCTTCGCGTTGTTCTTCGACGTAATATACTCAAAAACAAGGAAGGCTCGTCGGAGTGATGTCCCGATTAGCCCCTCCGACGCTCAAGTAAGTTTTCTGGTGAAGGTGGGAATCGATGCAAAGAAAAGCAGAAAATAGATTATGATCTCGTACCTCGATTATGGGAGAATAATACATTTTATATGGTTTTTTAGTTAGGTTTAGGTTTTTACGTGTTTGCATAGGAGATTGCCTTCTGCTAATGGGCCTCGGATGTGTGGATCAAGCCTAGATTAATCAATAGGTGTAGGACTGACTGATCGGCCTGTGGGTTGTTGTAATTGGGCTCGGGCCCAAGTATAGCCGACCCGACCAATGACTAAACAAAAGTTGCCAGAATTCTAACCTACATTTTGAGGATTGTTCACTTTGAAGCCGATCATAATATGCATAAATTAAGTCAAACACCTTAGTTAATGCTTGAAAATAAACTAATAAAAGTATATATGGAACTATAGAACTTCAAAATTCAAGCATCCAAATTAACTATAATCCAAGTAATAGATAGGTTTAGCCTAGTGAGATACTGTCTACAACAATAATAACAATAACATTCAGTATAAATTCAGTGACAAAGCCATAAATTTATAATAAGAGGATCCAAATATTTAATTTTTTAAATTTTGAGAGGCCCAATATATTACTAGCCCCTCAAATAACTTCATCCTCATATATGTATATATATATAATACTTATTTTTTTAAAATTTTGAGAGGCTCAGTGTGTAGCTACGTCTTTGTATAAATCTCATTGACACACATGATCTAAGAAAGTTCAATAATGACGTATTCTCTAATGGATCAAAATATATAATACTTTTTCTAAAAGTACCTATGGAGTTACCTCTTAAAACTACAAACTTCAAACTGCTTCAAACTGAGGTAGTAATGCAATATTTTGATCATCTTCTCTTAGTATAACATTTGAAAAAGCAAAAGGATAGAAAAAGTTGTTGCATAAGTTTGTAACTTAAAACAGGTCAATAGCTAGTCTTAGTTGACAAAATCTTTCAAGGTAATGAAATTATCCAGACTCCAGAGTAATTTTAAAAAGGATCTAACTATATGATTAATATTTAATGATTGTTATTATTAAATAATAAATTTTTTGTTTATAACCTTCCACAGGATACTTAATGATTAAAATTTTTTGACTTTCAGCGCTAGGGCCAAAAATGTCAAATCATGAGAGGAAGAACTTCCACTATAAAAGGAGAATGCTAGTAGGTTAACGAGCCAAAGTTTGCCTTTGAGAGAACAGAGCGTCTGGCTCTTGCCGTTCTTGTTCCGTTGCGGGCACACATAAACCCTAAATTGGTTTGAGTCCCTTTCAGTCTCTGGAAGCAGGTATTTCCCATCACCTGCTATCCTGAGAAGGGTCTTGTACATTTGTTTTTGTTTCCTGTGTTCAATTTTATGAATTTAGCTTTCATTTGAAAAATGAAATGGCCGATCCAATGGGTTCTCACTTGAAATTGAAAAGATTGGGAGCTCAATTTCACCCGGCCTATATTTCACTGGGTTGCCTCAATGTTTGACATGTCTTTTTTCTCTCATGTCTTAATTCAGGGAAACTACCCTATATTTATATCTATTTTTCTCTTACGATCTCCATCGATGCGTGTATTTGGGGGATTCTTATTGATGTACACGTTACTTAGAGTTGTTAAAAGAAATTGCTTTGGCTTCTATCTTTTAGCTATTGATGAAATTAAACTCCTGCTCGGGATATTTGCTTTCCAGCATCAGCAATTTATGGAAATTGTGATTCTTCTAATATCTGAAAGTTCTCGGTTTTGAGTTTGAAATGCATTATGATTTATTTGGGCTTCTTTACTGTTTTTTGGTTTTATCTTTGGATAAGGATAACATTTTCTTGTTGGGAAGTGGTTCATTAGACGTGTATGGAATATTGCAAGTTATTCATTAGCGGTACAAGTATATGGAATAGTTGTGGACAACAGTTACAGTTTTGGTTTTAATTGGTCACTGAAATTTGTGAATGGGAATGACACTGAAAATGGTGTTTCTAGGTGTTTCGGAGTAAAGAGAAAGGAAAGCTGATGTTTATTGAAGAATGAATAATAGAGGTTCTTTTATTGACATGTCTCTTTCTGAATTAAGTGTCCTTAAAAAATAGTAACAGACAATTGACTTAGTATAAAAATAACGGCTGAAACAAGGCTTTGGAATATAAATGATACTGGCACCTTCATCGTTGAAGTGGATATTATAGCATAATCAACATTACCAAAATGTTTCTTATCAAATATTTCAATCAAATGCATTCTTTGTGTAGCCATTGTTGCCATATATTTGGCTTTAGTATTGGACAAAGGAACAGACTATCAACTTTTGATCTTGTGATCAAGGTGGAGCAGAATTTTTGACCCAAAGACTAAGGTGGTTTGGGATTACACCTTTCAAAGGTGATCAATAGAGTATACCTAGCTAAGAATTTATAGTGGTTATACACATGGTTTTAAAAACCGGACCGGACCGGCCGGTCCGACCGGTGACCGGTCGATGGTCCGGTCCGGTTTATGCCTAAAAACTGGTATCGAATCGGACCGGTGGTCCGGTTCGACCGGTTCGATGATTTTTTTATTTTTTATTTTTTATTTTTATTTTTATTTTTTTTTATTTTTTTTATTTTTTTAAATATTTTTAATATTATATATAATTAAATATAATTATTGCATAATTATTACGTCACACCGGTTCGACCGGTGATTGAACCGGTCGAACCGATCAAACCGATAACCAGTAAGGTCACCGGTTCGATGACCGGTCCAGTTTTTAAAACATTGGTTATACAGCAAAAAGGAGGACCTATGGGTGAAATGGATGTACAAGTATTATCATAGATGACAGCCTATGGATTTTGAATCTTAAGTAGGACATGTCAGGGAATTTAAAGGAAATCCTAGGCACAAGGTAGCAATGCAAAACTTAGTGTTTCACAACATTGGGAATGAGAATAAACATATTTCTGGTATGACAATTGGCATTGCAAGGGTCTTCTATACAAAGGAGAACTACAAAACTTGAGCCGAGTGATAATCCTGGAACAAAAGTAAGCAGTCAAATATGCAACAACCAGTGGATTTAGCCATACCATAATAGAAGGGGTGCTGAAATATTACTGGATCACATGCCAAGCTGGAGCAGGGAGCACAAGATGAAGTTAAGTGAACAGCAGATAAAAGCTGGAGAGTTTAACACGAAGGTTTGTAAACTTCTAATGTAGGAAGAACAACACACACGAGTGAGATGGGTTAAACTGGCGTGTGACAAGGATATAAGTCCAACAAACTCATTGATACTCTGGATGGGTATGAATGGTGGTTTACTCACAAAAGACAAGCGTAAGACTACCATAAACACACTGAATTGTGAGCTCTGTAATGAAGAGTCAAAAAGTTTGTATCACATCATGATTAGTTGTAGGTATACTAGGGAAATATGGACAGGGTTGCAGGTAATATTGAATATCTGTAATCTAGTAGATTCATTGCAGGGGATTGTTAATTGGCTAATAAACATCAAGATGGAGAACCATGCGGATTGTCAAGCACTCATCATAAGCTGGGCTTCAATGGTTTACTATATATGGAAGAAAGAAATCGCAGAATCTTCAGGCAAGAAATTAGAAGTACAGAAATGATATTTCAAGAGATAACCCTTCAAGCAGACTTTTTGTTAGGTAGAGGAATAGCAGCTAACTTATCCAACAATATGAGGAGGTGATGGGCATTGAACTAACCATACGAATGGAGCTGACTTCCAGGAACCAAGTTACTGTAATCTTGATCGTTTGTATTACACTAGATATTCTGAAACTTATGATTGTCTATAACCTTTTATTAATGAAATCACTTACTTTTCGGGGAAAATTTTTTGATCTTGTAATTGTTAAGTAAATTAGACTACCAACATGTCAGAAAGTTTGATGCTCATTGTTTCTTATCATCTGTCTCCAATCGTAGATTCAACTCCATATGATGCTACATCTTTTGACTCTCCCATATCGAAATATTGCACAAAATTCTCCACATTTCTTTACGATATAACATAACGTTCAATCTCAAGAAAACTTTTCATTTAAAATTGACATGTAATTTCTCAAACTCAAGAATTTTAGTTTCATCAATTTATTTTCATATCATCCACATAATAAAACTAATAAATGCATTTTTTTATTTTAATCTCGATAACAAACAAGAATATGAGTCTGAATTGAAGTGCTAAGCAATTTTATTGTATCAAACACATGGTGCTTGTTTAAGGGGATACAATATCTTCTTTAATTAGCAAACTTGATGTGGGAATTGGAATTTGTTCAAAGATAAATCCTTCAAGTTGTTTCATTAGAATTTTATGACCTAGGTCACTGTGAAAAAAAATTGCATTCTTTATATTAAATGGTCAAAATTTCCAACTTCTAAAAGCAGCAAGTGAAAAAATTAATCTTAATGTTACCATTTTGGCCACCGAATAGAAAGTCTTTTCGTAATATAGCATATAGCTTTGAGAAAACTCATTAACAATAAGATGGCCTTTGCACCACAAACTCACATGTATCATTATTCTTTGACTGCATTGTTACTTGATGATGTGTTTCTTCTATAATATGTGCTCTAACAAAGAGGCATGAAGTCCGTGATTTAGTTATACTTCTTAATCTTAAAGGTAATATGGTTGCCTTTTCTCTCTCAATGACTTTCAAAATTTTTTGCTCACTCTCTTCTGAACTTAAAGGATCAAACCTAAGGCCTGGAGATTCATCAGTTTTTGTGCATCGATTTTAGAAAATTTCTTTGAATTATATTGGTCCTCGTTAAGGTAGTGCTTTTAGTAATTGAATTTTGGCCAATTGTCAAAGATGATGTTTCATTAAAGACAACATATTTAAAGGTGACAAATTTTTGTCTTTGGATCCATATATCTCCATCTTTACTTGCATAAAGTATGGTCAACAAAGACACATTTCTTTACTTTCAAATCAAATTTAGTTGGATTAGTTTTAGGAATATGAAAACAACAAATAGAACTAAGTACTTGAAAATAATTAACATTTGCTTTTTGATTAAAAAATAATTTTGAAGGAGCTTTTTCTTTAGCTGACTATAAAGGTAAATGATTTATCACATGACACACACGTTAAATAGCTTATGTCCAAAGCTCTCGTGGAGGATATTTATTATGCTATCACGAAAGACTCATTAAAGTAAGATGTCAAAATTTCTTTTTGCAACACTGTTTTGTCGAGGGGTGTTAGAATATGTTAGTTGTCATTGAATACCACTTTTGTTGCAATAATAAAGGAACTCATTTAAGGTAAATTCACCACCCTTATGGCTTCTTAAAAATTGAGTATGTTAAATTTGATGAGCTTGGGGGACTAAATCTTTTGTCCCACTTACCCAATAACAACTCTGTGCCACTTATCCACAACCACAGATTTTTGTGGGGTACTTTTGGAAAGAAAAAAAGTACTATCCAAGTTCAAGGTTGAAATCTTCTATCCCACTTACTCAATACCAACCCTGTACCACTTATTCACAACTATAGATTTTAGTGAGCCCCACTAAAATAATTATATAAAGAGAGATCTCATTTGAGGACCAGGTTGTTTAATAGAATGGTTAAAATCTGATTAGGTTGTGGGCTAATTATTAATCGAGAGATTACATGTTTAGTAATGCAACTTAATTAGGGTTTTTCAATTAGGACTTAGTGATTATAACTTGAGGGAGAGTAATCCACCCTTCGATAGTATAGAATCGACACCACATTAAAACAAAAGTGATTAGGTTTGCATTGATGATAGGATAAATCCCTTTTTCATAATTTTGGTAATTTTTTGTGTGATTTCCTATTGTGAATTTGGTGGTGCTCAATAATCGATTTTGTTTGTGTTAATTTTACAAATTAATTTTTTGTCAATCATCTTCACATATGTACCTTTTTGTTCATTTTTATTTTCATTTCAATAATTTTTTAGGCCTTAGATAACTTAAAATTTGATTAATTCGACAACTCCTTGAGAGATTGACACCTTATAAACTATACCTATGACTTGTGTATCTTGAGGATTTTAAATAGATTAAAACTTGCCTCAACAAGTATTCTAACAATGTTAGTAGTCAGGGTGCAATTTGATCGTCTTCTAAATGTTATGATTAATTTTAAATGTTTTGAAAATGTTACGGTTCAGTTTAAATACTATGAAACATTAGGGTCTATTTTGTACATCAGTATAAACATTAGGATTCATTTATCTCTTTTGGCCTTTCTTCTTACCTTATTGTATTCTTCTTGAAAAATAACCTCTTAAGAGTTTTTCAAGTTGACTTTGTAGAACCAATATTATGAATATAATCAATGAACTCTTTATTGATTGACTTCTTGATCTTCCACCTTCTTTGTCACTTAGTTTTATCGAGAATATTAGTTACAATGTCTGCATCTAAACTAACAACTAGTTCCCGCAAATCTTGAACTTAAAGATAAGTCTCCATGCACAATTGGCAATACTTGTAGTTTGTGTCTAAACCCCATTTTGTGTGTTAATATTGTTTCCCTTATTTACTAACTCCACATTGCAGATTTTTTCTTTGCAAAAACTTTCTTATCACAACAATAAAAAGAATGAGAAATAGCATAATCTTAGCCAAAATTTTGATTCCATGTAGAAAAGAAATTCTTATTGAAGAAAAGAGAAATGAAACTTGATGTTTGGAGAATGAATAACAAATTTTATTAAAGCATACAAAGATTACAGTACATGGTTAAATATATAAATTAAAAATAACATATATTTTTAAAACAAATTGAATCCTATCAAATTAGAGTAAAATATTCTTTTATTAACACTTAACTATTTATCTAAGTTTATCCCAAAAAATAGGAACAAATAATTAACTTAGGAAAAAATAGTAACTAAAACAATACTTGGAATATAAATGACAAAACTTAAAGAATAATATGAACCAATTTATAACATATGATAAATGTGTTAAATTGTAATTATGTGAAAATCTTCAATTTGATGGAGCTACTTTAAAATTAAGTATGACAATGGGCTGACCCATGGGCCTAACTTTAGATGTTTTCAATGATTCAGCACATGACCAAATTAGGCCTAGGTTGATTCAAAGCCTAACTTTTATAAACAAAACAATATCGTTTTGTTTAGAAAAATTAGGTCTTGGGTACTTAATTAAAAAATATTATTTTATACTTTTAAACGAGATTGACCCATGAATTGGTCATTGCCATCTCTATTTGAAATGTGATGGTGTTTATTTTATTAATAGAACTCTCACAGAAAGATTGCCTTCCCATCTTTTTATATTATAAAATCTCAAATGTATTGAAGCAATAATTCCATTAGTTAAAGATAAATTAATTTTAAGAATTAATGACGTAAAACAATTTCATTTTAATATCTTATACTATATTTATTAATAAATATTTATTCATTATATTTTATTAAAATAAATATTTGAATAATTGAACTATAAATTAATTTACTACAATTTATTTTAATTTATTTTAATTATTAAAATTAGTTTTATTATTTATAATTAAATATTTTATATTTTAAAATTATTTTAAAATAATTATTTTAAAATTTATGTATTTTAAAGGTACTTTAAATTTAAAATATAGTTTCAAATATATTCATTTTGTTTTAAATTAATACAAAATAAATTGATTAATCCAATTATATCAATCGTAATTCTTATCAGTAATTAATATTAAATAACTAAATGATATATATTAGTTAATAATGAAATCATATTATAATAAAAATGAAAATAAAATTTAAACTAATTTTATGGCTATTATAAGTTATAAAAAATTGAACAAAGATGAGCATTTTTTTTTTTGGTAATTAATAGAAATAGAAACAACAAGAAAATCAAACATGCCAGTTACAAAGAAATAAAAAAGAAATTCAAATATAAAACTGAGTAGCTAATCAATGGACTTGTGAGCATGCAGTTTTCTTATAATCATTGGAGCACCATGCTGCGGTCGAAGAGTGAGAACTTGGCGTGGAGCGTGGGAGTAAGAAGGGGAGAGCTGAAAAGAGAAGCTCCTCAAAATCAAGGTAATGGCCAACTTGACTTCCGTCAAAGCGAAGTTTTGGCCAATGCATATTCGAGGACCCCATCCAAATGGAATGTATGCCAGTTGACTGTTCGTTGCTTTTGCAATTCCTTCACTAAACCTCTCTGGTTTGAATTCACACGAATCATCTCCCCATATTTCCTTGTTCCTATGAATTAAGATTGTTGGAAAGAAAACCAGCGTTCCTTCTGGTAGTGTTAAATCCCCAATCTTCACATCTTCAGCCACACTTCGACCGAACTCAGATACTGGTGGGTATAATCTCAGAACTTCGTACAATATCATGCTTATCTGCAGTTTATAATAATAGCTTAGAAAGATTTTCTTTTCTCACAAATATACAATAGTTACTTACAACTTTGAGACGATTCAATCCATCAAAATCCGGACTATCCGTGTCTCCAAATGCCTGGAAAGCCTCTTCTCTTGCACGTTGTTGCCATGTTGGATGCATAGCCAATAGAACCATAGTCCAAAGAAGTAAAATGGACGTGGTCTCTTGGCCAGCCAAGTAAAAGAGCTTGCACTCTTCAACAACCTCTTCAAAACTCATTCCAGCGCTCCTCTTATTTTCATTTTCTTCAATTTCTCTCCGATTCGACTCCAGAAGCGTGCCCAATAAATCCTGTTTGTTATCTCTCCCTACTACCCTTTCTTTCTCTCTTTTGCTGATTATGATGTTACCTATTAACCCTTGTATCTCTTTATCGATTGCTTTCATCCTCCTGTTGTTCTTTGTTGGCAAGAACCTACAAATAAGCGACATACTCTAGGATGCTGAGAGCTAGAAGTACATCAAGTTTCCCTTATACAAGAGAAATAGACGCTTGTGCTTTTTAAACACCCAGTTGAAGTTTCATCAAAGGAAGTATGATCTTTACTGCTAAATTTTAATTATTTTATAATTAGTAAAATTATTTCTTTTGCTAATATTATACTGTATGATTTCTTAAAATTATGGATAAAAACCAATATAAAACTACTGTTATTTATATTGAAGTGATTAAATTTTAATTTATTACTGATAAACAATAGTTATTTAACAAATTATTCAGCTCACGAAATTAAAACAATCGTATGATTGATAGAGGGGCATGTAGTCATTTTCTTTCTACACTTAAATTACTTCCAATATACTTTATTGTTAGGACAAATAATGAAATAGGCGCATAGTATTCAAAGAAATCGACAACTTAATACTCCATTCTATCCAAAATAAGTGTCGTTTTAGAGAGATTTTAATTATTCAAAATAAGTGTCGTTCATGATTTTTCATGCATGTTTATAATTTTATTTCCAAAATTATCCTTTAATTTCTCTTACATCTTAATTATACAGATTATATTTTCAAGACAATTCAACATGCAATTATTAAGGGTATATCAAACATTTCACTAGCTTTCTTAATAAGTGTGCATCTCTATAAAACGACACTTATTTTGAATAAAAGGGAGTATATGTCAATAAACCAGCTAATAATTAAGTATATATATTACCTCCAGCCTGGTATGTAAATCTTTTGTACGGCTTCCGAGGTATAGTCCACTTGTTCTGTGATGAGATCAAATATCTTTTTCCCTTCTTCAAAGCTGCTACCGAATGCTGCTCGAGATATGGCATCGCTTGTCAAGTTCTGAACATGAGGCCATACGTCAACCTCACATGAACCCTCCGGCTCTAACGACGTTATCTTCTCCCATCTGCTAATTATCATATTACTGCTTTCATGAAATGCTGGTACCAGAAGCTGTTACACGCATATTTAACTATTATATAAATAATTATAAGATCAAATCCAAAGAACAACCGTTGAACTATTGCATGATTTCACCCAGCAACATCCCACCATCTTTCAGTTTTCAACTAAATATATTTTTAAAAAATGGCGATGATTATCAAACTGAAGCATGATATAGTCATATTGTATGAGACATGAAGGAGAGCGCTTGCAAATTGCAATTAGGTTAAAAGAATTAATAGAGGAGACGGGACACTGATGCATGTAAACGTAGTTCAGTCACCTTTAGCTTCTCAAGATGGAATGCCGGAGTAACAATCCTCTTATGCTTTTCCCATTTGTGACCATCATACTGTGCAAGTCCACTTTGAAGCAACTTGATCATCGGGTTTGCGTTTATCTTTTGACATTCTCGAATTTTCATGGTTGCATCTTTGATATACTCGGGACTTATCAGGATTACCTTGGGAATTGGTCCAACCCACATAAAACAATCTTTACCTGCAAAATATATGTAGATTGGAAGGATGTTATCATCAACGTGAAAAGAAGATGGAATGTGAGTTGATGAGGTAAATATAAATAGGATGAATGCATCAACAACATGGTAATGAATGAGGAGAGTATGTATCAGTGTGACGCACCGTAAGTCTGAACTGTCTGATGGGCAAATGGAATGACGCGAGACGATGGATCTTGTGAGAAATCAATAGGTGTGGACATAGCTTTTTGTGTCATGAGAGTATTTGTTTTCCAGTCCCCATACAGGAAGCGGTACTGAGTGCCTCCAAGACCTTGTTGTCTTAGAAACCTTTCGACCCTCCTTGGCCTAAACCAAACCCATTCCACCATTCTCCATCCACAAGCTACTACTGCAACCAACACTATCGACACTCCAACTGATAATATTTCCATAAGGTCTTAACCTCTTTTAATTTTGTTCACCGCACAAGCACGGAGGGAAGTTTTATTCCCAGTCTCGATTGTATCTCACTCATCTAACCTAGCTGCTGGCTTGGCTATTGGAATTTGTAAGCTAATCTTTTCAATATTAATTAGCTGAATTTTAAGAGGAAACGCTAACCAAACAATAAAGCACGAACTAAGCACGTTCACTTAAAAAATTAGTCAACGCCCTTGAGGTTGCACGACTTAACACGTACATGCCCTTGCCGCTACCCATCTAAGTTCCAAGCATCTAATCAATCCCTATGATCTTCTCATACCAAGAATACAGATAATGCCAGTTGTAAATATATGTATATACAAATATATTATGCGTATACTGTTGAGTGCTTTAACACCTTCTAATTCAACTTTATCGTATCCATTGATTCATTCTTCCAATAATCAAAATCAGCGTCAAGATTCTGTAATTGCTATAAAAATCATAAACTTCACGAAAAAGTATTACTTCTAACGTGAACTTCTTTTTCTGAATTAAAAAAGAAAACAAGAAATTTTTAGAAAACAAGAAATCTTGGACACCAATTAGCCGATTATAGGAGTACTAGCAGGTTAACACTGCGTAAATGCGCAGTGAAAGTGCTCAGTGAATTTATACACAGGGCAAAATTTAATATTAAGAAGAACTAAGATGAAATCACTTTCTTTCAGATAAGATAAAAATAGTTTACATGTGTACTACTGACATCTGCAGTATAAAGATACCTTAATCTATAAGTTTTTTAATGTGTGCTTTATAAAATTTCCTAGTCTCGAAGTTTACTTCTTTGAGATCGTTGACCATCTTTATCATTCGACTAGTTTCATACATCTCGACATAGCGAAGTCCATCTAAACTACTATGTGCCTTTTTATTCCGTGCATGATATTGGATAAGTAACTTATCTAGCTGATTTTGACGATCATATGTCTCTTTTATGATATTTTTCAAATATCTTTTGCGCTCGAAATAGCTGGAATTCATATCTGGTATTAAAATAACGAAATTAGTGTATAAATGTGATAATTATTTCACAACTTTATTGAGAAGGAAGAATAAGGCGAAGGTTGGAGTGGCAAAATGCAAGATGAATAAGGAGGAACCTATAAAAATGTTGCGTAAAGATAAAGAAAGGGTTTTGTTGACATTATAAATTGAAAAATTAGGATGAAAAAAGTAATCGAGAAAAAATCGAGTTCTTGACACGAGCAGTCGTTCTTTGTTTGTTGAAATAGAAGAAATAACCTTGACTATTGCTATCTTTGTGGAATGGAGAATGAGATGTATTTAGGTTAAACAAGAAGAAGGCAAAAGAAGAGGGTAGGAATTGTTTGACTGAAGTTAGAGGAGAAAGGATATAAAGTTTATATATAGAGTTGTTAGGGGACCATATAGAAGGTGAGACTTGAAGAGTTGCGTGGTATTAAATAAGGGGCAGTACTCGAAATGATTTTCCTAGATATAGGCAAAAATATAGCTCAACTATCAATTGAAACGTCAATCTATGTTTTGATCTTATGTTTGTTTACTTCTGCAATACGTTATTGGTAGTATTTGACATTATTATAGCAGTTAGAAGATTATTCGATATAACGAAAAGACGTCTCGATATCTGCTTTCTAGATTTTGGGGGTTACATGTTTTTGAAGAAGGATTAGTCAATTCGGATACTCCAAGAAGACATAGGGAATTGGTAAGTGAAATTTAATTGGAGTTGGAAATAACATCAACTGAACTGCTTTAAATAAAGAAGAACAAAAGCAAGCTCAAAGAAGCAAAAATGAGTTCAAGTAGTAAGAGGTTGAAAAGCGATTAAAGAAGAAAAAAAGCAGACGGAAGTTCAAAAGTAGATTAAAGCAAAAGCGGTTGTTATCTTTGGATAGATAATCTAATGAAAATCTTGACACCTTGACGAAAAATGAGAAACAAGGTCATCATTGGTGATCTGGGAAAATGGTGGAAAGAATGAGATGAAGCGGAGAAGCAAAAATAAGACGAAGTCGGGAAAGCGACGGAAGGTGAAAAGCGATTAAAGAAGAAAAGGAGATGACGGTTGAAAGCGATTTAAGCAAAAGGCAAGCGAAAGCGAAAGCAGAGGCAAGCAAAAGCAGAGGCAAGCAAAGCGAGACGATGATCTGAAATTCAAACCGCGTTTGAGTTTGAAGATTCTGGATAAAAAAAGCGATTCTAAGAAAATAGGCGGATCAATAAAGAATGTTGTTATCTTGGACAAATAATCTAATGGAAATTCTTGACACCTTGGTGAAAAACAACAAACATGGCTCATGTGTTGACTTATGTGTGAAAAATGCGGAAAGAACAATAGGAAGATTGTAACAATGTTTATCTTTCTTGTAGTCATTCATAATGTGTGAATCGGTTTTGGGTAAGACTACAAGTGTCCTTGTCTATAAGGTACTTCATAAGTTGTGTCTGAGATATGCTACGCTTTTGGATCGTTGAAGTAGAAATAATGATGAGACAATGAGACGATGAAAAATGACGCTTGAAAAAAGAGAGGGAAGCTATTGAAAAGCAGAAGGAACTTCAAAAGCAGACGGAGTTGAACAGGAGAAGGAGTTGAAAAGCAGACGGAAGAGAAAGCAGACGGAAGTTATCCAAAAGCAAACGGATGCAAAAGTAGATGATGGAAAGCAGACGAAAGCAAACCACCTCGAAATTAAGAACTAGTTTGAGTTAGTTACAGAACTTGATAAGTGCATATTTGTCTAATATTTATGTTTTAATTATCCCTTTTTATTCCTCTTGTTTATGCAATTATTGAGACTTAATTTGATTTAATATTTCCTTGTAGGAAATTACTATCTTTGCATGATGTGAGAAATTAAGAGGAGAAATCAGCAATTAAATCAAAAGAGGTTGTAACCACTTAGACAAATGAATTGTCCAAAGAAGCAACACGTGGAGGCAACAAGGTTTGGAAGGAGGAGCACCACGTGGTCGTCCCAGACAAGGTGGAATGAAAAGAAAAGGACTCACACTAAGGGAAAATATCACGGACTATGGAAAGGAAAGAAATTAAAGGAACAAGGACAAGGAGTGGGGCCCACGGAATTAAGTAAAGAGGACAAAACCTAAAGAAAAGTGAGTCACGGAGACAGCACAAACTAGGGACTCTTTGGACTGAAGGAAGGGTCACGCACGCATACTGCAAAAGGGAAGGCTAGCAGCATGGGGAGCGTTTTAAAAAATTAAAAACGCAGAAGAGCTACTTGGAGGTGAAACACGTGCAGGGCAGGAAGCAATTGGGTGGACTGAATTTTGAAAGATTACGCAGGCCCACAAGCAAAACAAGAAAAACGCTGGCGGCTGCAAAAAGGAAATAAACGCAATATGGAAAGAGGGCTGACGTGGAATAGGAAAGAAGAGAAGGAAAAAAAAAGACAGCAAGGGGGATTGACGCAAAGGAGGCAAAGACCATGAGATAGAGCATCGGCCATTTTTCAGATTTTCTCTTTTTATTAGCTTTTATTTCTTTTCTTTGTTATGGAGACTATGTTATTCCATTATTTTGTTAGGTTTAATTTCGTTATGAGTAGCTAATCTGTTTTAGTCGGGGAATTCCAATTATTATGCTTTGACTCGTGAGACTATTGTTCTGATTATTTGGTTATAATATTCGTACTGTTTCTGATTTACTGTCATTGTTTATTAATTGATTCTGCGATTGAGGCCTGATTGTAGAGTTAGTTAATTTACATATCGCCAACTGATTTACTTGGTGGAGTCTAACTGGGTGATTGGTATTTGTGGCAATTGGCACTTTAGGGCATAATACTTATGCGATTTTGTGTGGAGGAACTTGCGATCTAACTAGATGAAGCATGAGTCTGTGCGTAGTCAGTTAGGGTTAGTGTTTCTTTAGAGTTTATTGCTGTTAATTAATTGAATCTCGGAGAGAGTCTCGAAGGGGTTATTAGTTAATTAGGGAATAGTTCAAAGGAGTTTCTGCGACTATTCTAAAATTAAGAAGAAACGAGGGAGCCAGAGGTAGTTGGTAACTATAGCTAACCTATTATTAAACCAAAGAAAATATTTGAGTCGATGATCGTGGTCTAAGCATAATTAGGAATTTCCTGGCTAAGTTGTCGTTTATTGAGTTTATCAATTTTATTTGCGTTCTTTGTTGGTTATTGTTTTATTAATTTGCGTTAATCTTTTATCAGTTGTTATTTCAATTAGTAGTTTTAGTCGAAAACTTCAAAACCCCTTTTTATTTAATTTCATTAGTTCTTTGGCATTTAAATAGAATCAATTATTCCATTCTCTGTGGATCGACCCCATTTACCACTGTGCGCAATTTATTTTCGTTTGGTGTTTGGGATTTATTTTGGTGGATTCGACACCCATCAAATTTTAGGCGCCGTTCTTGGGACCGGTAACTAATTGATTTTGTTTTGTTTTATGCCTAGGAACATTCAATGACGGAGATTCCATCTTGTCGACCCGAGATCGAAAAAGACCGCTAAGAGGCTAAGGAAGTTGAGCAAGCTAAGGAAGAAGCAAGGAAAAGCTAGTGGATCACGGACCTGGTTGAGTTGGATCTCAAGCGGAATCTGAAGAGGAGATTGAAGTTGAGCAATGGTGACGGGAAGCTTAACCGTGACCACGCGCAAGATATGGCTCTCAACAGAACACTCCAGACTTGGTAGACCCATCAAGCACGGCATCCATGTGCATAGAATTTCAGAACTTCAAGAAGGGTTGAATTGAAATCCGGACTGATCCACCTCGCCCACCTTAGTGGTTTGGAAAGCGAGGATCCGAACAAGCATTTGAAGGAATTTCACCTCGTCGCACTTCTATGAAGCCCATGATATCACGGAGGACCAAATTAAACGAGAGCTTTTCCATTCTCGCTACGAGGATGCAGCCAAGGATTGGCTCTACTACCTCCTCGAGGACAATCAACACTGGGAAGGGATGTCTCGGCGGTTTCTAGAAAAATATTTTCCAGCATCCCGAGCCGCCAATATCGGTAGAAATCGTGGCATTAAGCGAAGAATTGAGAGAACCTCTACGAGTCTTGGGAGAGGTACAAGAGAATTTTGGCAAGCTGCCCGCAGATGGCATATCCGAACAATTGATCATCCAAGATTTCTCGAGGGTCTTATTCGAATGGGCGCAGAATGATGGATGCCGCAAGTGGTGGGGCCATTGTCGATAAAACCCGGTAAAGCCCGGGAGTTGATATCAACCATGGCAGCAAACTCCCAACAATTGGTGCTCGGCAAGATATACCGCAAAGAGTGAATGAGGTAAATGTTACTTCTCTCGATGAGGTCAAATCTTTCTAACAACTTTGGTCCAGAATTGAATGTAGGTACTCCTCCACTGCGAGGCGTGTGGCATCTGCTCCACCTAGCTCACCCAACCGATGCATGCCCAACACTCCACGATGAAATACGGCTAATGTGAATGCTATTGGGTTCCAACAGAGCGCTTTGATCCCTATTCAAACACCTACTGACCCGGTTGGAGAAGCCACCCAAACTTCAGCTTATCTAACGACCAACCGACCCAACAGAATTACTATCAAAGACCACCACCACAAGAATGACCTTGGGCTCGGGTAAGCCTCTTGAAGAAATTGTCCATATGTTAGCCGCTAACACCGCAAAATTTCAACAGACACCGCAACCGATTCCAAAAGCTAGAAGAGAGCATGAAGACCCAGAGACTCGAATGAGTGGATAGCATCCTCCGTTAGCGAATGGAGACTCAAGGCAAGTGCCTTCTCGGACACTCGACCCGAGGCATAATGTGAGCGCGATTTTCTTAAGAAATGGTAAGGAATTGCAATTCCCGATCGACAAGAACCCTACACGTGACCACGTCCGGGGTTCCCATGAGAGACGTAGGGAGGTGAAAGGAGCTCACACGTGACCACATCTGAGATTCGGGTCCAACTGAAATTATCGAAACCCAAACCTTTAGTGGTTCCACCACCATTCCCGCAGAGGCTCTCGAACAAGAAGGAAAAGGAGGATAAGAGCATCATGGAGTTGTTCCAAAAGTTGAAGTAAACATCCCACTCCTCGAGGCCATTAAAGCAGTTCAGCGCTACGCCAAATTCCTTAAGGAATTATGCAAACAAGCGTAAGTTAACAGTAATGAAAGGGTGAGTGTGGGGAGAATGTTTCAATTGTCTTCTGAGAGAAACTACCTCCTAAGTGTCGCGACCAAGGTATGTTTTCCATTCCTTGCAAAATTGGGAACATTGGTATCAGTAAAGCTATGTGTGACCTAGGAGCTTCTATTAATGTGATGCCTTTATCTGTTTATACCTCCCTGGGTCTTGGTCCGTTAACTAGTACTGGAGTTATAATTCAATTGGCGGATCGATCGATTGTCTATCCTGAAGGTGTTTTAGAGGATGTGCTAGTTCAAGTTAATGGATTAATTTTTCCTGCTGATTTCTTTGTTATTGATATGGGAAATGATAGTTCATCTGAGTCTTCTGATATCTTGTTGGGTAGGCCTTTCCTTAGCACGGCTAAAGCAAAGATAGATGTGCATAGTGGTTCATTGACTTTAGAGTTTGATGGTGAAGTGGTGAAATTCAATGTTTATGATGCCATGAAACGTGCTGAAGATGTGTCTTGTGTTTATAAGGTTGATATCATTGAAGATTTGACTCATGAGGTTTCTACTTTAAATCATGATGATGAGTTGAATTATGCTTCGTGTCATAGGATGTCTGTTGATGGAGTTAAGAGATTTACTGATCGGTCTGAAGTTTCTGATGATATACTTGATGAGGCCCCAAAGCTGGAGCTCAAAACGCTTCTCGAGCATTTGAAATACGCATATTTAGGTGATGGTGAGACTCTGCCCGTGATCATATCCAGCATGCTCGACGACCTGGAAGAGGAGAAACTAGTTAGAGTGCTTCGAGAGTACAGGGAGGCAATTGGTGGGACCATTGCTGATTTCCAACATCGAGACGAGGGTTAACATCGAGACGAGGATCGTCGAGCCTAGGACGTTAAACCAGGGCGCTAATGGGAGGCAGCCCACAATTTTTATTTTATTTTATTTTTCTTTCCTTTCTTTTGCTTTATTTTGTGTTCTTTTTGTTTCGTTTGTTTCCTTCTTTCTTTGTTTTGATATTTTCCTTTCCTTCCCTGTGTCTTTCAGGAGGTTCGGCATTGGATCAATTCGGAGTTATTGGATTACCGCTGTCAGGAGTCCTTTATATGATCATATGTTGGCTCTCGTCCCTCACTGTACTAGCTATACCCTACTGGCGGGATGCCTAAACGAGCTCACGTATAAGCCCTCATCTTCTCTCAGTTCGAAGTCCTCAGTTTACCTTTTCATTTACTTTTACGTTGAGGACAACGCATGCTTTAAGTGTGGGGAGGTGATTTATGCTTTTGAGATGCATGCTGTTTTTGTTTGATGCATTACTTTAGGATGTGCCCTTCGTTGCCTTTTGGTATTTTTGGACTTTTAGCTGTTGATGCCGTGAAAAAAAAAATCCTCTTTTGCTCCAATTTTTGCTTGATAAATTGTTGTGCCTTAGGTAATGGTGGATTGTTTTAAAGGAGTCGAGAGTATGGTTGAGTCCTTGTTGCTTAATGTTAATTAAATGTTAATGATTTTGTCCTATATGTTGAAGTTGCGGGCTGAGTTAATTGGTTAGAATTTAAAAAATTTGTGTGATTAATCGGTTGCCTTTCTTGTCTAGAGTCATGTTAAGCTTAGAAGTTGAGTTGGTATATGTGTTGAACTTTGGATTGATGTGGGAAATTATGGTGAGAAAGGAATGGAGAATAAAATAAAAGGTGTTAGATTCGTTCGCCAATCACCAAAGGTGGTTGTGAGCTAAGCCAAAAATCCGCCTAAAGGTTGGTCGAGATTGAGTAACAGGCGACATTCATCACAAATGTTTGCGTTAGCGTCAAAAGGTCTCGGACAACCGACGTGTGAAGCAATTAACTACTCTCGATTACTTGGAAAAAAACAAAAGAAAAAGTTTGCAAGCATCCGAGTAATTACGAGTAAGGCTAAAGCCACTTGGCGTTGTGATTGGTCGAGTAACGGGTGACATTCATCACAAATGTTTGCGTTAAGTAAAAGGCCAATGACAATTCCGTAATTTACAGGTAAAAGCACCTAATCAATTAAGATTAACTGATCTTCTCATAACTACCACTTAAATTGAATTCCTCACGTATACTAACCACGATAAGTGAAGTGTGATTCCTAGACTGATTGGTTTTAATTAAAATTGATAATTCATGCATGCGCTTGAATTTGATTTCAGGCTTGTGTCTTCTCGTGTGGGAAACTTGTTGCATTTATTTGATATTTCGTTGACATTGGGACAAGATTGCGCTCTCATTCCTAGTTTACATTACCTCTGTGCATGTTTCATTTATTGGAGCGGTTTTTCATTGTGTCTTGGTTTTCTTTTATGCTTGAGGACAAGCATCGTCTAAGTGTGGGGAGATTTGATAAGTGCATATTTGTCTAATATTTATGTTTTAATTATCCCTTTTTATTCCTCTTGTTTATGCAATTATTGAGACTTAATTTGATTTAATATTTCCTTGTAGGAAATTACTATCTTTGCATGATGTGAGAAATTAAGAGGAGAAATCAGCAATTAAATCAAAAGAGGGTTGTAACCACTTAGACAAATGAATTGTCCAGTGAAGCAACACGTGGAGGCAACAAGGTTTGGAAGGAGGAGCACCACGTGGTGTCCAGGACAAGGTGGAATGAAAAAGAAAAAGGACTCACACTAAGGGGAAAATATCAGCGGCTATGGAAAGGAAAAGAGAAATTAAAGGAACAAGGACAAGGAGTGGGGCCCACGGAATTAAGTAAAGAGGACAAAAACCTAAAGAAAAGTGAGTCACGGAGACAAAGACAAACTAGGGACTCTTTGGATCAAGGAAGGGTCACGACGATATCTGCAAAAGGAAGGCTAGCGGCGTGGGGCGCTTTAAAAAATTAAAAACGCAGAAGAGCTACTTGGAGGTGAAACACGTGCAGGGCAGGAAGCAATTGGGTGGACTGAATTTTGAAAGATTACGCAGGCCCACAAGCAAAACAAGAAAAAAGCAATGGCTGCAAAAAAGGAAATAAACGCAATATGGAAAGAGGGCTGACGTGGAATAGGAAAGAAGAGAAGGAAAAAAAAAGACAGCAAGGGGGATTGACGCAAAGGAGGCAGCAGCCGCAGATAGGAGCATCGGCCATTTTTCAGATTTTCTCTTTTTATTAGCTTTTATTTCTTTTCTTTGTTATGGAGACTATGTTATTCCATTATTTTGTTAGGTTTAATTTCGTTATGAGTAGCTAATCTGTTTTAGTCGGGGAATTCCAATTATTATGCTTTGACTCGTGAGACTATTGTTCTGATTATTTGGTTATAATATTAAATCTCGCTTCGATTCTTCGTCATTGTTTATTAATTGATTCTGCGATTGAGGCCTGATTGTAGAGTTAGTTAATTTACATATCGCCAACTGATTTACTTGGTGGAGTCTAACTGGGTGATTGGTATTTGTGGCAATTGGCACTAGGGCATAGTACTTGTCTGATTTTGTGTGGAGGAACTTGCGATCTAACTAGATGAAGCATGAGTCTCGTGCGTAGTCGATTAGGGTTAGTGTTTCTTTAGAGTTTATTCTTTGTTAATTAATTGAATCTCGGAGAGAGTCTCGAAGGGTTATTAGTTAATTAGGGAATAGTTCAAAGGAGTTTCTGTGACTATTCTAAAATTAAGAAGAAACGAGGGAGCCAGAGGTAGTTGGTAACTATAGCTAACCTATTATTAAACCAAAGAAAATATTTGAGTCGATGATCGTGGTCTAAGCATAATTAGGAATTTCCTGGCTAAGTTGTCGTTTATTGAGTTTATCAATTTTATTTGCGTTCTTTGTTGGTTATTGTTTTATTAATTTGCGTTAATCTTTTATCAGTTGTTATTTCAATTAGTAGTTTTAGTCGAAAACTTCAAAACCCCTTTTTATTTAATTTCATTAGTTCTTTGGCATTTAAATAGAATCAATTATTCCATTCTCTGTGGATCGACCCCATTTACCACTGTGCGCAATTTATTTTCGTTTGGTGTTTGGGATTTATTTTTGGTGGATTCGACACCCATCAGAACTGAACTGAATATCTGCTTCTTTCAAGATTCAAGAAGCAAGATTTAAGAATCAGTTGAAGACGAAGGTTATAAATAAGAGTCGAAGTCGACGTATTATTTCGTTTATTTATGTAAATAGTATTTTTCCTATTAGGTATTAAATTTTTTTCGCTTATATTAATAAAAACAAATATGCGATGAACCGTTATTATGATTATATAAAAAACACGAATATAAATCATGAAAAAATAATTAGAAAGCGATATTGCAAATAACAATAACATTAAAAAGTGATGAACCATATTGGTAAGGGTAAAGAAAACTAAGACAATTCAACCCCCCTTCTTGTGCATTCATATATCGTATAATAAGCACTGTAATAATGCGTGATTGACTTCACATACTTGAGAGAAAAATATTCAGCGAATTATGTAGAGCTATCTTACTGTAGTAAACTAAAAAAATGAGTGTGTCAAATTCTCTCAAGCTTTGTCTCTCTAATAAAAACAGACGGAAGTTGAAAAGCAGAGGAAAGAAGAAAAACAGACGGAAGTTGAATAGTAGAGGAAAGCAAAGCCAGACGGAAGTTGAAAAGCAGACGAAAGAAGAAAAATAGACAGAGTTGAAAAGCAAACGGAAGCAAAAGCAGAGGGAAGCAAAAGCAGACGGATGCAAAAGTGGAAGAGAGCAAAAAACATTTTATAACTTTTATTTTCAGTAAGTCTTGTGAAAAGAGCAAGTTTGTTTTAATTAAGCGTTTTCGTAGGTTTTTTTTTAAAAAGGGAAATACACAAGGTACAACTTGTTTGATTGAAGTCTCTACTTCTATCGTCTTAAATAACACGGTTTATATGTCGATTTAACTGAAACCCAGACAAGCGATTACCATATTATGCTATCTAATATTACAATTCTTCAAAGTACAATCTTGATGAACGTATTTACAATCTTCCTATTGAATCACAAGTAGCTGCTATATGGATTGACAGTGACGATAAACAACATAATAAATGTCCTCATATCCAAGTCTGCAGTAGGCATTCTTTATTTGCGGTATCCTTTTTGAGATTTGTCTCCCCTTAATGTAGATGCTGGAAGTTTGTGTCACTAAAAAACTAATTAACACATTATGAATGACTACAAGAAAGATCAAGATTGTTACAATCTTCCTATTGGATCACAAGGACACTGACGACCGACGTAGAGAATAATAGACATGATAAATCTCGTCATATCCAAATCTCCAGTACGTCTTCTTTATTTGAGCCATCCATTTTTAGGACGGCAACATGATAAATCTCCTTATATCCAAGTCTGCTGTACGCCAAGAGTTGGTGAACACTGATATTCTTTCTACAGCAACAAAAGTCGACAGCAACAACAGCGAAACTCCAAAAACATCTGTATAGACAAAAAAAAAGCTTAAAGAAGATTTACAAGTAACAGAGGAATAAAAGTAACAGAAAGCGAAAATTAAGAGCAACTGGACGTGGAGTTGGTGAACAGTGATACTGTTTCGACAGCAACAACATCTACAACAACTACAACGGAAAAAATGCTAAAAGAAGATTTACAACTAAAACAGAAAACTACTGTGATACTCTTTCGACATGAACAACAGCTACGACAAGCACCAGCACTGTCAGACAGAAGATACAAGAGAAGGTGAGGCAATGAGCAAGAAGACACTATATAAGCAGTCACAAGGGCATGCATTGTGGGGCCCCGTGCGTGGTCGTCTTATGGCGCCCCTCATCGTAGGTACGACCGGGCGCTTTGGTCGCTTTTTACGCATATCCTACAAAGAAGGAAGTGCTACGCTCGCAACTATCACTCAATACTTGCATGGCATCAATATAATTAAACCACAATATGCAAATCACTAAAATTTAAAACCAAAATAATCTTTCATTTCATAACATCAATCCAAAATATAGACAGATCTATCAGTTCCCTACAGTCTCAATACAATAACCCAAAAAGGAAACTGATAAAAATGTCTATACTAAGTCATCCCCGAAAATCGCCCCAACTGACCGACCTGTGTGCCATTACTTCACTTGACTAAGCACTCGCACTGCAGGAAAACTCTAACACGGGAGCTAAGAATCTACTAACGCTGTCCTGAAAAATATTAGCAATTTTGGGTGAGTGTTAAGCCCCGAATTTTTTTTATGATGTCATTAAGCATGAACTGTGTTATTTATGTGATTATTGCTTAGTTTGATTGAATTGAGAGGATTATTGGAGAATTAAGGTTTTATTGTGGTTAAGTGAGGATTAAAAAGGGTAAGAAGTTATGAGGGTATTTTAGGAAGATTTCTTAGGATGATTTGGGTTTAGGCTTGTAAAGAGGGGTAAGTTGGTCTTTGTATTTTCCTTAGGTTAATAGAAAAGAAGAGAAGAAAGAAAAGAATAAGAGGAAAAGAAAGGAAGGAAGAAGAGAAAGAAGAGGAGTGCGCCGTCGTGGAGAAGAAGAGGAGAAGAAGAGAGATTTTCGATCTTTGAGATTTCCAACAGTTTCAAATCATTTCCGGGTTAGTCTCATTTTGTTTAAGCTTGTTCTAGTTGGATTAAACCCTAAGATAGCTTGGATTGAGTAGAATCGAAGGTTCTAGGGTTTTGGTGAAAAAGCTGGGTAAATCGTTGGGTTGTTATGTTTGTGACCGATTTTGTGTTGCTAATGAGTTAGAAGTGTAGTATAGGATCTGATCTAAGACTTACGTGTGTTGCATTTGTGGTTGGGAAAGGATTGAAGTGAGAAAAGCTGAAAAATTGGAGTTTCGGGGTCGGTTTCTCGACCCAGACATCGCGACGTGTGTATGAACACGCCGCGGCGTGCGAGGAAGGAGAACCACGTCGCGACGTGTAAATATTTTATTCGCCGCGACGTGTGATATCACCGTGGACGTCGCGACGTGCGAAGGGAGACGTCGCGACGTTCGACATTTGGTTCGCCGCGAGGAGCAGACGTCGCGGCGTGTGCACGCCGCGGCGAGCATGATTCGTTACGCTTGAAGCGCTCATATGTCGCGCGCCCCCCCTGTTTTTCGAAAGATGATTTTGATATTCTTTTGGGCATATCTTTTGGTGTAGATGTCCAATTGAGGTGATTTTGGATTCATTGTGAACTAGAGATCAAAGACTACAAGTTCTATGAAGAAGGGAAGTTCGGAATTAGTCTGTAAGGGTTCGGAATTTTATGAGGAAGTCGAATGTAGACTTTCAATGCTTTATTTTGGCTTTCCAAGCTTTGATTATTTTCTGTGGATATTGATTGAATGGAAACTTGGTTGTTTTAGGAAACCAAGCTGAACCGATTTTATCGCAAGAGGAAGGACACCAGTGAGTCGACTACTTGAGCGATCTTAGGTGGGTAATATACTTATAGTTATTGTGTGATTAGGCAAATTCTTGCCTATGTCTGAATATATGTTATAGATGATGCATGCTTAAATGTGATGAATTGAATGATTGTGATTTCATATACTTTGGAAGAATCATGAGAACTAATAGCATTGAGTTTTGATTCGGAGCATGTTATGCCTCGACTTCGGTCCTAACATTTTAACTAAATGCGAAGCATGAAAGAATATCATATGATGAAACGATTATGAGCATGATTATGTGCTTTTTTTTGGGCGAGAGTGGAACCATTTCGTTCGTCACGTGCACGTAGACAAGAGCCTTCTCCCGGCTGCCCGCTTGTGGCTTATGAGATCCGCATGGACTCATTTTGTTTTAGGGTTAAACTTTGGTTTCTCCCTTTTGTTTTCATGGAACCCTCGAGCCATTGTGATGTGCATTGCATATGTGAAATGTTCATTGTGAATGCTTTGTGACATATTTATGAATTGAATTAAGTATATCGAATGCGTAAATTGCTTGAGTAGCATGTGATTGCTTGAATTGATATCTAGATAGATATAATATATATACATTCATATGCTGGGATTTGTGCTAGTTGCCGATGGCTATAATTATATTAGCCACTGAGCTGTGTAGCTCAACCATTATTTTCCTCCTCAAAAGCGAGCGGGGCGATCTTTGAACTTGAGGCATCGAAACTTCGAGTTACTTAGGAGCTTTGCCATAAGTTCGTTTTTGGTTGGCCCTCCAAACACATTATCATGGAGCATATTTACATGTATTTTTGAATTACAACTTATTTTGTATTTTGAATGATTTAAGGATTTGTGACATTTCTTCAGATTGTAATAGCATGAGTTTAATTCATGTTTAGATGCATGTGTAAGTGTTGGAATGTATGAGAATGATTATGTGTGAATTATGAACGAACTATGTATATGTATAAATGTTGGGATCGGGTCCGACGGTATTTGGACGCCCGTCGTCGGCGAAACCCGAGGGGCCGCCTCAAGATTTGGACTTACGGGGCCCAGGCCCAACATGTTTGGTATCAGAGCGCCTAGGTTTATTGTCCTCGGCTTAGAATGCATATAGGATTGTGTGCTCTATGATTATATTTTGCATTACTTGATTGTATTAAGTGACATGCATATCATGCATACATGTAGATTGCCATATAGCTAATCCTTAGTGTTTCCATTTGAAGGAGTACGATGCCACCTCGTAGAAGGACACGAGGAATTATGCAAGGATCTGCTGCACCTGACTCTCCGACTAGAGAGGAGAGGATCGATGAGTCGATAGCCAGTGGAATCTTGAGGCTTCAAGGACTAGGCAGTGAGCCCATGTCGCAGTCTCAGGAATCGCCGATTCCGCTAGGGTAAGTGCCTCAGTTTGATCCGAGGATGTTTCAGGCCTTTTCCCAGGCGTTTGTTCATGCTATGGGTCAGATGCCACACCTACCTTCTCCCCCCCTGCCAAGAGGGGAAAGCAGTTGAAAAATTGAGGAAGTATAGAGCGATTGACTTTTTGGAGCAATGAGATCTGAGGAAGCCGAGACATGGTTGCGGAGGACAAAACGGGTGCTGGATCAGATGGATTGCGAGGAGGATGAGCGAGTGGTGTATGCTTTGCGAGCTTGCTTGTGGTGATGCTCTGCATTGGTGGGAGGCCGTCTTAAAGGCGATCGATGAGGCCGGTAGGGTTATCTTGGCAGAACTTTTTAGCTATTTTTAAGAAGAAATATCTGTCAGAAGTTTATGTTTAGCAGAAACAGAGGGAGTTTCTGAGTCTCACCCAGAGAGAGATGACGGTGAGCAAGTATGAGCGCCGGTTCACATAGTTATCCCGTTATGCTTCAGACTTGATGCTGAGTGAGGCTGTCAGATGTCGTCGGTTTGAGTCGGGACTACATTTGGCTATCCGGAAGAAGGTGATTGTACAGAATTTCGGTGACTTCCAGCAGCTGGTTGAAGCAGCTTTGAGGGTGGAGAGCATAGAAAATATCAAGAGTGCTGTGAACAAGAAGAGAAAGGGCAGAGAGCAGTCCAGGAGGGGAGGTAGCACTAGTACTCTTATGCCAGACAGGCGTGCTAGGAGCTTCCCTGTTCAGTCTGAGGAGAGGAGCAGTGGTGCTAGTCGACCGAGACCGATGAGGACCTCTACTGTTTCTCACCAAGTCTCGACGGTGGGCGGCAGTAGGAGGGGAGATGGGGACAGGTCATCAGTCCCTAAGTGTGAGCACTGTGGTAATTTCCATAGTGGGGAGTGTTACCGATTGACTGGAGTATGTTTCAACTGTGGACAGAAGGGACACAAGGCCAGAGAGTGTCCTCAGCCTCCATGACAAGAGAGAGGTCAGATGCAAGCTCCGAGGAGGACAGAGACCATGGGACAGAGGACTGTGATAGAGGTAGGTAGTTTTGATGCTGCCAAGAGGGCGAGTCTTCCGGGGAGACCGAGAGTGCAGGCACCAGTCAGGGTGTTTGCTATGACGCGGGAGGATGCAGAGGCCACTCCAGATGTTGTCACTGGTATGGCTCACTTATTTGCTGATGATGTGCTTGTGTTGATTGATCCAGGTTCATCTCATTCGTTTGTGTCGTCGAGTAGACCTATGTGTGATGGGGTTGTGAGTCCGTTGGATACTCCGTTGATGGTGAGTACTCCGATTGGTCAGCACATTATGATTAGTCAGGTGTTTAGAGGATGTGAGCTTAGTATTGGTGGAGGACTTCTAGTGGTAGATCTGATGCCACTGAAGATGCGAGGATTAGATGTGATACTGGGTATGGATACGTTGGAGAGGTACAATGCCTGACTAGATTGTAAGCAAAAGACAGTAGAGTTTGATTTAGATGGTAGAAGAGTAGTGTTTACTGGGGATAGAAGGGCAGGTCCGCTCAGATTTGTTTCGGCTTTGGCAGCAGAGAAGCTGATTAGGAGAGGTTGTGAGGCATTTTTGGCCTATGTGGTGGATTCCAGAGTAGACAGAGGGAAGTTAGAGGATATTCCAGTAGTCAGGGATTTCTCAGATGTCTTTCCGGAGGAATTGCCAGGACTACCGCCAGCTCGAGAGATTGAGTTTCCGATCGAGCTTTTGTTAGGTACGGCACCGATTTCGATTCCACCTTATCGGATGGATCCGACGGAATTGAAAGAACTTAAGGAGCAATTGGAGAAAGGGTATATCAGGCCGAGTTCTTCGCCTTGGGGAGCTCCGATCCTGTTTGTAAAGAAGAAAGATGGATCCTTGAGGATGTGTGTGGACTACCGGAAGCTGAATCAGGTCACGGTGAAGAACAGGTATCCGCTTCCTCGCATTGATGATCTGTTTGATCAATTGCAAGGAGCGAGAGTCTTCTCTAAGATAGACTTGAGATCGGGATACCATCAGTTGAGGATTAAGGAGTCGGATGTGCCGAAGACTACTTTCAGGATTCGGTATGGGCACTTTGAGTTTTTGGTGATGCCTTTCGGATTGACGAATGCTCCGGCAGCTTTTATGGATTTGATGAATCGGGTTTTCAAGCCATTCTTAGACCAATTTATCATTGTCTTCATTGATGATATTTTGGTGTATTCCAAGAATGATCGGGAGCATGAGGAACATTTAAGGATTTCTTTGGAGATTTTGAGGAGCAATGAGTTGTATGCCAAATTCGAGAAATGAAAATTTTGGCTAAAGGAGGTGTCATTTCTTGGACATGTGATCTCAGAGCAAGGAGTTCATGTGGATCCAAAGAAGATAGAAGCTGTGGTAAGTTGGGAAGCCCCGAAGAATGTAGCAGAAGTGAGGAGCTTTTTGGGTTTGGCAGGCTATTATAGGAGATTTGTGGAGGGATTCTCCATGATAGCCGCTCCAATGACAAAGTTATTGAGAAAGAATCAGAAGTTTGTTTGGAGTGAGGAGTGTTAGAGGAGCTTCGAGGAGCTCAAGCTCAGATTGATGAGTGCTCCGATTTTGATGTTGCCTTCTGGAGATGAGGGCTATACTGTGTACAGTGATGCGTCGAAGAAGGGTCTTGGTTGTGTTTTGATGCAGGGAAATCGGGTGATAGCGTATGCTTCGAGGCAGTTGAAGCCTTATGAGCTGAATTATCCGACACATGATTTGGAGTTAGCAGCGGTGATCTTTGCCTTGAAAATTTGGAGGCATTATTTGTATGGATTTCAGACTCGGATCTTCAGTGATCATAAGAGTCTCAAGTATTTGCTGAGTCAGAAGGAATTGAATCTGAGGCAGCGGAGGTGGCTGGAGTTACTCAAGGACTATGATCTGTTGATTAAGTATCATCCGGGCAAGGCCAACGTAGTGGCGGATGCTTTGAGCAGAAAGTCTTCAATTGCTCATGTTCGGGCGGTGTATCTTCCTTTATTGGAAGAGATGGCCAAGCTTAGGATAAGCTTGATGCAGGAAGAGCCGGATTGTCTTCTGGCTAATTTTTGAGTGAAGCCGATGCTGAAGGAAAAAGTTAGGGATTTGCAGGCTCAAGATGCAGATTTGAGCAAGCTTCGAGATGAAATTCGGAATGGCAAGGTTTCTGAGATAGATGTAAGGGATGATGGGCTTAAGACAGTGGGGAACAGGTTATGTATCCCTGATGTTCAGGAAGTTAAGGCTGAGATTATGGATGAGGCACACAATGCGCCTTATGCTATGCATTCGGGTAGCACCAGGATGTATCAGGATTTGAGAGAGCATTTCTGGTGGAAAGGCATAAGAGGGATATGGCAGAGTTTGTTAGTAAGTGTCTAGTGTGTCAGCAAGTCAAAGCTGAACACCAAGCACCTTTGGGCAAGTTGAGGCCGTTGCCTATTCTGGAATGGAAGTGGTAAAGAGTGACTATGGACTTTCTGATGGGATTGCCTAAGACCAGTAGGAAGCATGATGCTATTTGGGTGATTGTGGATAGGTTGACGAAGTCATCTCACTTCTTGGCGATCACGCAGACTGATTCTTTGCATGTATTAGCAAAGAAGTATATTGATGAGATAGTGAGGTTGCATGGGATTCCGGATTCCATTGTGTCGGACAGAGATCCTCAGTTTACTTCGAGGTTTTGGGGCAGTTTGCAGGAAGCTTTGGGGACGAAGCTGAATTTTAGTACGGCGTTTTACCCTCAGACGGATGGTCAATCTGAGAGGACCATTCGGACTCTTAAGGGGATGCTTCGGGCTTGTGTGATGGATTTCAGAGGAGCTTGGTATGAGCATTTGTCGTTGGTCAAATTTGCTTATAACAATTCGTACCATTCGAGCATTCAGATGGATCCATATGAGGCATTGTATGGGCGGAGATGTAGGACTCCGATCTGTTGGGATGAAGAAGGAGATAGGCAATTGGTGGGACCAGAATTGATTCAGATGACAGTTGAGAAAATCAATCTGGTTAAGCAGTGACTTAAGGCAGCACAGGATAGGATGAAGAGTTATGTTGATGCTCACCGAAAAGAGATGGAGTATGAAGTCGGTGAGAAGGTGTTCCTTAAGACGTCTCCTTGGAAAGGAGTATTGAGGTTTGGCAAGAAGGGTAAGTTGAGTCCGAGGTATGTGGGTCCGTATGAAATCCTTGAGAGGATTGGGCCACTCACCTACAGGTTGGCGTTACCTCTAGAGTTGTCTCATATCCACGATATTTTTCATGTGTCTATGTTGAGGAGGTATAGATCGGATCCTTCTCATATCATTCAGGCTAGTGAGGTTCAACTGAGGGATGATCTGAGTTATGAGGAGCAATCAGTGGAAATTTTGGATACCAAGGACAAGGTTCTCAGGAATAAGACGGTTCAGCTAGTCAAAGTCCTGTGGAGGAATCATTCGGTTGAGGAGGCTACTTGGGAGCCATTGGAAGGCATGCGGGAGAAGTATCCGCATCTCTTCGATGATGCAGGTAAATTTTGAGGACGAAATTTCTTTTAAGAGGGGGAGAAATGTTAGGGCCTGAATTTTTTTATGATGTCATTAAGCATGAACTGTGTTATTTATGTGATTATTGCTTAGTTTAATTGAATTGAGAGGATTATTGGAGAATTAAGGTTTTATTGTGGTTAAGTGAGGATAAAAAGGGTAAGAAGTTATGAGGGTATTTTAGGAAGATTTCTTAGGATGATTTGGGTTTAGGCTTGTAAAGAGGGGTAAGTTGGTCTTTGTATTTTCCTTAGGTTAATAGAAAAGAAGAGAAGAAAGAAAAGAATAAGAGGAAAAGAAAGGAAGGAAGAAGAGAAAGAAGAGGAGTGCGCCGTCATGGAGAAGAAGAGGAGAAGAAGAGAGATTTCTAATCTTTGAGATTTCCAACAGTTTCGAATCATTTCCGGGTTAGTCTCATTTTGTTTAAGCTTGTTCTAGTTGGATTAAACCCTAAGATAGCTTGGATTGAGTAGAATCGAAGGTTCTAGGGTTTTGGTGAAAAAGCTGGGTAAATCGTTGGGTTGTTGTGTTTGTGACCGATTTTGTGTTGCTAATGAGTTAGAAGTGTAGTATAGGACCTGATCTAAGACTTACGTGTGTTGCATTTGTGGTTGGGAAAGGATTGAAGTGAGAAAAGCTAAAAAATTGGAGTTTCGGGGTCGGTTTCTCGACCCAGACATCGCGACGTGTGTATGAACACGCCGCGGTGTGCGAGGAAGGAGAACCACGTCGCGACGTGCGAAGGGAGACGTCGCGACGTGCGACATTTGGTTCGCCGCGAGGAGCAAACATCGTGGCGCAGTACGCCGCAATGCGATATCAGCACGCTGTGGCGCTCATATGTCGCGACCCCCGCCTACTTTTTGAAAGATGATTTTGATATTCTTTTGGGCATATCTTTTGATGTAGATGTCCAATTGAGGTGATTTTGGATTCATTGTGAACTAGAGATCAAAGACTACAAGTTCTATGAAGAAGGGAAGTTCGGAATTAGTCTATAAGGGTTCAGAATTTTATGAGGAAGTCGAATGTAGACTTTCAATGCTTTATTTTGGCTTTCCAAGCTTTGATTATTTTATGTGGATATTGATTGAATGGAAACTTAGTTGTTTTAGGAAACCAAGCTGAATCGATTTCATCGCAAGAGGAAGGACACCAGTGAGTCGACTACTTGAGCGATCTTAGGTGGGTAATATACTTATAGTTATTGTGTGATTAGGCAAATTCTTGCCTATGTCTGAATATATGTTATAGATGATGTATGTTTAAATGTGATGAATTGAATGATTGTGATTTCATATACTTTGCAAGAATCATGAGAACTAATAGCATTGAGTTTTGATTCGGAGCATGTTATGCCTCGACTTCGGTCCTGACATTTTGACTAAATGTGAAGCATGAAAGAATATCATATGATGAAACGATTATGAGCATGATTATGTGCTTTTGTTCGGGCGAGAGTGGAACCATTTCATTCATCACGTGCACGTAGACAAGAGCCTTCTCTCGGCTGCCCGCTTGTGGCCTATGAGATCCGTATGGACTCATTTCGTTCAGGGTTAAACTTCGGTTTCTCCCTTTTGTTTTCATGGAACCCTCGAGCCATTGTGATGTGCATTGCATATGTGAAATGTTCACTGTGAATGCTTTGTGACATATTTATGAATTGAATTAAGTATATAGAATGCGTAAATTGCTTGAGTAGCATGTGATTGCTTGAATTGATATCTAGATAGATATAATATATATATACATTCATATGCTGGGATTTGTGTGAGTTGCCGATGGCTATAATTATATTAGCCACTGAGCTGTGTAGCTCAACCCATTATTTTCCCTCCTTAGGTGCAGAGCAGGACGATCTTTGAACTTGCGAGGCATCGGAAACTTCGAGTTACTTAGGAGCTTTGCCATAAGTTCGTTTTTGGTTGGCCCTCCAAACACATTATCATGGAGCATATTTACATGTATTTTTGAATTACAACTTATTTTGTATTTTGAATGATTTAAGGATTTGTGACATTTCTTCAGATTGTAATGGCATGAGTTTAATTCATGTTTAGATGCATGTGTAAGTGCTGGAATGTATGAGAATGATTATGTGTGAATTATGATCGAACTATGTATATGTAGAAATGTTGGGATCGGGTCCGAACAGTGAGTTTACGAACTCAATGAGAAACCATCATCGATGGTTCACCCAACTCATGCATATACATACGATATATCACATAGTCACATAATACACATTTGTAACACTATCAGACACTTTACACATTTTCACTATAATCATACATTAGATAGGTCACTGAGAAATTGTCACATACTACACACATTCTCACTTTTCACAACACATTCAGATGCATAATGTATGCCAATTCTCATTTTATGTCAGTGTTGTGACTGAGCATCAATATTGTCCCGATTCGGGCACATTTCACAATAATCGCATTATTGGTAAGTAGGAGAGCCCTCAGGGTATGCACTATTGCCCGCTCACATTAGAAATAGGAGAGCCCTCTGGGTATGCACTATTCCCTTTTTGGCCTTAGACCCTTTTCACTGATAATCGAGCTTAAAGCTCTGATCACTAAATTGCTCCAGTCACAACTGTTTATTAAATGATTCTAATCATGCCTAGCATGCACTTACACTTGCACATTCTATAGCACATATATCGATCAATTCCACTTATAGCATTCATCACATTTACTCATAATCACAGCACATTTATTTCACAGTTCAAGCACTCACATTGGCAAACAAATCACACACTCATAGAGCATTTAACACACAAAGATTGAGGAACCAACTAGGTTACTCACCAGAACTCCGAAGCTCTCGCTCGAAGTCCTAGCAGTATCCGTGGACTGACGATCCAACGGCACCTTTATAACAATTCAAACGAATTCTCATCACTATATGCTCAATCACATAAATTCGATAATGCACATGTCTTAATTCAAAATTGTACGATGCATGATCATGATTTTCCAGCGCTCTAATCCAATACCGCTATTTCTCGCTTCACAACTAAAATCCACTATTTATTAAATCAATATCATCTATCGATTTCACAAATCTCTCATTTAAACTCTAATTATACTCCAATTGTCAAAACATAACTCTTAGGTCACGATAGAAACTATAATTAGCTCTCTTTCTATGATTGAGAACTCGCTAATTAAAATTCGAACTCTTATTCTTTACCTCAATCATAGACCTCTTTCTCTAGTTCATAACGAATCAAGAATCACTTCAATTGGAGGTCTACACTAAAAGTTATGCCAAAAAACCAACTTATTTCACTTCAGAAATTGTCCCTCGTCGCGACCAAGGATCCCTCGTCGCGACGTGGGAAGGGACGCTCGTCGCGACGACTCGGCCCGCTCGTCGCGTCGAACACGCACTAGCTCGTCGCGGCGAGGTCAGTCGCAGACGTCGCGATGTACGAATGATCTTCGTCTTCTCCGATCGATTTTTCCGCCATTAATACTCTTTAAACTCAGCATTTAACACCTTAAACTACTCAATCATTCACCATAAATGTCATAAATGCATGCAACAACAATAAATAACAACATTAAACACAATAAACTTACCAAATCAAAGCTCAATCGATAACCCTAAAATCCTCCGAAAACTTCTCAAGCTCTAACAATCACGGTGAACTCCTCAATCCAAGACAACCATCAACAACTCCAAGATCTCTATCCGCTCTTCAACCCCAAAGAAAAGGGAAACAAACAAAATCTCCAACGGAAGAGAATCACACCGTCGAAGGAAGGAAAAAGGAAAGAAAAGGGAAGGAAAGCTTATCACCAATAATTCCTAAACTCACAAATCTGAATTTTCCAAGCCATTTACCACTCACTTTCGGAACCGGAATCTAAATCATCAGTCTCTAGGTCATTTTCTCGGTCCGGACTCAAAACTCTAAAAATTTCAGAAAAATTCCCATAATTCCTCAAAAATATAAAACACTCGTTCCCATACTCAATTTTCAATTTTCAATTCCCTAAAATTCAATTTTCACTCTAATTCAACTATTCCACTCAATTATTCTTAAATTCTCAATCAAGTCACAATTCACATAATTATCTCGAATTCACAATTCAACTCATAATCACAATTTAAATGCTGGAACAATCATGAATGCATGTCACTAAGTATGCATGCGCAGTATGATCTATCTCTTTAAAATCAGAGGTCACAGAGCACTCGATCACAATTTATACAATAACAGAACTACCCGTACCAATATGCTCATCGCATTGGTAACGAGATGGTACACGCCTGACAAAATATTGCATCAGAAGATTGGGTCAGGAGATTGTGTGTATAGAGAGAAACGACACAACATGAATGACAATATGTATAAATGAAAAGATATAAACAGATATAAGTAGTCACAAGGGCATGCATTGCGCGCCGCCGCCGCCTGACAAAATATTGCATCAGAAGATTGGGTCAGAAGATTGCGTGTATATCGCGCGAAGACACATAGATTATCACAAGAGATATATATATTAGTGATTCGTATTATTTAATATCGTAATGTAAATAGTATTATTCTTATTAGGTATAAATTTTTTTTCGCTTATATTAATAAAAACAAATATGCAATGAACCGTTATTATGATTGTATAAAAAAATATGAATATATGAATGAAGTTGAATAATAATAATGAATTTAATAATCATGATAAAATATTTAGAAACTGATATTGCAAATGAGAATAAATATATGAATGAAGTTGAAAAATAATCATGAATTGAATAATCATGATAAAAATCATTAGAAACTGATATTGCAAATAACAATAACATTAGAAGGTGATGAACCATCTGTTAAGTCAAAATGACTTCACATTTATGATTTTGATTAAGAACAAATACTCAGTAGAAAAACAGACAGAGAAAGAAAGACAGACGGAGAAAGAAAAACAGACTAAGTAGAAAAACAGATGGATAATGAAAAACAAACGAAGTAGAAAAATAGAAGGAGAATAAAAAACAGACAAAGTAGAAAAACATACGGAGAAAGAAAAAAAATAGACGAAGTAGAAAAGCAGACGGAAGCCAAAAACAGACGCATATGTTACTCCAATCTATTGCGACAACACCAGTGCAATCAATCTGTCAAAGAATCCGATTCAGCATTCAAGAGTGAAGCACATAGAAGTCAGACATCACTTTCTGAGAGACTATGTTCAGAGGAAGGTGGTGCGTCTACGCTTCATCGAAGCAGTATCGAGAGCGGACATCTTCACAAAACCATTAAGTGAAGAACGGTTTCAGAAGATCAGACGCAATTTCAACATGGTTATGTTAAGTGACCAGTCGAGCTAAAGTAACCACAAAACTAACGGCGTCAGAAACAGTGAGGTACAGCTGGTAACTTCTCTCACAAGAAAGTTGTGGAGGGGAAGCCTGATAATCTCGAGGATTTTAATGACTCTAGAACACACCGGACTATATCTCTACAAGTAGTCTAAAAGCAAAATCATTATGGTTATTCTCATCTCCAGACGGTTCATTTTGCTTTCCCAATTCTCTCAAACATTCAACCCTAAAAAGCTTACCAGAGTCAGTTTTTCATTCTGAAACAATGGAGGCAGCCATGATATTCGGAAGACATGTGGATTTCGAGTCATTGAGGAATGATGGTATGGATGTGGAACCAGAGATTGTAAGAGCTGGTTGGAGGAACTTCTTTGAGGTACGAGAACTAGTATACATAAATGAGGTTTTCGATTTTTGGAAGAATGCTCAGCTAGTAGACAACACTGTAGTATCATCAGTAGATGGTATATCCGTTGTTGTGACTAAGGAGTTAATAAAGAAGGTGACCGATTGTTCTTCAGTTGGTGAGACCCTCTCTACCAAGGCCGGATGGATGTCCCAAGTCGGTATGAGAGAGGAAGATGTCAGAAGACAATTATATGGAGCCAATGATCCATGGGAGAGGAAGACCTCTAGTTTGGTTCTGAAGGCGAGGATTCTCCATGCAATTCTGTTTAATTGCATTTTACCCAGAGCAGGTTCAAGGCATTTGGTAACTACGTTGGATGAACAATGCTTGTTTTACCTGCTAAATCACAATCCCATCGACTTACCCTTCTTAATCTTTCACTACATGATTAAGGGGATGAAGGATACAAATAGCTATCCTTACGGTATGTTGCTTACAAGGATTTTTAAGCAATCCGGAGTCCTCCTACATCGAGGACATAGAAGGATTGTACCTGTGAAGAGTAAGATTGATTCAATCACAATACGACGAATGGGTCTAAGGACTGTAATCAAAGAAGAAGCCGACTCTTAAAGGAGAACTAGGACTGAGGAGGAGCATGTTTTGAACATGACTCCCGCTTCAAGTTCTCGACCTCAAGTGAATACGAGATCGCCTGCGGATGAATTAAGAAGAATTATTGGAAGACCGCTAATAAAACAGGCGAGTCCTCGAATCGAAGCAAGTCAATCCCGAAGGACAAAAGAAGGTGCGCCAAAAAGACAAGGAGAAAGTCTTTTAAGTGAAATTACAAAGAAGGCAAAGAGATCACCGAGGATTCGGAAGAAGACCGTATCAACTGCTGGGGAAGTTAGTCGAGAGAAAGAAAACGTTGATGCTGCTCAAATAGAAAAAAAACCGAGAAGCGAGCACGCTTCGAAACCCCATTGCCCAATAGGAGGAACCAGTGGAGCAAAGCCTGGTTTAGGAGAATCGTAGTGAAGCACAACCAGAGGCAACGACAGAATCAGACTCGGATAGTGATGAACCTTGTCTGATAGTATACAACTATCATAAGTTTTTGCGAAAACAGACGCTGAAGATCAGAATGGTGGAAGTTGTTACTAGAAGGAGAACTGCCATTGGATTCTGTATTTAACCAGTAAAGAAGATAGTGGCTGTGGTACGACCTATGTTGATTAATAGTAACACATGGGAATTACTAAAAGAAGATAAAAAGATCTTCTACGATGCTTTGAGGGACGCTGCTACTAAGCCATACCCTTCAAAACGTCCCTGCAAACCGTGTACTATTTTTCCGATCACTGAAAACACAAAAATAAAGGTTGCACCAGATATCCAGCCAAGATATCCTCGGGATTTGACTAAGGGGAAGTCAAAATTATTTCTTGAGGAAGAAGCTACTGATGATCTGTCCGCAGATCAAATAGCAAAAAAAGTGCGAAATATTGATGAGGCATGCGCTTCTAGACAGAATAAAGATGAAGCGAAATGCAATTTATACCGACAAGAAGGAAGACATCGATGGGGAAGAGTAATAACAGGGACATTTATTGAGTTCCTTGTTCGAGCGATTCTGCGTATTAGACCTCTGCCTAATACACTGCCTATTCAAGCAGATGCATTACCCTGCAAGGAAGGCGATTCGATATCGCTCGCTTCATTTGACTTAGATCTTCCCGGTCAAACGCTTATTCGTCCCACCAATGATTGAGATAAATGAAGAATACATTCCGACATCAGATGCTTATACTACTTTAATCCCATTCACTCCTCCCTCAGCAGATGTTGATCAAGCCTCCTCGTCAATTTACCCACCAGATGAACTCAGTAGATTACGTGGTGAAGTCAATGAGATGAAGGAGCCGATGAATGATCTGAAGAAGATGATGATAGAACCGCTAAAGAGCCACCATCGTTAATCATTTTTTATTATAACAAATAGGGGGAGAATAAGAGCAGAAAAGAAGAGAATGAACAAGGGAGAAGAGAATGAGCGAAAAGAAGAGGGTGTTCGAAATGAAGGTGTGATCAAGGCATTTAAGAAAGGAAGAAGTCGAGAAGAAGTTCTGAAGATAAGTTTTTGTTTTCTTCAAAACTTTGTAATTTTGTTTTCTTTTGTATATAATTTGTTATCATAAAAAAGGGGGAGATTGTTAAGTATAAATGACTTTACTCAGATATGATTTTGATGAATAACAAAAAGAAAAAAGAAAAAACGAACACATACGAAGTCAAGCAGACGCAGACACAAAGCAGACGCAGACACAAAGCAGAGCAGACGCAGACACAAAGCAGACGCAGACGCGAATAGTAAAGCAGACGCAGATGCAAATAGTAAAACAGAAGCAGAAGAAAAATCAAGAAGTAGACGCAAGAGTCAGTTCGAGTTAGTTACAGAACTCAACTGATTAACCGTTTGTTTAAAGATTCAAGAAACAAGAATCAAGAAGTAGTTGGAGACGAAGGCTATAAATACAAGTCGAAGTCGAAGATTGCAAAGTTAGACAATGTGAGAAAAAGTGATCGTAAAAGCATTAAGTGCAAATTTAGCCGAGAGCTATTTTACTGTAACAAGTGTTTAAATACTTTTCTGAGAGAAAGTAGTACAGATAGGCTGCAGAGGCTCGCAAAAGAATACTTGTAAGTAGAGCTTTTATCAGTAGAGACCTGAAGAGCTTTTATAAGTGTGAAAGAATACTGGTTGTAGAGACCTGAAAAGGCTCGCAAAAGATTACTTGTAATGTTGAAGAGATACTGAAATCTCAGAAGAAACTCTGAGGACTGGATGTAGCCCACGGTTTGGGGTGAACCAGGATAAATCTCTGTGTCAACCACTCTCACTCTCTATCTCTGTTTTAGATTCAAGTTTAATTACTACTTAGTTGGTAAACAAAGTATTCAAAAGTTTTGATCAATCAGAATGTAACAAAAATTCTGTTAAGAATTTTACTTCTAACAAATAGTTTCACAAGAATCATAAAAAAGGGGAATACACAATTCAACCCCCCCTTCTCGTGCATTCTAATATCGTTTTCTAAGTATTGTATTAACGTGCGATTCACTTCATAGCTTACTGAATTGAAAGGTTGTTCTTTGCAGTGTTTGACATTATACCTATTAATTGAAACATCAATCTACCTCACAGAAGAAATCTGTGCAGTTAAAAAGGAGGAGATTGTTAAGTCAAAACGACTTTACATAAATGATTTTGATGAAGTACAAATAATGATGAAAAAGGAGACGATTAAAAGAAGACGGAAGTTGAAAAGCAGACGCAAGTTGAAAAGCAGATGGAAACAAAACCGCATTTAAAGCAAAAGGCATAAAAGAAAAGCGGGCGAAAGTTGTGCAAAAGTAGACGGGAGTAAGCGCGGCGATGGAAAGCGGGGCGAAAGCAAACCACGTGTGAATTAAGAATCAGTTTGAGTTAGTTACAAAACTCAATTGAATAACTGGTTCTTTCAAGATTCAAGCAATCTACTTACGGTCGCCTTCTTCTTGCGAAAATGTAAAATGATTGTAGAAGGTCAACCTGTCAGGAAGAAGAGTAAAGGGAAGCAATGACACTAATTTCCAAAGAATAGAAAATAATTGTAGAAGGTCAACCTGTCAGGAGTAGCACGTGAGAAATCTATCACCTATGAATTGAAATGTCAATCTCTATTCTGGTCCTCTTCTTCTCTTTGCACTCCTCATGTTTGCTTACTTCTGGAATACATTAAAGTATGAATTAAAACTTCAATCTCTGTTCTGGTCTACTTCTGCAATACGCTATTGGCAGTGTTTGACATTATTATAACGGCTAGAAGATTGTACCTATTAATTGAAAACTCAATCTACGTGACAGAAAAAATCTGTGCAATTAAAAAGTACGAGATTGTTAAATCAAAACGACTCGACATTAATGATTTTGATGAAGTACAAATAATGATGAAAAAGCAGACGATGAAAAACAGATGAAGAAAAACAGATGGAACCTATTGAAAAGCATGTTAAGTCAAAATGACTTGAGATATGATTTTAATGAATAACAGACGGACAAAAACAGACGAAGTACAAAAACAGACGAAGTAGAAAACAGGCGGAGAATGCAAAAGCATAAATAATATGTTGACTTAGACTCTTATTTATAACCTTCGTGTTCAACTGCTTCTTCAATCTTACTTCTTAATCCTTGAAACAAGCAGTTATTTAGTTAAGTTCTGTCTTTTGCTTTTGTTTCCGTCTGCTTTTGCTTTCGTCTGCTTTTCAACTTGCGTCTGTTTTTCTTCTTTCGTCTACTTGTCACCTTTCTTCTGCTTTTCAAGTTCACGTAAATATGAATTTATTGTCCTAAAAATATTGGCCTTTGGTTTTGATTTTATGATATATTTAACCATGTTGAGATTTCGTCTGATTTCCTTGAACCGTTCTTCACTTAATGGTTTAGCGAAGATGTCCGCCCATTGATACTCTGTTTCAACGAACTGTCCATTTCTGAAAACACATTAGAAATGCATGACTTAATGGAAGAAATGGGAAAGGAAGTTGTACGTGAAGAATCTAGATATCCCAATACACGTAGTAGATTATGGGATCCAAAAGATGTTTTAAAGTGTAAGTGATCTAGAAGGGGGGGGGGTTGAATAGATCTTTAAAATTTTTTATGAATTTCTACAATAAAATCAGAAGTTAATTCACATAATAGTAATTTAAACAAATTTAAATACAAAGAGTAGGGAAGAAGATCAAACACTGTTTTTATAGAGGTTCGGTGCTAAGACCTACGTCCTCTACCTAAGCTCCCACTTAGGATTTTGCAAACCACTTTATTACACACTTTGTAGTTCAGTGTGAACTCTTACAATCCTGCTTGATTTTCTACTGCTACCTTTACACTTGATTTGTCTTCCGCACAAATCCTACCAATACCGCTTGATTTCCTACTCAAGCAACCTTCTGACAGATGATTTGTCTTCCGCACAAATCCTACCAACAATACTCGATTTCGCCTGTTACCTCACACGTGACCTTTCACTAGTCACTCAATTTGTAAAAGAAATAGGATAAAGATCTAAGAACAAGTGCTCAATAAAAATGTAAACAAAGTAAGAATAATAATGAGCAATTTTGGAGCAATAGAAGAGTATGTAGGCTTATCGAACTTCTCACAACTCTTTTTCCATCATCCTCTATTTATACTTGAAGAAATATAGCTGTTGAGAACCCATATAGCCGTTGCTTGATTGTTATAGTCGTTCCTTGATAATCTCCATTCCATTTTTGGCTAATTGGACCGTTGGAATTAATGTGCTGTACCCATAAGTCTACTTGTCGAGTTGTATAAGTCGATTTGTGACCATAAGTCGACTTGTCGAGTTGTATAAGTCGACTTGTGACAACATTTTACGTAAACTTGCATCTCCGCTCTTCTATAAGTCGACTTGTGATGTGTAAGTCAACTTGTGGTCCACGATAAGTCGACTTGTATGTTGTTAGTCGACTTGTGTTGACATATCTTCATATATTAGTTGAAATATGATGTTCTAGTCGACTTATGTAAGCTTCAACGGTAATATCCACTCAAATCTTCTATAATCTTCATTATTTAAGCCTCTTTCACTTATAGGAAACTTCCATCTTGATTCTTCAATGATTAAACACTTGCCCATCTTAATTTGTACAATTCTTTCATTGAATATCAATCCCAAAATACCTGAAACAATTTCTTAACTAATTCTATACATTTTATTATTATCAAAACATAAGTGGAATTAATTTGTCAACCACCATTGGTCTAACAATCTCCCCCTTTTTGATAATGACAAAATACTTAGAAATTGTTTAAGAAATGAAAACAAAGAAACATTGATCAAGGTTTTTATACCTTTTCATTTTGGTTAGAAGTCTCCTCAATCATATAAATCATTGAATTTTAATAACCTTGAAAAATCAATTAAAATTTTAACAAACACCCCCTTAATCAAGTAACTAAAGAAAATCCAATTTCTCATATTTCTCCCCCTTTTTGTCATAATCAAAACAACTAATACAAACCAACAAAAGATGAAATATTGCAATCACATTAAATAGAGAAACAAGTCATCAAACACAAATAGTCTCAAATCAAACACACTCCCCCTCAATCAAATGACGGTGACTAAAAGATACCAATTATCAATTTCCAATATTACTTCCCCTTTTTGTCATAATTAAAAACCAATATGAAAAATGAAAAATAGTCGCAAATGCAGTCCATAAACAAACAAAACAACAAACACAAATAAAGGCAATTGTCATAACATAACAATAGTCATTACGGAGAGTGAAAAGAAGAATAGGTTTTAAAGAATCCATGTAGACATAAGTCGACTTGTTACCAGACATTTCACCAATTAGTTGACTTAGACATCCATAAGTCGATTAGAATATACCAGTACTCCAATTCAATCACATTTCAGCCTAAGTGTAAATGATGATGGAATCTTTGTTGTTGTCTCCACTTATATGCCTTGAATATTTGCTATCAATGTACCATGTGCTTGGTTGATTTTCATTCCTTGCTTGTACCTATAACTGAAACATCCTTTCTTCTCATTGGTACCCAAGCCATCTTGGGTCCATTTTGGTTAGTCATATAAACCACATTAGAAGGTGTTGTACCTTTTACCACCCAGATTTTCTTAACCTTAACACATCTCCTAATGCTTTTACATGCAATTTCTATATGACCATCTTTCAAGCATCTAGCACATTGAGCAACTTTTCCATCCTTGGTAAATTTGAAAATTAAAGAACAATCTCTATTATAAGGATCATATCCCAAACTATGTTTAGAAATAGAATATCTTTGTAAAGATAACATCTCTTCAAACTTTGCATTTCCACCAGCAAATTTTCCAACCACATAAGAAAACTCCTTTCTAAGTCTATCAAGCTCACAAATAAGATTTTCTTTTTCAGCAAGACATGCAGAATGATCTTCCTGAGGACTATCTAAATCATCAATAGTCTCATGTAAGGCACTATTTTCAGCAACCAATTCTCTTATTTTCTTTCTCAATTTCTTGTTGATTTCAATAGCTTCTTCAAAATCAATTTGTAAAGCGTTAAAAGAATTTATAACATCTTGATCAATGAAATGTACCTCATCTTCATCATCACTTGTTGAGAAGCTATTTTCCATAAGTGCTAGGTTGTTTTCATCATTGCTTTGAAATGCTTCCTCATCATCACTCCACGTGGCTATAAGGCTAGCTTTCTTTTTCCCTTTGTCATTTTTCTGGAGATTTGAATTTGAGGATGAGCTTTTCTTTTCGTCATAACCCTTGGATCTTCTTTCCATGGAAAATTTCTTCCTTTCTCCATTTCTTCCACCATTTAATTCCTTCCTCCGATTTTTGAGAAGTCCCTTGAATTTTCTCAAATTTTTGGCGTACATTACCATTTCTTCATCATCCTCTTCTTCATCTATTTCTTCATCACTTTCATCAAGAGAAGAAGTATTAGCTTTTAAAGCAATTGATTTTTGTGACTTACCTCTACCTCCTCTTGATTTGAGAATGATCTCATAGTTGATGAGTGATCCCACCAAGGCGTTGAATTCCAAGTGATTAAGATCCTTGGACTCCATAATAGCGGTGACTTGTGAATCCCATTCTTTCGGTAGAGAGAGAAGAACCTTCTTCACCTTCTCGCTATCCGTCATATGCTTTCCAAGGTTGCCTAATTCATTTATGATTTCTGTAAAACGATCAAGCATAATGAAAATAGACTCACCTTCCTTCATGAAAAACATTTCATAGTCATGAAGAAGCATGTTGATCTTTGTTTCCCGGACTTGGTTGGTTCCTTCGTGGGTGATGCGAAGTCTTTCCCACATTTCTTTGGCGCTGGTACACGAGTTAACTCGGTTTCTTTCCTCAACTGTGAGAGCGCAATAGATTAGCTTCATCGCTTTAGCATTGATGTAGGCTTGCCTCCAGTCATTATCATCGTATTCCAACTCTGTTTTTAACTCACCATTTTCTTTTAACGGTGGTTGTGGACCGAAGATAATTATCTTCCAATATTCTACTCCCTCGCTAATGATGTGGTACTTCATAGGATTTTTCCAAGAAGAATAATTAGTACCATTAAATAAAGGAGGGCGATTATTAGTATTACCTTCTTCCGCTAAGTTATTGTGTGCCATCCCGGATACTTCTGCTCTGATACCAATTGTAAGTGATCTAGAAGGGGGGGTCGAATAGATCTTTAAAATTTTTTACGAATTTCTCCAATAAAATCAGAAGTTAATTCACACAATAGTAATTTAAACAAATTTAAATACAAAGAGTAGGGAAGAAGATCAAACACTGCTTTTATAGAGGTTCTGTCTAAGACCTCGCCCTCTACCTAAGCTCCCACTTAGGATTTTGCAAACCACTTTATTACACACTTTGTAGTTCAGTGTGAACTCTTACAATCCCGCTGATTTCGGCTACAAAGCTACCTTTACACTTGATTTGTCTTCCGCACAAATCCTACCAATACCGCTTGATTTACTCTCAAGCAACCTTTACAGATGATTTGTCTTCCGCACAAATCCTACCAACAATACTTGATTTTCTACTGTTACCTCACACGTGACCTTTCACTAGTCACTCAATTTGTAAAAGAAATAGGATAAAGATCTAAGAACAAGTGCTCAATAAAAATGTAAACAAAGTAAGAATAATAATGAGCAATTTTGGAGCAATAGAAGAGTATGTAGGCTTGTCGAACTTCTCACAACTCTTTTTCCATCATCCTCTATCTATACTTGAAGAAATATAGCTGTTGAGAACCCATATAGCCGTTGCTTGATTGTTATAGCCGTTCCTTGATAATCTCCAATCCATTTTTGGCTAATTGGACCGTTGGAATTAATGTGCTGTACCCATAAGTCGACTTGTCGAGTTGTATAAGTCGACTTGTGACCATAAGTCGACTTGTCGAGTTGTATAAGTCGACTTATGACAACATTTTACGTAAACTTGCATCTCCGCTCTTCTATAAGTCGACTTGTGATGTGTAAGTCGACTTGTGGTCCACGATAAGTCGACTTGTATGCTGTTAGTCGACTTGTGTTGACATATCTTCATATATTAGTTGACATATGATGTTCTAGTCGACTTATGTAAGCTTCAACGGTAATATCCACTCAAATCTTCTATAATCTTCATTATTTAAGCCTCTTTCACTTATAGGAAACTTCCATCTTGATTCTTCAATGATTAAACACTTGCCCATCTTGATTTGTACAATTCTTTCATTGAATACCAATCCCAAAATACCTGAAACAATTTCTTAACCAATTCTATACATTTTATTATTATCAAAACATAAGTGGAATTAATTTTTCAACCACCATTGGTCCAACATAAAGTACTTGCAGAGGACAAGGTAAAATTAATCACTTACTTTCTATATGAGATTTTTAAGTTGTGTATTGATATTATGTTAAGAAAATATATATTGCAAAACTTTGAACTTATGGTTTTCAAATAAGGATATTTTAAACATACCTTTAATTATTATAATATAATTTTGAAAATCATTTTAACTTTCTTTTACTAAAAGAAATATTTGATTGTTATTTGTTAGGGAGCGTATAATGGAAAGCATAAGGTTGGATGTGTCCAAAATACGTGAGATAGATTTAAATGCGAAGTGATAGATGGCCATGGTTATTCGTTAGGATGTAGCCTTGTTCAAGTTCAATTTAGATGAACATGGAAGTACAGAATCTGAAGTGTGGCGTCACTCCATTATATTCCTAATATCGGATCAATTCTATTAAGCATTCGAGTTTCCTACCCAAAGGTCCATTATGTTTTATAGCAAATTTGATGTAGTTCGTCACTTCTCGCTACTTCTCTCACAAGGAAATTGAACTTCCGCCTTTTCGATTCGCCTCGCCTTTTGTGCTTAAATACTTTTTTGTTCAGATCGCCCGCTTTTTATGCCTTTATGTCTTCGTCGACTTTTGTATTCTCCTACTTTGTATTGTTAACTTCGTCTACTTTTTCAACTCCGCTTATATTTTAACTTCGCCTACTTTTTCAACTCCGCCTATATTTATAACTTCTTCAACTCCATCTATTTTTAACTTCGCTACTTTCTCAACTCCGCCTGCTTTTTCTCTTCTTCGCCATCTTTTCAACTTCGCCTCATTATTCATCAAAATCATATATGTAAAGTCATTTGACTTAGCAAGTAAGACGATCAAAATAAGACGCTGAAAAATAGCACGGTTTATATGTCTGATTACCATATTATGCTATCTAATATTACTATTCTTGAAATCGCAAGATGATAAATCTCCTCATATCCAAATCTGCACTACGCCTTCAAAAATCAGATAAAGCTATAGGCCATCTCAGATACAACCTAAAGAGGTATCTTATAGACAAAGAGACTTCAAAGTGTTACCCAAAAACTTATTGACGCATTATGAACGAGTACAAGAAAGATCGATTGTTATCATCTCACTTTAACTTCGTCTTTACTCTTAATCTTAACTTTCAAAGAAGGGAAACGATCAAAGTAAGACATTGAAAAGCAGACGAAAGAAGAAAAACAGACGAAAGTCGAAAAGCAGACGAAAGTAAAAACAGATGCGAGCTGAAAAACAAACGAAAGTAGAAAAACAGACGGAGTTGAAAAGCTGAAGGAAGTAACACAATCAAAGTAGCACGATAAAAAAGCGATATGTGCAGTTACCATATTATGTTATCTAATATTACAATTCTTGAAATGGCAACATGATAAATCTGCTCATATGATGTTTCATCTAGACGAAAGTTATCCAAAAGCAGACGATGGAAAGCAGACGAAAGCAAATCACCCCCGAATTAAGAAGCGAGACGATAGAAAAAACAAATCACCTCCCAATTAAGAAGCGAGACGATAGAAGTGAGACGATAGAAGTGAAACGATCAAAGTCAGATATTGAAAAGTGAAAAGCAGACTGAAGTAAGACATAAAGCAGAAAAAGTTAGAGCAAGCGAAAGTAAGACACATAAAACTTTACAAAGCGATATGTCACATTATTGAAAAATAAAACGAAGCGATATGTGCAGTTACTATATTATTCAAATTTGCACTACGTCTTCTAAAAATTTATGACTACAAGAAAATCTTGGTCAACGCATTTACAATCTTCCTATTGCATCACAAGTAGCTGCTATATGGACAGAGACTAACGATGAATCTGCTCATATCCAAGTCTCGCACTACGCTTTCTTTTCCGCACATCCTTTTCGATTAAAGTAGATGATTCCTGGTGATAATCCTGAAACCTCTGCTTTGACAGAGGAGTTCCTTTCTGACATGAAAAAAATATATGTACAAGGAAAGAGGATGCCGGTGGTGAAGTAGCAGCTTTGTAATTTATGATAAATCTCCTCATATCCAAGTCTGCACTACGCCTTCTTTGTTTGAGGCACTCTTTTTTCAGGATGGCAACAGTCGACAGCAACAACAACGAAACTCGGAAAACATCTGTACACACCAAAACAAAAAAAGCTTAAAGAAGATTTACAAGTAAAGAACAACTGAAAACTGAGACAATGCGGTTACAACATCTTACGTCCAGTTGGTGAACAACCTTATGCTAGGTTCACGTGCTAGATTCACGTCGAAAGCACTGATACTCTCTCGACACCAACAACAGCTACGACAACCACAACTGGAATGGAAAAAGCAGAGGAAGGCAATGGCGGAGAGGAAAAACAAAGACAGAGAAAGGAGACAACATGGATCTATTCCGTGATCTCAGATTAAAGTAGATGATTTCTAGTGATAATCCTGAAACCTCTGCTTTGATAGAGGAGTTCCTTTCTGACATGAGAAAAATATATGTACAAGGAAAGAGGATATCGGTGGTGAAGTAGCAGCTTTGCAATTTATGATAAATCTCCTCATATCCAAGTCTGCACTACGCCTTCTTTGTTTGAGGCACTCTTTTTTCAGGATGGCAATAGTCGACAGCAACAACATCGAAACTCAAAAAACATCTGTACACACCAAAACAAAAAAAGCTTAAAGAAGATTTACAAGTAAAGAACAACTGAAAACCGAGACAATGCGGTTACAACATCCGACATCCAGTTGGTGAACAACCTTATGCTAGGTTCACGTGCTAGATTCACGTCGAAAGCACTGATACTCTCTCGACACCAACAACAGCTACGACAACCACAACTGGAATGGAAAAAGCAGAGGAAGGCAATGACGGAGAGGAAAAACAAAGACAGAGAAAGGAGACAACATGGATCTATTCCGTGATCTCAGATTAAAGTAGATGATTCCTGGTGATAATCCTGAAACCTCTGCTTTGACAGAGGAGTTCCTTTCTGACATGAAAAAAATATATGTACAAGGAAAGAGGATGCCGGTGGTGAAGTAGCAGCTTTGCAATTTAGGATAAATCTCCTCATATCCAAGTCTGCACTACGTCTTCTTTGTTTGACGCACTTTTTTTTCAGGATGGCAACAGTCGACAGCAACAACAATGAAACTCGGAAAACATCTGTACACACCAAAACAAAAAAAGCTTAAAGAAGATTTACAAGTAAAGAACAAATGGAAACCGAGGCGATGCGGTTACAACATCCGACGTCCAGTTGGTGAACAACCTTATGCTAGGTCTAGGTTCACGTGCTAGATTCACGTCGAAACCACTGATACTCTCTCGACACCAACAACAGCTACGACAACCACAACAGGAATGAAAAAAGCAGAGGAAGGCAATGGCGGAGAGGAAAAACAAAGACAGAGAAAGGAGACAACATGGATCTATTTTCGGTCTTTATGTAGTCACAAGCGCGGCCGCCTGACAAACTATTGCATCAAAAGATTGCGTCAGAAGATTGCGTGCATATCGCGCGAAGACACAACATTCAACAAACAGAAAAAGAGGAAGACAAGGGCGGAGAGGAAAAAGAAAGAGAGAGAGCTCGCCTGACAAAATGACAAAATATTTGGGTCAGAAGATTGCGTGTATATCGCGCGAAGACACAACATTCAATAAACAGAAAGAAAAAGAAGAAGAAATAATGTAAGCCACTGGATTAAATGGAAGATAGGGATCTATTCCGTGGTCGTCCATCCGGTCGCTCTTAGTATATATACTTAATGACTAACCAATATCAACTGCACGTTTACGAAGACATTTCTTTACATTTTTTATAAATTCGTTAACAATAATACTGTATCGGGCTTAGTTCTAGTCTAATAAATATCGATACCATTCAATACAAAGTAACGTTAGGAATAATTTTATGAAATTAATAATCTCTCAATATATACAATTTTTTTACTTTAATGATATCTTAAGAAATTATAATAATATAAATTTGATATAACAAATACTTCTTTATTTTTATTAATATTATTTTAATATATTTCTTATAAATTAAAATAAATTTAATTTCAAAAGTTATTATAATATTTTCATATTTATATATTAAAAAGTATATATTATTAATCTAAAATATATAAAATTTTAAAATATTTGATGCGTTTTGACACCCATGATGGGTTAACACTTCATCCTCTGGCATGAATAACTACCATCGATAGTTATTCATAGATGATGTATATATATAGTCAAACACAACGGTTTGTATATATGAATGTGGATATTCGGTCCGATCAAAAACTGCTGAAAATAAAAAAACTCTGGGGAAGAGAAATCTACGTTCTTTAATCGGTGGAAATCAACAAAGCATCAAGTCAAGTATGTTTTGTTTTCTCCACGCATATTTATAATCATTCCTATATGTTATATGATATGTTTACATGTTTTATCTAACATTGGTATCAGAGCAAAGGTTGATTTTGCATGACTTGTTATAGAGACTCTACCGTATACTGTGTTTGTTCTATCTGTGTAAAAGCTCATGCGTAATTGTTTTTGTTTCTCTCTGAGTTTCCAAATGAAATGTGTTCATGAATTTGTTTTTTGAAATCAAGGAATTGCATGCGTAATTGGTTCTTTGTTTCTCTCTGAGTTTCCGAATGAAATGGGTTTCGGATTGGGTTGAAAGCCATATATATATATATGTGTATATATATCTTTATGGTATAACTCTAATGGCTAAAACGAGTTATACTTGTAATATAAAGAATTAGAAATTAATTTTCTAATTTATATTAACTACTTAAATTATACTAATTTGCTTAGTAAAAAGAAGAAGGTTTCATTAGAAATTAGTTTCTAATTAAAATTAAATAAATTGATTAGTTCAATTATACTTTAAATTAGAAATAATTTTCTAAATCTTATTGAATTATTCATATTTGAATATAAGAAATAAGTTTCTAATTAATTAGCAAAGTTTTTTAAAAATTATTAACTAATTTGTTTAGTTAAAATAACCTTAGAAATATACTAATTTTTTGGTTTATTTTCTAATTGAATAAGTACTAATTTGTTTAGTTAACATTAGACAAGAGTTTAATTAGAAATTAGTTTCTAATTAAACCAAGATAATTGATTAGTTCAATTATAAGTTAAATTAGAAATAAGTTTCTAATTGATTAGAAATTAAAACATATTTTTAGTGCGATAAATTGTTGATAAAAAAATATACAAAATAATAAATTAAAATTATTTCAATATATGAGCATAAGTTCGCTAAGTGTTAGAAAAAAATTGGTATTTTTTTAAATATACTCTTCTAATTACTGAAAATTTGTTTTTCAGGACAATGCCTATTATTAAGCAAACACGTAAGCTTATTCGATGTGAGGCACAGAAGAGACGAATTTGCAGCATGTATGTGAAGTTAGTCAACATGCGCTTAATGCCTGTAGATAGTCTAACACAACATGTTATTGCAGTCAATAACATGATGCAAGCATTATATTTTGGAGGTTGTCTAGCTTACAAGGATGTTGAAGTAAAGTACATGATTTTGCTTGAAACATTGCCTCAACCTCAAGGCGAACTATTGAAAATGTTCTGGAATAATATACCTGAGAAGACTTATAATTTGTTAGTGATGACATTTATGAAAAGGATGCGTAGAAGAGAGTTAATTAGGACTTTATATCCTTTAGGTCTTCCAATGGAAATAGTTAGATCTATTGTAAATCGAGCTTCGCAAAATGTTTCACGCAAACTCGTGAACTCATTTCTGCGTAGGGTTCGTTACCTATAGATTGTTCATAGGTATACAATAGGTTGTTTGTTTTATAAGAAAAAAGGTTTTAATATTTATGTAATATGTTTACATGAATTTTATATAAGAATTTGTCTAGAGTAAAGTAATTAGGATTCGATTGTTGTATGAATGATGATTGAACACATTTGTGGACTTTTGATTTCATAAGCAATTGTAATCAAATTATTTGCTTTGTGAATGATTAGTGTGACATTAATGTGTATATATTTCTTTCTTATGATAGAAACTTAGTGTTTCGAAAAATGGCTACTGCTTCGAAGAACATAGTTGCTGAACTCAGTAGGGGTGAGAAACTCAATGGTGACAATTACGAGATTTGGAGTATGAAAATCCAATATGTACTAGAAGAGCAAGAGGCTCTAGAACCATTAAACCTAACCATGAATGTTCCTGAGGAGGGCACTACAGCACAACATAGACGGGACCGTGATGCGTATGACTTATGGAAAAAGAAAAACTCTTTAGCTCACATCACGTTGCTGAGTAGCATGAATAATGATATCATGAGTGAGTTCCGTAAGTTCGAAACTGCAAAGGATATGTGGTCCGCATTGGCTGCTCATTTTGGAGGTGCTTCAGTGACCAAAGTGAGGTCACTTACAATTAAGTTTGATACTTATAAGAAGCGCCCAGATGATATAATGCAGAAGCATTTGAGAAAAATGTCCAACATGGTAAGTGAGTTACGTGATGTTGGTCATGAGCTGTCTGATGAGCAGCAGGTGCAAGCTGTGATCTGTTCATTGCCTCAGATTTGGGAGCATATGAAGATGCACCTAACTCATAATGAAAACATCAAGACAATGGAAGATGCTACGAGGCATCTTATCTTGGAGGAAGAGCGTCTTGAAGCCTCAAAGATGTCTTCTGAGGCATATGCAGTTAGTTCTAGCTCACATAGAGCCATGAAAAAAAAACACAAGCATCATGGTGGATATAAGTGGAAAAGGAATAAGAAATTCAACCACTCCCCTCAGGAATCCAAGAAGAAAAATTGGAACCAACGTGGAAAGGGAAAGCGTCCCTTCAAGAAGAAGAACATGAAACATGTGAAATGTTATAATTGTGGTAATAAGGGCCACTTTGCTCGAGATTGTATCGAGCCCAAGAAGGTACAAATTTATAGTACAAACATTTGTTATGTGAATGTTTCTTGTTATATTTTTCTAACTGAATCACATCCTTTGTGGATTGCAGACTCAGGAGCAACCAACTATGTAGCGAAGGATCGTGATGCCTTCGTTGAGTTTCGTAAACTCCCACATGGTAGTCGATGGATTTATGTAGGTGACAATTCTAAAGTTGTTGTACAAGGAATTGGGACTTGTAAATTGGACATGCATGGAGGACGACCTCTCATCCTACATGAAGTATTATTTGCTCCACAGATTCGTAGGAATCTTTTATCTGTGTTAATGTTAGTTAAACTTGGTTTTAATGTAAATTTCCACAGTGGTGGAATGGATTTGTTTCTTGGATCTATTCGTTATGTTCATGGTTTTTTATTGGATGGTTTTATTGTGCTGGATGTGTTAAAGGAAAATAATAATATTAGTTATTCATTATTCACATCTAGTAATTCCAACAATGATGCAACTTTGTGGCACGCTAGACTATGCCATATTGGTCAAAATTGAATAAGTCGATTAGCTAAAGAAGGAATTTTAGGTAATCTAAGTCAAGTAGATTTACCTACATGTGAGCATTGTTTAGCTGGTAAAATGGCAAGAAAGCCATTTGGAAAGGGAACACGAGCTTTATATCCATTGCAATTAATTCATTCCGACATCTGTGGTCCAATGAATGTAAGGGCCAGACGTGGGGCAATCTATTTCATCACGTTCATAGATGACTATACTCGATATGGTCATATCTATTTGATTTCTCATAAATCAGAAGCATTCGAATGTTTCATAAAATACTCAAACTTGGTTGAGAATCAATTAGATAAGAAAATAAAAGCATTACGAACTGATCGTGGACAAGAGTACTTGTCAGAAAAGTTCAAAACTTTCTGTGATGAAAAAGGAATAGAAAGGCAATTAACGATTCTTAGAACCCCACAACAAAATGGCGTCCTTGAAAGACGAAATAGGACGTTATTAGAAATGATTAGGTCCATGATGGCCCAAGCAAATTTACCTATTACCTTTTGGGGTGATGCGTTGCTAACAGCCACTTATGTACTTAATCGTGTGCCCACGAAATCAGTTACTAGCACACCATATGAGTTGAGGACTGGTAGGAGGCTTGATGTGTCAAGTTTCCGACCTTGGGGTGTGTAGCCTATGTTCATGATCTTTCTCACAAAAATGGGAAATTAGGCCCAAGAGGGAGAAAAAGTATTTTTTATTAGATACTCAGAACACTCAAAAGGATACGTGTTCATAAGTGAACAAGGTAGTGGAGGTGTAACTGAATTTGAATCACGAGATGTAACATTCTTAGAGAATGATTTTCCCAAGCAAGGCGAAATAGGTAAAGACCTATTATTATATGAGTCGTTTGATCAGAATGATTCTGTTATGCAGAATCAAGATGAGAAACTTCAACCAAGTGGGAGCAATTCCACAGAAAGGTTCTCTATGATAACTGATCCAAGTGGGAGCAATCAGATCAATCATGAATTTTTTCATGATGAACCTCGGTTAAGACGGAGTAATCGAGGGATAATTCCCCGACGTCGTTTTGAGATTGAAGGAGAAATAAATATGATTGTTCCACAAGAAGAAGAAGAGCCAAGGAATGTAAATGAGGCTCTTACTGGCCCTGCTAAAGAAGAATGGATGAAAGAAATGACAGAAGAAATGTCTTCTTTAAGCTCAAATCAAGTATGGAACTTGGTTGACCTCCTCGAAGGACGTAAAGCAATTGGGAACAAGTGGGTTCTCAAAATTAAGCGAAAAGCTGATGGTAATATCGAAAGATATAAGACACGTCTTGTAGCAAAAGGATATACGCAACAGGAGGGAATTGATTATGAGGAAACTTTTTCACCTGTTGTGAAGTTTGCTTCAATCCGTCTTATTCTGGCTATAGTAGCCAGTATGGATCTTGAATAACATGAAATGGATGTAAAAACTGCTTTTCTCAGTGGAGAACTAGATGAAGAAATCTATATGGAACAACCTGAAGGTTTCATCAAGGCAGGTCATGAAAATAAAGTATGTCATTTATTAAAATCAATTTATGGCCTGAAGCAGTCTTCAAGACAATGGTATATTCGTTTTCATAACGTAATCATTTCGTATGATTTTCAAATGATCGATGAAGACCATTGTGTGTATGTTAAAAGATCCAAAGATAAATTTGTGATTTTATCTTTATACGTGGATGATATATTGATTGCTTGTAATGACTGTGTGTTTCTTAAGCAAATCAAAGAATAGTTATCATCTGAATTTGAAATGAAAGACATGGGTGAAGCGACATACATTCTTGGAGTCAAGATTTCAAGAGATCGTTCAAAGAAATTGTTATCGCTTTCTCAAGCGATGTATATTCAAAGAATTCTTGAACGATTCCGTATGCAAGATTGCAAACCAATTGATAATCCTATTACTAAGAATGAAGGCCTTAGTAAAAGAAATTGCCCGTCAACGCCACAAGAAAGGGAACAAATGAAGAATGTTCCTTATACTAGTGCAGTTGGAAGTCTTATGTACGCAATGATGTGTACAAGACCAGATATTTGTTATGCTGTTGGGATGATAAGCAGATATCAGTCAAATCCAGGCCAAGCACATTGGAAAGCAGTAAAGAGAATATTGAGGTATCTGAAGGGAATCGTGGACTATGCATTGTGTTATCAAGGCAATGATCTATGTATACAAGGATATACAGATGCAGACTGGGGAGGAGATTTAGATGATGTTAGAGTAGTGCCCTGAAGGCAATCGCCTTTAGCGCATTTTGTACAAAGTTGTGTACAGTCTTTATGAATAAATAAAGAAAGACATATTTCATTAACTTGCTGTTCATTATTTATGAACTCATATTGATCAATAAGCAAATTAATGAAGTCCATGATATATGATATAGCATGAAGGAATTTGTGATGTGATCATACTACTGAGATTCCTATCATGTGCAATTATGTCAGTATCTAAATTATCCCTAGTCATAGGATTACTGAGACTAGACATCGGTAATCCGGAGAGGCTAGTACATCTCAAGCTCCTTGATTTGATCAAGCAAAGGATCTCGTGTCGTAAATATGAGATATTTAGGGTTGAGATGTGGATGCTTACTAGAGGTAGTAAGTACATTGGATGACCTGCTATGAGATCATCACATGGATGTCCTATTCTAATGTCAGTGATAATCTCATCATAGCAATGGTGCATGTTAGACCCCAATTTTTTTTTAATGATGATATTAGGCATGAATTGTGATAATTGTGGTTTTATGCCTTAGTTTGAGTTATTGGAAGTATTAGTTCATAAATTCGGTTTATTTGAGCCTAATTCGTTATGATGTGGTTTTACATGGAGATTATAGGGTCAAAATGTGTGAGGGCATTTTAGGAAGTTTACTTGTGTTGGAATGGATTTAGGCTTATGAGGAGGGGTAAAATGGTCTTTGTCCACTCCTTAGGTTTTTAAAGGAAAGAAATAGAATAGAAAAGAAAAGAGAAAGAAAGGAAAATAGAAGAAGAAGAAGAAGGGAGTAGTCGACGGTGGAGGAAGAAGAGGAGAGAAAAGAGAGCTTCGATTTCTAAGGTTTTTGACAGTTTGGAAGCGCTTTCCTGTAAGTTTAGCATCTTTCTATCTTGTTTCTGGATGGATTAAACATTAAGATAGCTTGGATTGAGCATAATCGATGATTTAGGGTTTTGGGTGAAAAATATAGATAAATCGTTGGGTTGATGATTGATTGGAAGCTTAGAATGGGTTAGAACTGTAGTAGAAGCCTTGATCTATGCCTTATTTGTGTTGCATTTGTGTTTGGAGAAGGATTGAATTGTGAAAATGCGAGAAAAGTCGGGTTCGAGTCGTTCTCTCGAGCTCACGACGTCATGACGTCGAGTTCGTCATGACAGTGAAAATTAAATTCGCCATGACGTGCGAGTAGGGTGCCGCCGCGCATCATTTAATGGTCGCCATGACGAAGCAGATCGTTTGCCGTGGTAACGCATACCAGCGAGCCCCCGTTATCCGAAAGTGAGATTTTACATTTTTGGGGATATCTTTTGGTGTAGATGTCCGATTGAGGTGATTTTGGATCCGTTGTGATCTGGAAATAAAGGACTACGAGTTGTATGAAGAAGGGAAGTTTGGAATTGTAACACCCCACACTCGCAGGATCCGAACCCGACATCCACAGTGATATCCGAGTCTGTGCCCCGCGAGAATGGCGTGCTAACCACTCGATCAGAAATCAGTACATTACTTTTAAATAACAAATGCGCGGAAGTCTATCCAATTGGGTACAAACAATTTCAATAGCCACTGAGATCAATCTTACGAATACAAATAACCATTTTAGTACAAAAGTCAAAACATGCAATGCAGACACGAACTGATCCCGATTTATGTCCTTCACTTGAATCCTGCGAATATACTCCCGTTTTGCTAACGGGGTACTCTTCGATTTCCTGAAAAATAAGTTGCAATGTTGGGTGAGTTTGCGAACTCAGTGAGAAACCATCATCGATGGTTCACTCAAATCATGCATTACGAAATTGCATATAGCACGCAAGAATATTAATTAACAAAGATTATATAACAGCTTTAAAGTGGTCTATAACGAGCCATTGACGATTATACAAGATGTCGATAACAATAATACAAGAGCATAATGCGATTCACAAGATCACATCACAATTTACATAAATCATGGCATCACTCGCCGAGAATCATCACACAATTTGGCGCTTCAATCAATCATGTATATGATGCATATGAGACTCTTCCGGTTATTCAGTGTTGTGCCCAAGTGCTCTCGAAGAACATGGATCATGCATTTACGCATATTATGTATAACATATCTCATTAATATACATCAACAATATATATATACATTTACAATAGCACTAACACTTATCAAGATTATATTAAATCATGTCACAATTCACCATTCATTCACAATAATTTACATTGATGATTCTGATCATTCACGAGTCACATACTGATCATTTCTGGCATTCAAGACAAGATGCAATGCACATGCGACTCTTTTCCAGCTTATTCAAAGTTGTGCCCAAGTGTTCATCAAGTGATCGGTTGGACGCGTCGTGATTTCTCCCTCGGGCTAGGCGTCGAGATAATGGCTTAGGATAAATCCCTCGTGCTCGAGGCCCGTTAGTAATAACATGATCGATGGGACGCGTCGAGATTTTCCCCTCGCCTAAGCCCGACGATCAAAGGTTCGAGCTCTAGGCTCTTTTCAAAGTGAGATTAGCAACTTGGGTCACAATCCTTTATCCGATCATGCAATGCAAAGGTTCAATAAATTCAGATTCAAGAGCATATTCAAGAGCTCAAGATATGGCTATAAAAGCCCCAGAGTGTATTTCTCAAGAACATACTGAAATTCAAGATTCAAGATTCAAGAATTTACATGTATTGCTATAAAGCCCAATGTAACAAGACTCGATGATTCAAGAATTGATCTAATACAAGAAACACATACAATGCGATCGCATTCTTTTCAAAGAGTCATGCAATCATCAAAGGTAATTCACATTGTTCGATTCTATACAAGAAGAGCATGCAACTCGCTTATATACATTTCAAGAATAATACAATGCAATCCAATCACATATAATTCAAGAATCATGTACTTCACGTTATCAAGTAATTTACAAAGAACATTTAGACACTCAAGAATTTGAGAAACTAACTAGGTTACTCACCAGAACTTCCGAGCTATCGCTTGAAGTCCCAAAGAATGCCCGTGGAACCACGATCCAACGGCGCCTCTATATGATTAAATACTGATCCATTACTAATTGCCCAATTGATCAATACAAGAATGCATATGTCTCGGTGAAATGATGTACAATGCATGTTCACGATTTCCTGTTAAATCCCAATTTCGATACCTTTAGCCCAATTCCATTTTCTCACTCAATTTCTTGACAAAACCGATCCATCCTATGATTCAGTCCAATCTCCTATATTCATACTTCCTATAACAATTTCCTACCCATTGGGTCAAAACCTCTATGGCAATCTCCAATTAAAACTTCGATAGTCTCAATTTGACACTTATGTCACACTATGAATCACAATTGACCTTAATCTCTATAATTCAATACCATTTAAATCAAATCTAGTTCCCATAATTATTCTCAGTTGTAGACCTCTTTTCCTATTTCATAACAAATCTGGAATTACCTCAATTGAAGGTCTATACCAAAAGTTATGCCCAATAAACCATAATTAAACCAATAAAATAGTTCCTCGCCGCGACCTTGCGGCCTTCGCCGCGACGAAAGAGGCACGCTCGCCGCGGCGTGAGTCTCCTTTGCAGCTCGCCGCGACGTTAGCCATAGATTCGTCGCGACGTGGCTTTTTCCCTTGGTCGTCGCGACGTCTTGCTGCATACGTCGCGACCAATACATTTAACTTAATTCAATTTTATTCGTCACGACGAAGTCCTAACGCTTCGATGCTCGTCATGACGCGAAGAAGACAGTCGTCTTCTCCGATCGATTTCGCCATTAATACACATACCAACCTCCATTAAACACTCTATCAACTCAAACAAACCCCATAAATGCCATAAATACTCAAATGACCAGTAATAACAACATTAAAGCCAACAAAACTTACCAATCGACGATAAATCCCAAATCTCAAAATCGCCAGTAACCCTAACTTCCTCAAATCACCGATTAACACTCTCCAAATCTCTCAATCCTTCATCAATCACAATAAATCAGTTAGTCTTGCACAATAAGGAGAACACCATAAGGAGAAATCAAGAAATCCTCACCGATGAGAGGAATTGCAAGTCACCGTGGGGAGGAGAAGAGAAACTCATGAATTGCCTTGAAAATTTTCCCCGATTTCAAGTCTCGCTATATATATAGCTATAGGTCTTCTAATCAGGTCCAAATTTCAGTCTCAAATTTTCAATGGCTCCAACTATAATTCATCTAACAAAAACTCTAATTTTCCATTGTCATTGAACAATTCTTTCAAGAATATTCAACAATCACCACCACCCCAAATATTTTCCTATCCGCATTCTCACCCAATTTCCGAAAATTTTCTATAAGCCACTATAAAATACCAGTCACTCATAAACTATTCTAAATCAGTCAATTGATCCCAATTACTCTAATTTTTTCTCAATTAATCACGATTTAAGCAGTCCAGTCAATTCGATCAGTTCCAATTCACAATTAAATACCGGAAAATCATGAACGCATGTACCAATGAACATATGCATATGCAGTAGACCAGTTCCTCTATAATTAGAGGCCAGTAACATGTTCAGTCAGTAAATACAGTAAGGCCTATCAGTCAGTCTCATAATTACCCTAATACCCTCGCTAACAGTAACGGGATGTTACAGGAATTTGTTTCAAAGGGTTCGGGATTTTAGATGAAAGTCGCAGATAGACCTTTAATGCTTATTTTGATTGTCAAGCTTATTGGAATATTTGCTATGGATATTAATTGTATGGAAACTTGGTTTATTATAGGGAACCAAGCTGATTTGACCCAATCGCAAGAGGAAGGACAAAGAAGATGAGTCCGATACTCAAGCGATACTAGGTGGGTAATATGTTTATGGTTATTGTATGTATGGGCAAATTGCCTGATGTGTGCTTGCTTGCATTATATGACATTACTTGTATTGAATTACATGAGAAATATTGAATATGCCTTTGATTATGATTTTGCATGGCTTGATAGGCCGTATGGAAATGGACAAGAATGAGAAATTAGAAAACTGTGAAAATGCTTTGAGCATGAATCGAATGGATTATATGATTTGTTTGCGTGAGAGAGTTACGGATGGAGTCACGTGCACGTTGACAGTAAAGCCTTCTCCCGGCTGCTCGCTTGTGGCAACGAGATCCTTGAGAAATCGGACTCGGATAGTTTACGGATTTACCTTCGGTTTATCCAGATCGTTTACGAAACTCTCGAGCCAATTGATTGTGCATACACGATTGATTTGATGAGCATAACATATGATGGATTTGATAGACTTGTTGCATAATGATTGTTATGTTGAGAAACAGAAATTGCATGACATATTTTTATATGAATGTGAATCAATTGATGAATATTAACTGGCTATGAGCTTGTGTCTAAATTTGTATTGCTTGATTGTGTGGCTCGTTGCCAATGGCTATAAACGTATATGCCACTGAGCTTCGCAGCTCACCCCATTACTCTCCCCTCCTCAGGTGCAGATCGAGACGATTGTCGACCTTGCAGGGCATCAGAAACTTCGAGCTAGTTAGGAGCTTGTCTTAAGTTCGTACTTTGGTTAGCCCACCAGCATTTCATCATGGAACATACCTTTGTATTTTGTGATTAAATTTCATTTTGTATTATGTTATCTTTCGAAAATACTGGTTGAATTCCTTTGAATGACAATGGCATATGTTTTATGAATTTGAGATGGGTAATGCATGTTTAGAATGCATGTGTAGAAGATGTATATGTATGAGTATATATATTGTTATACGAATCGAATGGTTCTGTGTATGGATGTTGGGATCGGGTCCGAAGGTATATGGAGCGCCCGTCGCAGGCGCGACCTGAGGGACTGCCTCGGGAATTGGGGACTCGGGACCCGGGCCCAACATGTTTGGTATCAGAGCGCCTAGGTTTGGGTGTCATCGGCTTAGAATGCATATAGGACGACTTGTTTGATATATGATTGATTGTTGCATTGATTAAGTGACATGCATATCATGCATACATGTAGATTGACATATAGCTAATCCTTAGTGTTTACCTTTGAAGGAGTACGATGCCACCTCGTAGAAGGACACGAGGAGTGATGCAAGGATCTGTTGCACCTAACTCTTCAACTAGAGAGGAGAGGACTGACGAGTCCGTAGCCCCAGGGAATGTTGAGGCTTCTGTAGGGCTAGGTAGTGAGCCCCTTCCTTCGCAGACTCAGGAGTCTCTGATTCCACAGGAGCCAGTGCCTCCATTGGATCCTAGACTGTTTCAGGCGTTTACTCAGGCATTCGTGCAAAGCATGGGTCGATGCCACTGCTTTCTGCGTCACCCCAGCCTCGAAGGGCGCATTATTTGATAGATTGAGAAAGTATGGAGCAGTTGATTTCTTTGGGACATCCGATCCTGAAGAAGCCGAGACATTGCTGAGAAAGACAGAGAGAGTGCTGGACCAGATGGAGTGTGAGGATGACGAGCGAGTCATCTATCTTTGCTAGCTTGCTTGAGGGGATGCACTTCACCGTGGGAGACTGCATCAGGAGTCGATGAGGCCGATGGGGTTAGCATGGCAGGATTTTGTGGTTGCTTTCAGGAAGAAGTACTTGTCCGAGGTATATGTTCAGCAGAAGCAGAGGGAGTTCCTCAGTTTGACTCAGAGGGATATGACTGTCAGCGAGTATGAGCGCCGGTTCACACAGCTATCCCGGTATGCTTCGGATTTGATGCTGAGCGAGGCTGCCAGATGTCGCCGGTTTGAGTCAGGTCTGCACCTGGCCATCAGAGAGAAGGTGATTGTGCAGAATTTCTGTGATTTCCAGCAGCTGGTTGAGGCAGCTCTGAGAGTTGAAAATATAGAGAATACCAAGAGTGCTGTGAACAAGAAGAGAAAGGGCAGAGAGCAGTCCAGGAGAGGAGGTAGCACTAGTACTCCTATGCCAGACAGGAGTGCTAGGAGCTTCCCAGTTCATTCAGAGGAGAGGAGCAGTGGTGCGAGCCGACCTAGGCCGATGAGGACTTCTACTGTTTCTCACCAAGCTTCAATGGTGGGTGGCAGTAGAAGGGGAGATGGAGATAGGTCATTCATCCCGAAGTGCGAGCACTACGGGAGAGCTCATAGAGGAGAGTGCTTTAGACTGACAGGAGCTTGTTTCAACTGTGGGGAGAAGGGACACATTGCCAGAGAGTGTCCTCAGCCTCCACGATAGGAGTGAGGTCAGATGCAAGCTTCGAGGAGGACAGAGACTATAGGATGAGGACGTGATGTGGGGGCGCCTCGATGCGGCCAAGAGGGTGAATCTTCCGGGAGACCGAGAGGCGTGCACCAGCCAGGGTGTTTCATGGCGAATAGGGAGGATGCCGAGACCGCACTGTATGTTGTCACGTGCAGATGAGCTTCTTTTCTCGATGTCCGTGATTGTGTTGATTGATCCGGTTCTACTCACTCGCTTGTTTCGTCGAGCGCACTGTGTGATTTGATTGTGAGCCCTTTGGATACTCCGCTGATGGTGAGTACTCCAATCGGTCAGTATATTGTGATTAGTCAAGTGTTTAGAGGTTGTGAGATTCGCATTGGTGGAGAACTTCTAGTGGTCGATTTGATGCCACTGAAGATGAGTGGTTTAGATGTGATTTTGGGCATGGATACATTAGAAAGGTACAATGCCCATTTGGATTGTAAGCAGAAAACAGTGGAGTTTGAATTGGATGACGGTAGAAGAGTAATGTTTACTGGGGACAGGAAAGCGAGTCCGCCCAGGATTGTCTCAGCTTTGACAGCAGAAAAGATGATGAGTAAGGGTTGTGAGGCATTTTTAGCTTATGTGATAGACTCCAGAGTTGATAGAGGAAAGTTGGAGGATATTCCAGTAGTCAGGGAATACTCGGATGTCTTTCCCGAGGACTTGCCAGGACTACCGCCAGCTAGGGAAATTGAGTTTCCCATTGAGCTTTTGTCAGGTACAAGGCCGATTTCGATTCCGCCCTACCGGATGGCTCCAGCGAAATTGAAAGAGCTTAAGGAGCAATTGGAGGAATTGTTGGAGAAAGGGTATATTCGACCGAGCTCTTCGCCTTGGGGAGCTCCGGTCCTATTTGTGAAGAAGAAAGATGGATCGTTAAGGATGTGTGTAGACTATCGGAAGTTGAATTAGGTTACTGTGAAGAACAAGTATCCGCTTCCTCGCATTGATGATCTGTTTGATCAATTGCAAAGAGCGAGAGTCTTCTCTAAGATCGACTTGAGATCGGGTTATCACCAGTTGAGGATTAAGGAGTCGGATGTGCCGAAGTCTGCTTTTAGGACTCGGTATGGGCATTTTGAGTTTTTGGTGATGCCCTTTGGATTGACGAATGCTCCGGCAACGTTTATGGATTTGATGAATCGGGTATTTAAGCCATTTTTGGACCAATTTATCACTGTCTTCATTGATGATATCTTGGTGTATTCCAAGAGTGATGAGTAGCATGAGGAACATTTGAGGATGGCTTTGGAGACTTTGAGGAGCAATGAATTGTATGCCAAATTCAATAAATGCGAATTTTGGCTGAGAGAAGTTTTATTTCTTGGACACGTGATCTCAAAGCAAGGAGTTCATGTGGATCCAAAGAAGATAGAAGCTGTGGTGAGTTGGGAAGCACCGAAGAATGTGGCAGAGGTGAGGAGTTTTCTGGGTTTGGCAGGCTATTACCGGAGATTCGTGGAGGGATTCTCCATAATAACCGATCCGATGAAGAAGTTACTGAGGAAGAATCAGAAGTTTGTTTGGAGTGATGAGTGTCAGAGGAGCTTCGAGGAGCTCAAGCTCAGATTGACGAGTGCTCCGATTTTGGTTTTACCTTCGGGAGACGAAGGTTATTCGGTGTATAGTGATGCTTCGAGGAAGGGTCTTGGATGTGTTTTGATGCAGGGAGATCGGGTGATTTCTTATGCTTCGAGGCAGTTGAAGCCTTATGAGCTGAATTGTCCGACCCATGATTTGGAGTTAGCAGCTGTGATCTTTTCCTTAAAGATTTGGAGGCATTATTTGTATGGAGTTCAGACTCGGATCTTTACTGATCATAAGAGTCTGAAGTATTTGTTGAGTCGGAAGTATTTGTTGAGTTAGAAGGAACTGAATTTGAGGCAGAGAAGGTGGATTGAGCTACTTAAGGATTATGATCTGTTGATTGAGTACCATCCGGGCAAGGCCAATGTTGTGGCGGATGCCTTGAAAGAGAAGTCTTCGATTGCTCATGTTCGACGGTGTATCTTCCTTTATTGAAGAGATGGCCAAGCTTAAGATAAGCTTGAAGCGGGAGGAGTCAGAGTGTCTTCTCGCTAATTTCGAGTGAGGCCGATTCTCGAGGAAAAGGTTAGAGAATTGCAGGCTCAAGATGCGGATTTGAGCAGACTCAGGGATGAAATTCAGAAGGGTAAGGTTTCTGAGATAGATGTGCAGGATGATGGGCTTATGACAATGGGGAACCGATTGTGTATTCCAGATATGCAGGAGATTAAAGATGAGATCATGGATGAGGCACACAATGCGCCTTATGCCATGCATCCGGGTAGCACCAGGATGTACAGAGATTTGAGAGAGCATTTTTGGTGGAGAGGCATGAAGAGGGATATAGCAGAGTTTGTCAGTAAGTGTCTAGTGTGTCAGCAAGTCAAAGTTGAACACCAGGCACCTTCGGGCAAGTTGAGGCCGTTGCCTATTCCGGAGTGGAAGTGGCAAAGGGTGACTATGGACTTTTTGATGGGTTTGCCTAGGACCAGCAGGAGGCATGATGCCATATGGGTTATAGTGGATCGGTTGACCAAGTCAGCCCACTTTTTGGTGATCAGCGGTGATTCTTTGCATGTGCTAGCAAAGAAGTATATCGATGAGATAGTGAGGCTGCATGGAGTTCCATATTCGATTGTGTCAGACTGAGATCCGCGGTTTACTTCGAGATTTTGGGGTAGTTTGCAGGAAGCTTTGGGGACGAAGCTGAATTTTAGTACGGCTTTTCACCCTCAGACGGATGGTCAATCGAGAGGACTATTCGGACACTTGAGGGATGCTTGAACTTGTGTGATGGATTTCAGAGGAGCTTGGGATGAGCATTTTCCGTTGGTCGAATTTGCTTATAACAATTCGTACAATTCGAGCATTCAGATGGCTCCATATGAGGCATTGTATGGGCGAAGATGTAGGACTCCGATCTGTTGGGACGAAGAAGGAGAGAGGCAATTGGTAGGACCAGAATTGATTCAGACTACGGTTGAGAAAATCAATTTGGTTAAGCAGCGGCTTAAGGCAGCACAGGATAGAATGAAGAGTTATGTTGATGCTCACCGAAAAGAGACGGAGTATGAAGTCAGTGAGAAAGTGTTCCTTAAGACATCTCCTTGGAAAGGAGTATTGAGATTCGGCAAGAAGGGTAAGTTGAGTCCGAGGTATGTGGGTCCTTATGAAATCCTTGAGAGGATTGGACCACTCGCCTACAGATTGGCATTACCTCCGGAGTTATCGCAGATTCACGACGTTTTTCATGTGTCCATGTTGAGAAGGTATAGATCGGATCCTTCTCATATCATCCAGGCTAGTGAGGTTCAGTTGCGAGATTATTTGAGTTATGAGGAGTAACTGGTGGAGATTTTGGATACCAAGGACAAGGTCCTTAGGAACAAGACGGTTCAGTTAGTCAAAGTCCTTTGGAGGAACCATTCGATAGAGGAGGCTACATGGGAGCCATTGGAAGCCATGCGGGAAAAGTATCCGCATCTCTTTGACGATTCAGGTAAATTTCGAGGACGAAATTTCTTTTAAGAGGGGGAGAAATGTTAGACCCCAAAATTTTTTTTATGATGATATTAGGCATGAATTGTGATAATTGTGGTTTTATGCCTTAGTTTGAGTTATTGGGAGTATTAGTTCATAAATTCGGTTTATTTGAGCCTAATTCGTTATGATGTGGTTTTACATGGAGATTATAGGGTAAAAATGTGTGAGGGCATTTTAGAAAGTTTACTTGTGTTGGAATGGATTTAGGCTTATGAGGAGGGGTAAAATGGTCTTTGTCCACTCCTTAGGTTTTTAAAGGAAAGAAATAGAATAGAAAAGAAAAGAGAAAGAAAGGAAAATAGAAGAAGAAGAAGAAGGGAGTGGCCGACGGTGGAGGAAGAAGAGGAGAGAAAAGAGAGCTTCGATTTCTAAGGTTTCTGACAGTTTGGAAGCGCTTTCCGGTAAGTTTAGCATCTTTCTATCTTGTTTCTGGATGGATTAAACATTAAGATAGCTTGGATTGAGCATAATCGATGATTTAGGGTTTTGGGTGAAAAATATAGATAAATCGTTGGGTTGATGATTTCAGGATGGATTGGAAGCTTAGAATAGGTTAGAACTGTAGTAGAAGCCTTGATCTATGCCTTATTTGTGTTGCATTTGTGTTTGGAGAAGGATTGAATTGTGAAAATGCAGAAAAGTCAGGTTCGGAGTCGTTCTCCAGGCCCGTACGTCGCAACGTGCGAGTTCGTCGCGACGAGTGAAAATTAAATTCGCCGCGATGTGTGGGGACGGTTAAATCATGACGTGCGAACTGTGTTCGCCATGACGTCTGAGTAGGGTGCCTTGCCATGGCAAGACACTTGTGGTCGCCGCGACGAGCACCCTGTTATCCGAAAGTGAGATTTTTACATTTTTGGGGATATCTTTTGGTGTAGATGTCTGATTGAGGTGATTTTGGATCCATTGTGATCTGGAAATAAAGGACTACGAGTTGTATGAAGAAGGGAAGTTTGGAATTTGTTTCGAAGGGTTCGGGATTTTAGATGAAAGTCGCAGATAGACCTTTAATGCTTATTTTGATTGTCAAGCTTATTGGAATATTTGCTATGGATATTAATTGTATGGAAACTTAGTTTATTATAGGAACTAAGTGATTTGACCCAATCGCAAGAGGAAGGACAGAAGATGAGTCTGATACTCAGCGATACTAGGTGGGTAATATGTTTATGGTTATTGTGTGTATGGACAAATTGCCTGATGTGTGCTTGCTTGCATTATATGACATTACTTGTATTGAATTACATGAGAAATATTGAATATGCCTTTAATTATGATTTTGCATGGTTTGATAGGCCGATGGAAATGGACAAGAATGAGAAATTAGAAAATCGTGAAAATGCTTTGAGCATGAATCGAATGGATTATGTGATTTGTTTGGGTGAGAGAGTTACGGATGGAGTCACGTATGTGCGTTGACAAGAAAGCCTTCTCCATCGCCGGCCAGGGCAACGAGATCCTTGAGAAATCGGACTCGGATAGTTTACTTGATTTACCTTAGGTTTATCCGGATCGCTTCTTAAACTCTCGAGCCAATTGATTGTGCATACGATTGATTTGATGAGCATAACATATGATGGATTTGATAGACTTGTTGCATAATGATTGTTATGTTGAGAAACAGAAATTGCATGACATATTTTTATATGAATGTGAATCAATTGATGAATATTAACTGGCTATGAGCTTGTGTCTAAATTTGTATTGCTTGATTGTGTGGCTCGTTGCCAATGGCTATAAACGTATATGCCACTGAGCTTCGCAGCTCACCCCATTACTCTCCCCTCCTCAGGTGCAGATTGAGACGATTGTCGACCTTGCAGGGCATCAGAAACTTCGAGCTATTTAGGAGCTTGTCTTAAGTTCGTACTTTGGTTAGCCCACCAGCATTTCATCATGGAACATACCTTTGTATTTTGTTATTAAATTTCATTTTGTATTATGTTATCTTTCAAAAATACTGGTTGAATTCCTTTGAATGACAATGTCATATGTTTTATGAATTTGAGATGAGTAATGCATGTTTAGAATGCATGTGTAGAAGATGTATATGTATGAGTATATATATTGTTATACGAATCGAATGGTTCTGTGTATGGATGTTGGGATCGGGTCCGAAGGTATATGGAGCGCTCGTCGCAGGCGAGACCTGAGGGACTGCCTCGGGAATTGGGGACTCGAGACCCGGGCCCAACAGTGCAAGTATCCTTAGACTTGAGGTGCTCAAGGATATCTTGGATACTGATTCTGTGCTTTGACTCCATTCCTTGTTGCCTTACAGAGGTCGCTCATAGGGTGGAGAGCAAAAAGATTAAATGGATCCCGATGAGATCGAGATATGTCCCGATGAGATCGCGACATCGATATTGCTAAAAAATATTTCCGGGGGTTTTTCCCATACCGAGACCCGGTAGGCCGGTAGGACCGACCCTAGTGTGACTGGACTATTTCAGCATTTATTTATATATATATAATTAATTAATTAATTAATTAATATATATATATATGTATGTTCACGTGGATGAAAAGAGAAGCATTTAGAAGCTTCCTTTAATGCTTAGTCATTAAGTACATTTAATGACTAAAAGACAAAAGAACAAAGGTGAAGAGTAGATGAGCATGTTCGTGGGTGAAGAATGAAATAAGAATGAAAGAAGATAGGTCTTTTAGAAAGGAAAAGAGTTTTCCTCTCCTTATCTTCGTGAGTGTTGATATAGGATTTGAGAAATCCTAAACATCTTCATCTTTCATCAAAGCCTGCATCTCCTCTTCTCCAACATTCAAGTTCCTTCTTCCATCGTTAATTCAAGCTCTCCAAGAACAAGGTAAGATCTAGCAGTCTTCAACTTGTTCTAGCTATTCCCGGGTCAAAGGGTTTGTCCCGGTTAGGTTCTCCGATCTCTGCGTGGATACCGTTAGAGATGGTCTCCTTTGGCCGTTATGGTTTGAGTCTGTTGTATAGACGCATGGATCCTGGCTTTCGGGAAGGTCCCGGAACAAAAATTTTTGTTTTCCACACCGTGGGCATGTGATGCTCACACCGGGATTTTCCTACAGATGAAAGAAAATCTACCTCAGGATATGTATTCTTACTAAACCATGGAGCAATATCATGGAAAAGTAAGAAACAATCCTGCGTTGCATTATCCACAATGGAACCTGAATTTATAGCGTTCTCAACTACAGTACAAGAGGCTGTATGGCTTCATCGATTCCTTGTGCATTTGGGAGTCACTAAAAGTGAAATTAATCCAGTGACCATCAACTGTGATAGTCAAGCTACAATCGTTTATACAAAAGACCCCAAATTTCATTGTAAGACAAAGCACATAGATATTAAATACAATTATGTGAAAGATATAGTTGCACGAGGAGAAGTGAACATGAGATATATATCTACGCGAGATATGATAACTGACCCAATGACAAAGCCAATTTCTAGAGATGTATTTATTGGGCATGTAAAGTCACTAGGACTGCGTAGGTGTTGAAATGTACTGATAAAACATTTCTCTATGTATGTTCACTCAGTTTAATGTCACTTGTTTGGATATAATGTATGATGAAGATTATATATTGTGTATCATTTGATTCATGAATATATGTGTTTTATGTATAAATATATTTTGAGATGAATCATAAGTATATGAGACAGATTATAGATTGGCCCTCTCACACGGGAAATCACCTCTAGTGTTTATGGTCGCTAGAGATGAGGCATGTTTAAAGTTTATTATCTAGGTGATAATTGAGAGCGCGAAACTTAAACCATAGATGCTGCAAGGAAATTGGTTCAAAGTGATTTATTAATCAAGATATCCGCCTTTACGCTGCGGATGTGGGTTCTGAATAAATTGGTAAGTAGATAAGTGAACTCAAGTTAAACATTGAGTATGTTTGAACTATCATCTGTACGGTATTTCTTGATTAAAAGATGTTCAAGTCAAACGAAGTGGGTAAATACCGTAGCACATGACTCGTACCGTGTGTGCTCAACTGACCACAAATAGGATTAATGTAAGTAACAAGATCTCATCTTACATTGTGTGAGACCCTTGAGGTTAATAAGAACCTCATCATATACCCTTATGACTCTTGTTTCATTCTTGAGAATTGAATTTAAGGTTTGCTACTTTAGATTATTGCCGAGAGATCATGTATGATGCGATCTTATGGAATAATTTTAGGAAAGAAAATTTAATTTAATTTAAAAGAGAATTGAGAACAGAGGAAGTTCATTTAATTTAGCTCATTGACTCGCATGAAAAAGTATTCATAGATGACCATCGTCTCTTTAGTAGAGAACATGAATACAGTCATGACTTTAAGAAAAAAAAACTAAATGAGATCAAAGGAAAATGCAATGTGAGATATGACCTAGGGTATAGCATACAATTTCTACTTAAGGACAAATAAGTCCTAGGATCAATTTGTTAATCGAGATGTCATATACTCCAAATAGATATGTGACTATGTACCCTCGTCATATGTTGGTCACACTGGTTATTGAACGAGTATGAGTACTACAGAGTTTTGTTTTAAACCCATCATGTGTGAGTGGGAGATGATGCGTTTTGACACCCATGATGGGTTAACACTTCATCCTTTGGCATGAATAACTACCATTGGTAGTTATTCATAGATGATGTATATATATAGTCAAACACAACGGTTTATATATATGAATGTGGATATTCGGTCCGATCAAAAATTGCTGAAAATAAAAAAACTCTGGGGAAGAGAAATCTACGTTCTTTAATCGGTGGAAATCAACAAAGCATCAAGTCAAGTATGTTTTGTTTCCTCCACGCATATTTATAATCGATCCTATATGTTATATGATATGTTCATATGTTTTATCTAACAATATTAAATATGATTGTAATAAACTAATATATATATAGAGTATGCAAAAGTCTAATGGTATAAAAATTTATTTAATACATTCTTATTTGTAAGTTTATTATTTATTAAATAAATTATAGACAATTTTTTTCATTTTTAATATAAGTAACTATTATTTTATATAACAAAATTTGAAGTTTTCAATTTAGTCCTAAAAATTTTAAAATTATATTACGATTAGTATTCGATTATTGACTAGACTGATTGGTATTAATAGAAAAATCTGATATTGACCAATACTAAAATCTAAAACAAAATTTTCTTGTTCTGTATCATTTTTAGCTGGTACGATAAGTATCAGCCGATACAAACTATTACTCTGAACAATGCTTGTGAATCACTTAAGTTTAATATTCCTATAAAAAATGATGTTCAAAATTGTAATAGGATAAAATTGGCTCAACTTTATTGCATGATTTGCTACCTAATATATAGAGTAGGTTGTAACAAATTGTAACAGAAAGATCGGGACATATATAAAAAGGAAAAGAAAATGAGAGAGGAGAGGATCAACGAAATGGAGTAGGACTGAAAAGAGTGGGCTGGACCATTAGTCCAGACTCTTTATCGTAAGCCCAAAAATACTAGCCATTATTATTGACCCATTAACCCATCAATAACCCTTTTGAACATCGTATGGTTCTATCTAGGTCTAGATCTTTTCACTCGTTGGCTCTCTTCACACGCCGCCGCAAGCTCGAAGTCAGTTATGACGCTGCCGTAAACTGGGCGATAGATGTTGTTGACGCTGAGCTTGAGTAGTAGATCGCGGAAAGAAGACGCCGATAGAGCCTTGGTGAAAATGTCCGCGAGTTGCACGTTGCTGGAGACGGGAAGGAGGTGAATGAGACCTTGCTGGAGCTTTTCACGGACAACATGGCAATCGATCTTGATGTGCTTTGTTCGTTCGTGAAAGATCAGATTTTCTGCGATGTGTATGGCCGAAAGTTTGTCGCAATAGAGGTTCGCCGGTTTGAGATGGTCAATCCCGATGTCTTGAAGGAGATAGAACAACCACTGGAGCTCGCAAGTAGTGGTGGCAAGAGCTCGATATTCCGCTTCAGAAGAACTTTTGGAGACCATCGGTTGCTTCTTCGATTTCCAAGAGATCAAGGAGGAGCCAAGGAAAATACAGTAGCCAGTGATGGATTTTCGTGAATCTGGACAAGTTCCCCAGTCAGAGTCGGAGAAAGCACAGATCTTGAGTGGTGAGTCCCGACGAAAGAAAAGTCCTTGACCAGGTGATTACTTCAGATAGCGGAGAATTCGATGTGCTGCTTGAAGATGAGATGTTGTTGGTGCAGTCATAAACTGGGAAAGTTGCTGAACAGCAAAGGAAATATCGGGTCTTGTGGTTGTCAGATAGAGAAGCTTTCCAATTAAACAGCGGAAGGAGGAGTGATCAACAATGTAGTCTCCGGATGAGGAAAGTCGGAGATCTGAAGCCATAGGGGTGGTGACTGGTTTGGACAGCAGAAACCCGGTATCTTGAAGTAAGTCAACTGTGTATTTGTGTTGACTTAAATTGATTCCAGCAGAGGATCTTGCTAATTCAAGTCCTAAAAAATATTTTGCAGGGCCGAGGTCTTTGATTTTGAAGGCATTATCGAGGAAGTCCTTATTGGTTTGTATGAGCTGCAAGTTGTTGCTGGCAAGGAGCACATCGTCAACATAAACAAGTAAGATGATAAAATGTGTACCTTCTGTCTTCTTGAACATGAAGTGATCTGATTGTGATTGAGTAAAGCCTGTAGAAAGTAGAGCAGATGTTAATTTGGAATGCCATTGACGTCTTGTTTGTTTCAGGCCATAGATGCTTTTTTGGAGGTGGCAAACAAGATCAGCACGTGGAAGAGCTAACCCTGGAGGAGGCTTCATGTATACTTCTTCAAGTAAGTCTCTATGCAGAAATGTGTTATTTATATCCAGCTGATGCAAGAACCAATCTTTATGTGCTACCAATGCTAAAAGAACTCTGATTGTTGTCATTTGTACCACAGGGGAAAAGGTGTCTGTATAGTCCAAGCCTTCTTGCTGAGTGAAACCTTTTGCAACTACACGGCTTTTGCACCTTTGGAGACTACCGTCTGCATTGAACTTCATTTTGTGGACCCACTTGCAGTCAATTACTACTTTCCCTGGAGGTAAGGGCTTTAATTACCAAGTGTTATTAGCTTCTAGGTAGTGGGTTCTTTGAGTGAAGAAAGCCCAGTGAGGAGAAGTGTGTGAAATGGTAGGGCAGTGATAGTCTGTAAGGTGTGATGGAGGTTTAGATTGTCTTGTGGAGCGACGCAACACTGGATTTGGGTTAGGAGGTGTAGGAGAAATGATGGATGGTGTAGGTAAGGATGGTGGGTTTGAGGAAGTTGATGGGATGAAGTCATCAGAGAATGTGGCTGATTGAATGGGTAGTATAGGTGAAGGTAGGTTGGAAATAACATTTGAGGAATAGTAAGGAAACATAGTTTCATAAAATTGAATGTCTCTTGTCAACAAGTATTGGTTAGAGGTGAGGTTAAAAGCCTTGTAGCCTTTAGTACCTGTAGAAAAACCAACAAAAATGCATTTCCTTGCCCTTGCATCAAATTTCCCTCTATTTGCTTCTTTGGTGGAAGCAAAACAAAGGCACCCGAAAACCTTTAAATATGTTAAATATGGGTTAGTTCCAAATAAAACAAAATATGGAGATTGGTTAGACATTAAAGGGGAAGGAATTTGGTTGATTAAGTAAACTGCATGAATAACACAATCTGCCCAGAACTTTGTTGGTAGGTTTGCTTGCATTTTTAGGGCCCTTGCAACATTCAAAATGTGCTGATGCTTTCTTTCAGCTCTTCCATTCTGTTGTGGGGTTTCAACACATGTGGTTTCATGCAAAATTCCTTTGTCTTTGTAAAAGTCTTTCATGCAAAATTCCATACCATTGTCACTGCGAATCCGTTTAATGTGTCACAAATTGCCTTTCAACATAAGAACAGAATCCTTTTATTAGATCTCTAGTTTCAGATTTATGTCTCATCATGTATATCCATGTCATTCTGCTATGGTCATCCACAATAGTTAAAAAAAAATTATAACCAAGAATAGAGGGAGTATGATAGGGACCCCAGATATCAATATGAAGCAAATCAAAGCAAGATTTTGCAATTGAGAAATTGAGACACTAAGATGAAAAGGCAACCGTTTTTGTTTGGCAAAATGACAAACATCACATTGATCTGTGTTTTGAAAAACAATAGCAGAATCTAATCTAGACAAAGTATGTAGTCTTTGATTAGAGAGATGTCCTAGTCTTTTGTGCCATAGATTTTTTTGAGGAGAGGAGACATGGCAGAGAAGAGGGGTAGGAGCTGGAATTGAGGCAGATAGGTGATAGAGACCATGGACTTGGTCAGCAAAACCAATCATCTTCATAGTTTTGATGTCCTGAATTGCACATGAATGAGTTGAAAAAATTAGTTAACGTGGATAAGAATTGGTAAGTTTGCTAATAGAGATTAAGTTAAAGGAAAAAATAGGCACAAAAAGCACATTGACAAGAGTTAATGAGGAAATATTAACTGTCCCAATATGTGTGACAGGGAAAAAATTTCCATTTGGCAATCGGACAGTCAAGGAGTCTACTGCTTTATAGGCTGAAAAGAAATCTAAGGAGCAGACAATGTGATCAGTGGCTCCAGAATCAAGGATCCATGTGGATGACCATAAATCAGAAAATTTGTGAGATTTGGATGTACCTTTCTGATCAATTGAAAGTGTATTGATTTGTGGCATGCTATCTGATGTTTTTCTTTTTGTCTCCCCTTCTTTGTGCAGAATGTCTATTAGTTGAGAGTATTGTTCTGAAGTGAGGCTGAAGGTGGGACTGTTAGGCCCTGCTTCCTTTGGAAATGAGGGACTTTCCATATCTGAGGATGGCACTCTTGGTAAGATTCAACTTGGTTGATTGTTTTGTATTTGCCTTGATTGGTGTCACGGTTTTGATGAAAAGGTTTGACATTGGAAAATTTTGGGGGATATCTATGTTTCTTGTAGCATTTTTTTTCAATATGTCCAATATTCTCACAATAGGTACAAATGGGTTTTCTGTTTTGTTGATAATTGTTTTTGCTGGCTGTTTTACTAAAAAAGGCTTGTGGTTCAATGATGGATGAAGATTGTGTTTGTTAGGTGTTTAATTGTCTTTCATGTTGTGCCACCATGGCAAAAACACGTTTGATGTCAGGCAAAGGATCCATAAGCATGATATGTGACTTGACAGTAGAATAAGAGTCATTTAAACCCTTTAAAAATCTGATAACACAGTCTCCTTCTTGATAATTTTTGAATGTGGTTAAAACATCACAGGTGCACTGAGGCTCACACTTGCATTTAGGTAAAGGTCTTAAGTTGAACAATTCATCCCATAGCATTTTAAGATGTGTGTAATAGTCAGAAACTGAAAGATTACCTTGCTTGTGACTGTATATTTCTTCTTGGAGATCTGAAATTCTAAGAGAATCAGTTTGGGAAAATCTGCCTTCCAAATTTTTCCAAACCTCAACTGCAGAATCAAACCAAATTACACTTTGTGCGATTGAATCTGTTACTGACCTCAATAACCATGATAAGACCATTGTATTGCATCTTTCCCAGTACATGAATAAGGGATCTTTTCTTTGTGGCATTGCAATAGTACCATCTATGAATCTGAGCTTGTTTTTTGATAATAGGGCCATGCGAATGGATCTTGTCCAAGAGTGATAATTGGTGCCTGTCAAGGGTAAGGAAACAAGAACTAAGGATGGATTTTCATTGGGATGAAGATAGAAGGGGCTAGCTGGATGATCTTCAGGTCGGATTACATTTTATGGGTGTGGTTGATGAGTGGTAGCACTGGCATATGAGGGACCAGGAACACCTGACATAGGAATAAAAGAGGGCAGAAAAGAAGGAAACAAAGAGGAGCCAGCAGAGGGAGAAAAAAAAAGTGTCGAGCTTCTTATTTCTCGGATACCATGATGAAATATGTAATAGGATAAAACTGGCTCAACTTTATTGCATGATTTGCTACTCTATATATAGAGTAGGTTGTTGTAGCAAATTGTAACAGAAAGATCGGGACATATATAAAAAGGAAAAGAAAATGAGAGAGGAGAGGATCAACGAAATGGAGTAGGACTGAAAAGAGTGGGCTGGACCATTAGTCCAGACTCTTTATCGTAAGCCCAAAAATACTAGCCATTATTATTGACCCATTAACCCATTAGTAACCCTTTTGAACATCGTATGGTTCTATCTAGGTTTAGATCTTTTCACTCGTTAGTTCTCTTCACAAAAATATCCAACAATGCTTTCTTTTTTACAATTTTTTTTCTTTTAAGTGTTATCGTTATAATTATCAATCATGCACTTTCTATGTACTCAATATAAATTTTCATTTTGATTAACAAATATTAAAATCTATCAACTGGTAAATATCAACAAACTCAAAATTTTGAGGTTATACAATCTCTTCCCTCTAAAATAAGTTTTTTATAAAAAAAGTAAATAACATAAAACTTCAAAGATTATTACCTAATATTAAAACTATATTAAAACTCCATTAAAAATGTATATTAAAACTCTAAAGGAAAGGATGTTACCTATTTTTGAAGTATAAGTCATTTGTCTTGTACTCTTCAAAGACTTATAAGAATAAAACGTACATCCAAAATTAATTTCTACTAATTAAATCAAATTATATAATGACTTACTCAGTTTTATTTTCAAACATATCAATATATCTTATCATCATACCTTATGTTAAACCTAAGTTATGATACTAAATATGACACCCTATATCTAAACAAATTTATGATACTATTAAATTTGATTTAAAAATTAGAAATATAAACTTTTGGGAAAACTCCCAAGATACCAAAATTATAGGTTAAAGTCACAAATTTATTCAAGATTTCGCATAAAAATCTACAAGCCAATTGGATCAACATTTGTTTATTACATTTGTTACTTAGTAATACGTTTATTGATAACTTACTGGGACTGTAATTTTTCAGTACAAATATATCATTTTTAAAACACTGACACATACACATTCATAATGAATCTTATTCATGCTACACTGGTAACCTTTTATTGGGGATAGATGCGAAGAGTTAGACTAACTAGTAAAATAGCCGGCATGGGCTTTGATGTTGTGAATGTAAGTAGGCGTTTGGTTTGAGCACATAGTTGGGTATGAATATGGGTATAATAGTAGAAGGGGATAGGGATGGGTATGAAAAATAAAAAAAAGTGACATTTGGTTTGTAACTTGGGTTTATGTATTAATACCAATAATGTTGTTTGGTTTGTTGCATTAATGAGAATGAAAGACAATATAATACCATTTTTACCCTCAATAAAAATGAAAATAATTTGTCCTTCATATGTTTATTGGGGCTATCTCCATATGTTTGTAAAAAAAATAATCAGTTTTGTCAAGAAATTTTATCTCAATTTTGAGCATTAGATGAGCTATATGATCATTTGCCAACAGAGCTGCATAATGCCAACAATACAATTGCAACTAAATTTCTATATCATATTTAAAATGGAATATAAAGCATAAAACAAAATCAAAATAAACTTAAAACATAAAACATAAAGCAACAAAACATAAACCAAGATTTCTCATAGTACCTAAAACATAAAGCATCAAAACAACATCAAAATAAACTTAAGACATAAAGCCTTCGCATGTCAACGGGAAGGCTGAGGAACACATCAATCTTATCTTTATTTGAGCTGAAAATGTTAGCTGCTTTAAAGACATCACCACTTGGAAGGCCAATTTTCATTAACTCTTCAACCAAGTCTTTCATTTTTTTCGAAGCAGCTTTGTCATGTAAATTTTCATCTGCAATAGCATTAGCTATGGTTGCGAAATTGCTATTAAAGCCTTCCACAAAAGTACGAAAACCAGAAATGATTTCTTGTAGTTGGGCCCCGACATCTAAGGAAGCTGAAATAGACAACATTTTCTTCCTTTTTGCCTCATTCCCTACACAGCTCCTTGATGGTTATTTCTGCTTTGCACTCACATTTCTTACATTTGTGTTGCTTGCGTAAGTTGGAGTTGTTTGCGAATCTGAACACACATCATTGTTTTCTTCATCAGATAATACATCATATTCAATAATATACTCACCACCACTTACTGTATTTTGATCATTCTCCATATTTCGAACAGCATCCACATATCCCTGAACGTTCAACCCAATAGCTATATCTCTTCCATAAACTGATTCAAGTTGATTCAAGTGTGGGAATTTAAATTCCCACATTCCTTTTGCGTCTTTGTGCGTCTAAAAAAAAGAAAAACAGAAAATGAAACTTCAATCAGTATACTTTTGCATTCTATAAGGTCACATGTCCATCAATTTGATTAAAGATAACAAGTATGAATAGCTCACCTGACAGTAGCTATCAAACCATTGCTTCTCACATGCAATTTTTTTCTCCACATCATTCCACTGACAACCGCTCTCCCTTAACATATCATTAATGCAATGAAATTTTTTCTTCAACTGTAACACCCCACTCCCGCGAGACCCGAACCCGACATCTACAGTGATGTCCGAGCCCGTGACCATGAGGGTGGCATGCTAGAAGCGATCAATACTTTTAAAACTCATTATGACATTTTCTTTTCATTTTGAAAACCGATTGGGTGCGCAGAATCAATAACAATTTGTGCCCACTTTATTACAAAATCATTTTCAGTATAACCATACAATTACAACATAGACCAAAAGGGCCCACTGAATAAATCACTACACTAATACAGATGTGAACAACACTGATCCCGACCCTTTACTCTGCCTTGCTAGTGGTAGTCATACTCCCGTTTACCCAACGGGGTACTCTTCATTTCCTGAAAAATAGATGCAATGTTGGGTGAGTTTGTGAACTCAGTGAGAAACCATCATTGATGGTTCACTCAACTCATGCATTCACAAATCATATCCACAGTATATCACATGTTAACACATTCATAAATCACATGCATTCAATTTCAGTTTCACACAGTACACCTTTGATCATTCATATATGCAATATGCATGTGACACTTTCATTTTCTTTTCGTTGTTGTGACCGTGCGCCTGAGCTCATGTACGTTGAGCCATTGGCTCTGAAACATCGGGCTCAAAAGCCCTAATACGTTGAGCATAAAGCTCTGCAAATCGTTGGGCATATAACCCTGTGCGTTGAGCTTAAAGCTCTGAATATACATTGGGCGTGATATGCCCCGATAATCCTGTGAAGGGCACTATGCATTGAGCTGTGGCTCAAATACGCTAGTACCACCGTCACAACTATCATTATCGATCATGCAATTATGCATGAATGCACATGTTCACTTTTCATTTCGATAACACTTTTTAGTTCTTCGGACCTTTGGTCCGGTATTTCGATCATATACACATTCAATTCATTTCACTAATGCATTACAATCCAATTCGCTAATGCATTTATACACAATTATTCACGTTTACACTTCAATATCGCAATCCAATATTTCGAACACCCATAGTCCGAAATCAATCAAAAGCAATCACACATATATCCATCCTTAACTCCACATGGCATTAATGCATCTAATATTAAACACATAAAGGCTGAGGAACCAACTAGGTTACTCACCTGCACTTCCGAGCTATAGCCTGGAAGTCCCAACATATCCATGGAATTGCTCCAGCGGTGCCTCTATAACAATCAAATAATCGAACATCACTATTTATACCAATTTCAATAATCAATCATGCATATGTATCAAATAGATTGCGTACTATACATGTTATGACATTCCCGAATTTTCTCGATTTGATCACTCTCACTCTAATTCATAACAATATCAGATACCATAATTCAATTTACTAATTTCCATACTCTAAAGTCACATTCCAATTAAAATCACATTCACTACTTCTTTGTCATCCAATCCCGAGAATCATCAAATCAAATTCCGAAATTCCTATTCTTATCAATTCAGAATTCTTAGTCTCCAAATTCCAATTAATCATTAAGGAACCAATTCATTTAAAATCAAAACCTCAACTCATTACTTGTAACAATCATCTCATAATCACTTGATTTCATTTCTCCCAAATTGCAATTCCTAGTCTCAGAAATTCAATTAATCCATAACCAATCCATTAAGAATAAATCCCAAAATTCTTCAATTCAAAAACCTCACAATCTCATATTCGAAAATTAATCCCTTTCGCCGCGACGTACATTTCTCCCTCGCAGCGTATAATCTCGTTTTCGTCATGACGTCTTGTTGCGCCGTCGCGACGTCGCGAACCAAGTCTGTTCATCGCGCGTCGTCCGAATCTGCTTCGTCATGTAATGCAATTAAATATTTAATATTCGTCGCGACGCACACCTAAGGGGCTCGCCACAAGGCGTATTCATCACACGTCGCGACGTGCAAACCCAGCTAAATCGCGTCCAAACCCGTAAATTCATCCGATCTTACGATCTAAACTCATCCAAATCCATTCTAAACACTCTCAATCGGTTTAAACATTAACCTAACTTATTTCTAACCTCGATCATCATTTAAATCATTTTCATCAAAACCCAAATGAAATCCTCAAAAACCCTATCTTCCGAAACTTTCTAAATTTCTAAACAATTTCATACTCAAATCAATGATCAAATGAAACGATTTAAAGCATAGACAAGTAGAAACTTACTTGATTCAAGCTAGAAACCTTCGAAAATTCCTCTAGAACCTCCAAATCCCAAGCTATGCTCATCCACGGCAAACTCCATTTTCTTTGAAAACAAAGGAAATTCATGGATGACGATAATCAAATATTTAAGCTTATATATAAGAGATTTAGAGGCTAAGGGCATGGTTGGCTGATCATCTGCCACATGCCCAATTCTTAAAGTCTAACAACCCGATTCTTATTCCATTTTTCTCCTAATTTCGCAATGCTCATAAATAATAAAATCATAACTCCAATTGTCTCATATCAATTGTCAATCAATCTCGGACCCGCAATCAATTTAATCAGTCATTGGGCCAATTTTCCGGTCCGGATCCATTACTTTAAAATTTTCGAAAAAATTCTCATAAATTCACAAAATTAAAACATACCCATTCCTATCCTCAAATTACAATTTCCACTCCTCTAATTCCAATTTCTCACTCCATTTCCACAATCCAATCCTCATTTTTCGATTATGACCAATTTTTGATTTACACAATCAAGTCAAAATTTGTCATGCATGTATGTACATATTTATGCTTATGCAGTCAATAATCATTTACCAATGAATATCGAGACTATAATGCATGTGCAATGCAACATTTGCCTGTACTCAATCCTAAACCGATTCTAAATTACCGACATACCCGTCACATCGGTAACGGGATGTTACAATTCTCCCCTCCTAATAAAAATTTCGTCCTCAAAATTTCATATACGATTGATTAGGGAGATAGGGGACTTATACCGATCACTAAAATACCTTTTTCCACTATAGCAATACAAAACTAATTTATGCCAATTTACTGAAATTAATACTATTATTTACCCCTTTTTCCTTTTTCAAACTCTACACTATTTTAACGATTTCTTTATGATTACTCGCAATTCTTCATATTCAATACCAATAACACACACATCCGATCATACCAATATTCCCTATTTCTGTCCATTAACTGCCATCAATACAATTAATTTCCCATGTTTACTTTTTCAATCTCTGCACTATCTTAACTCATTTCTCATAACCGCTCTTAATTTGTCACTTTCAGTACCAATAACACATATATCTATCACATCCAATCATAAGGATATTTCCAACTCGCTCAGAAACAATTTATGAATCCGAATCATCTTTTTGGTTCTTAACCTGACTTACAAGTCTATTCACAACACAATCATATGGAGGCCACTTAATAACGAGTTTAGTTCTCCCATTAACTTTTATCTCAATCAATTTGGATTTCTTAACTACTATTACTGATTCAAATCACCTATCAATCTTAACTCAAATCACTCAGGCCCTTCGACTATATTAGGCCCTGTTCACTTTACTATCGGGATGAACAACTCCTTTTTGGATATAAGACCTTTATACACTTTTCAAGTGATATCACCAATTTAACAATTTATATTCTCACAATCAATCTAACCTATACATCAATCTCATAACCCTATAAACTCCAACAAAATAATAGTTTCACGCTTAACATCAACAGTCAATTCTGTTAATCAAACATACACTAACTGCTCTCAAACTTTCTATTACTCTTCTCATACACTCTTACTAAAACATATAGCTTCGATTATTCCTTGCGTTTTTACTAACAGTTCCTTTAATGAGTTTTACTCATACTTCTTAGTCCAGTCACAATTTCTCATTTTCTCTATGGCTAAAGCTATTCACAATTCCTCGATAAGGTCCACAAATTCAAAATTCTCCATTCGGATTTTGCCATGCTTTCAATACACACCTCTGCACTTGGTTTAGAATTCCAATCTCTAATACGTTCTTTCTGTGCTTTATCAACTCGACAGTTTACACTCAGTCTTACATCCAATTTCATAACCTTATCACCTAATTATTTGTTTCATTAACGAAATTCTGAAACACTCAAACGCATAGTCCTTTTTCCCAATTCACTAATATCTTAATCATTATTGCTTTACAAACACATATGCATCCAAAACATTTATGTCCGAATAGAACCTCTAAACTTTCACAACACTTTCCAATACAGTAAATTTTCAATTCATCAAATACCAATGCAGCCCATAAGCTTATACTGATCTCCATACACATCTATTGTAAAATCTCCAATGTCTCTCTTTTTACAATCATTAGTCATACACTTCACACATTTTTCCTCGGACATTTTAATCTTAAACAATTTCTAGGCGTTTCTAGCATACAGCTAGTTCTAAATAACTCCAATTCCCACATACATAGAAGTCCCTTACAATTTCACATTTATCAATACCTCTATTTGCATTTAATCTCCCAATATCATATTCGAATAATAATTCATCCACTATTTATTCAATCAAGGTCGAATTCACTCTTATAAAACTTACATGCTATACAATTTCCTCAACTGTGCCAATTTATCTTCTTCACTTTTCAAATGTATTCAGTCGATCGTCGATGATCATAGTCACCATTCACTTTAAACACAATTTAGACATTTCACTCTTCAGTACAATAATGAATGTTTTTCACCTACGATCAATTTGCATAACTCTTTAAAATGTCATACGTCTCCAACGAGGAACGATGTTCTTACCATTTTCTCAATTTTATCATAACCTATTCTGACACATGATCCTTTACCTTAATTTCCCCACATAACCCAATTTATTTACCATTTATCACTCTCGAGGTTGAATGAACATTGATCAAATATACTTTATGCTTCACGATATTCACACAAAATATGCCTGAACTGGTATTCTCTTCATAATCACGACTAATATCTCTTTACTTTTCAATAATCCTATTGCACAGTCGGATTCTTTACATTATCATAACACATACCTTCTTAATAACTTATTCTATCTTTACACTTCCAATAACGACTTTTCGTTCATTTCACATTTATCTCCAATTTGTCCTTTCATTGCTAAACCTTTCAATTTTAATCATCTAATCAACTTAATCCAATTCAAGGGAACTCTTCTCTGAAAGAAGATTCCTCACTATTTTCATTGATATCACTCATGAAATTTTTATTGATCAACAGTCATCGCATTTCTTATCGGTTATTTTCAATGCCTTAGGAAATCAATTTCGACTATTCACGCTATCCCGTGAAGATCAATCTATGCCATAATCCACATAACCAGAGCATCTTTTTTTTTAATACCATTCATTGAGGTACATACCATTAAATTATTACATCAATATACCAATTAGTCGCTTACGCTAAAGACACCTCAATCTCATTTGATTTTCAGACCATATTTTTCCTTTTTGCACCTATCCTTGATCATGAGGATTTTACCATACCAATATCTTGATTACCATCTCAATTCATCCTCAATTAATCACTATAAACACTTTCATTTCTTATTCTATCCGATATCACTCCCATTATCAGGTGTGCATTCACATAGGCAAATCCACTGAACCTTAACAACTTTTCAACTTTTTCATCTACCAATATCATTTTCTTACATTTCGATCTTTTCATTATTTCGTTTCCCACAACATTAATCACACTTAAATCCATATCACATATGTGCATTCATTCTTGCTTTCTCACTTAACCTATTATAACTCTAAGTCATAGACCTCCAATCATAACTCCCATCACGCTCCCGCTACGCCACTTTGATCATAGAACATGTTATTTCCATTCACTTTGCCTATACACTTTCAATCTTGCCATCTTTAACATATCTCTATTATTGCCTCTTTCAATCTGCAACTACATATATATATATATACCTATCCACATCTATTTCACATTCACAGATATATTCCAATATAACTCTAATGTCATATCTCATAATAAATCCATCAGTACCAATACACTAAATCTCCATTTATCAGATCGTACCATATACCTGTTCTTATTCCTTGATATCCACAACTTGCATTTATCACATCCTTCATATCATCTTTTCTTTACTATTTCTAACCACTTAAACCATTAGTACAGGCTTATGCATGAGACTCATATGCTAGGTCAGATCGATGGTCACTTTATCGCGCCAAGACGTGACTTGAATGCATGCACTTTGACACATTTTCTCAGAATGCCCATGTAAGATTGTACTTCTGGGCTTTGATACCACAAATGTAACACCCCACTCCCGCGAGACCCGAACCTGACATCTACAGTGATGTCCGAGCCCGTGACCCGCGAGGGTGGCATGCTAGAGCAGTCAATACTTTTTAAAACTCGCTATGACATTTTTCTTTTCATTTTGAAAACCGATTGGGTGCGCAGAATCAATAACAATTTGTGCCCACTTTATTACAAAATCATTTTCAGTATAACCATACAATTACAACATAGACCAAAAGGGCCCATCAATAAATCACTACACTAATGCGTATGTGAACAACACCGATCCCGACCCTTTACTCGCCTTGCTAGCGGTAGTCATACTCCGCTTACCCAACGGGTACTCTTCATTTCTGAAAAATAGATGCAATGTTGGGTGAGTTTGCGAACTCGGTGAAAACCATCATTGATGGTTCACTCAACTCATGCATTCACAAATCATATCCACAAGATATCACATGTTAACACATTCATAAAATCACATGCATTCAATTTCAGCCACACAAGACACCTTTGATCATTCATATATGCAATATGCATGTGACACTTTCATTTTCTTTTCGTTGTTGTGACCGTGCGCCTGAGCTCATGTACGTTGAGCCATTGGCTCTGAAACATCGGGCTCAAAAGCCCTAATACGTTGAGCATAAAGCTCTGCAAATCGTTGGGCATATAACCCTGTGCGTTGAGCTTAAAGCTCTGAATATACATTGGGCGTGATATGCCCTGATAATCCCTGTGAAGGGCACTATGCATTGAGCCTGTGGCTCTAAATACGTTGGTACCACCGGTCACAACTATCATTATCTGATCATGCAATTATGCATGAATGCACATGTTCACTTTTCATTTCGATAACACTTTTTAGTTCTTCGGACCTTTGGTCCGATATTTCGATCATATGCACATTCAATTCATTTCACTCATGCATTACAATCCAATTCGCTAATGCATTTATACACAATTATTCACTTTTACACTTCAATATCGCAATCCAATATTTCGAACACCCATGGTCCGAAATCAATCAAAAGCAATCACACATATATCCATCCTTAACTCCACATGGCATTAATGCATCTAATATTAAACACATAAAGGCTGAGGAACCAACTAGGTTACTCACCTGCACTTCCGAGCTATAGCCTGGAAGTCCCAGCATATCCGTGGAATTGCTCCAACGGTGCCTCTATAACAATCAAATAATCGAACATCACTATTTATACCAATTTCAATAATCAATCATGCATATGTATCAAATAGATTGCGTACTATACATGTTATGACATTCCCGAATTTTCTCAATTTGATCACTCTCACTCTAATTCATAACAATATCAGATACCATAATTCAATTTACTAATTTCCATACTCTAAAGTCACATTCCAATTAAAATCACATTCATTACTTCTTTGTCATCCAATCCCGAGAATCATCAAATCAAATTCCGAAATTCCTATTCTTATCAATTCAGAATTCTTAGTCTCCAAATTCCAATTAATCATTAAGGAACCAATTCATTTAAAATCAAAACCTCAACTCATTACTTGTAACAATCATCTCATAATCTCTTGATTTCATTTCTCCCAAATTGCAATTCCTAGTCTCAGAAATTCAATTAATCCATAACCAATCCATTAAGAATAAATCCCAAAATTTTTCAATTCAAAAACCTCACAATCTCATATTCGAAAATTAATCCCTTTCGCCGCGACGTACATTTCTCCCTCGCCGCGGCATATAATCTCTGCTTTCGTCATGACGTCGGCTTCATTTCGTCGTGACGTCGAACTAAGTCTGCTTGCCAAGACAAGACAGCCCGCTGTCGTGGCGTCGTCGAATCTGCTCACGTCATGGCATTTAATTAAATATTTAATATTCATCGCGACGTGCACCCTAAGGGGGCTCGCCGCGGTGTGTTCATCACACGTCGCGACGTGCAAACCCAGAAACTGCGTCCGAAACCCAGAAATTCATCTGATCTTCTGATCTAAACTCATCCAAATCCATTCTAAACACTCTCAATCAGTTTTAAACATTAACCCAACTTATTTCTAACCTCAGATCATCATTTAAATCATTTTTCATCAGAAACCCAAATCAAATCCTCAAAAACCCTATCTTCCGAAACTTTCTAAATTTCTAAACAATTTCATACTCAAATCAATGATCAAATGAAACGATTTAAAGCATAGACAAGTAGAAACTTACTTGATTCAAGCTAGAAACCTTCGAAAATTCCTCTAGAACCTCCAAATCCCAAGCTATGCTCATCCACGGCAAACTCCATTTTCTTTGAAAACAAAGGAAATTCGTGGATGACGATAATCAAACATTTAAGCTTATATATAAGAGATTTAGAGGCTAAGGGCATGGTTGGCTGATCATCTACCACATGCCCAATTCTTAAAGTCTAACAACCCGATTCTTATTCCATTTTTCTCCCAATTTCGCAATGCTCATAAATAATAAAATCATAACTCCAATTGTCTCATATCAATTGTCAATCAATCTCGGACCCGCAATCAATTTAATCAGTCATTGGGCCAATTTTTCGGTCCGGATCCATTACTTTAAAAATTCCGAAAAAATTCTCATAAATTCACAAAATTAGAACATACCCATTCTTATCCTCAAATTACAATTTCCACTCCTCTAATTCCAATTTCTCACTCCATTTCCACAATCCAATCCTCATTTTTCGATTATGACCAAATTTTTTATTTACACAATCAAGTCAAAATTTGTCATGCATGTATGTACATATATATGCTTATGCAGTCAATAATCATTTACCAATGAATATCGAGACTATAATGCATGTGCAATGCAACATTTGCCTGTACTCAGTCCTAACCCGATTCTAAATTACCGACATACTCGTCACATCGATAACGGGATGTTACATCAACCATTTGATTTTTGACTCAAGATGAGGATTAACTTTCTTCAAAAAATTTGGCATTATTTCTATAATTCTTCAATGTACTTCAGATATGTAGTTTCTCTTAAACCCGCTATCTGTCTTCCATGAATGATCGCACGCCATTCTTTGAAGAACTTGAATCAAAACTTGCACCTCTTCTTTTGTCCAAAAGCATTTATTTTTTCCCTGACCTTGACCAAATTCTTCTTGATCTATCTTAAGAGAGAAAACATAAACTTGTTCAAGAATCAATAACTCATATAGTTATTCAAATAACTTAAATAAAAATAACATAATTTAGAGACAACAATAGTAAGAAAATGAAACAAGTACAAACAAGTACACATTTCTAAAGTACATCTCAAACAAATACAACAGTAATAATTTTATTTATATAAAAAGTTGAAACAAGTACACAATGAAGGATTCGATCTCTCCCTCCAACTATTAAACATTTGATTTGCTAACTCATTTCTAAAGTTAACCCAGTTTTGTGTTGGGTTAATAGATGACATATAGTCTTCATTATCAAGGGGGTCATCATCTACTAAATCATCTTTTTAACTGGCTCAAACTCTTGTGGATAAAAACTCATGTACTTCCTTATCAAATTATGTAGGAGACAACTTGCCAAAATGATGCGCACTTGAGTTTCAATTGGAAAAAATGAAGGAGAAGCTAATATTTTCCATCGCCCTTTTAGCAACCCGAAACATCTTTTAATAACATTTCAAGCCATGTAGTGCTTCATGTTAAAATATTCTTGTGATGTCCGTGGGCGATGACCATAACACTCATTAAGGTGATATCGTTGACCTCGAAATGGGGCCAAAAATCCTTCAACATTGCAGTAACCAGAGTCCACCAAGTAATAACAACCTTCACAAGTATACATAGATTAGAGTTTTAATGAAGTTTTGAATATATACATATCTCTCTATATGTGTGAAGCACTTATACCTCAAGGAACTTTAAGTCCATCAGGTCTATTGATAGCGTCATGAAATACACGACCATCATGTGCCGAACCCTCCCAACCAGGCAAAACATATATGAATTGCATATTTGGACAACACACACCCAACACATTTGTTGCGATATTTTCTTTTCTAGTGCGATATCGTGGTTTTTGATCAGATAGAGGTGTCTCTTTAATTAATGTCCTATCTAAAGCACCTAAACAACTCTGTCATTTGAAAATAAAAAGTAAGACTCTAAATGGTTGAAAAAAATATGCAAACTTATAGAAAAAAATTAACAAGAAGGTACCTTGGAAGACTTCCAATGATTGTCCTCAAAATCTTCCGTAATAGGTTAAGGTCTTTTAAGCAATATTCCATGTAATTTCAAGATTGCTAAAAGGCAACTATTAAAGTGCTGGTTGATAGTTTCCATGCTTCGATGAAACAGTAAGCCGATTGTCCTATTGTTTTTGTGGTGAGCTAACACATATAAAAAAAAATCAACTGTTTCCTCTAATGAAGAGTTCTTAGTGTCCTTTAACGCTCCAATATCTCTTACATCTCACACAATATACCAAACGTATGTTTATCCATTCGAAGCTCACTAATACAAATAGTATTAGATTGTTTTGTGAGCCTAAACATCCATTTCATTCTCTCATGTTTGATTTCTTCTTTGGTTTTCAATGGGGGTCTCGTAATATGCAAATGCATCAACAAAATTTGATACCAAGTAACAAAAACTAGATTGAATACATTAACTAATGTTTCCATAATCCGATCACTTCGACTTAACTTCCGTTGTCTACTTATGATAGGGGTACGTGCCATAATGTTCTACATTGAAATTAAAGAAAACTATTACGTTAATGAATATGAGTGTTAACAGAATGAGAAATAATATTGTATGCATATGAACAGGGATATATTCCTAGTTAATCACAAAAAAGGATAAGGCTTTATCAAAACAAAAAAGGAATAAATTTTGTTAAGAAACAGACATTGGATAAAGATGAAGGGCTTGCGTCTTTATATGAAGGTTAAAAACTGTAAAAAGTACTTCTGTTTCGTTGTTCTTGAAAGCCATTAAGAGTTTTACAAAACAAATAAACAAACACCAATGTAGAAAACAATTCACTATATGTTTTTCCTTTTATTTTAAAGAGTTAAAACCATATACGAAAAAACAAATTAAATCACAAATTTGTTTTTTCAGATATGATTTTCTTCATATACAAAAAATGGATAAAAGAAACTTATTATAAACATGGATTTATTGTAAAAAATAAAAGAAAAATAATTAAATAATCATGTGCATTTTCACGTTATGATGGTTTTACCCTTAGAAATCATAACGTGAGATCAGTTTCACGTTATGATAGAGCAGTATAATAACAGTATAATAGAGCAGAAAGCGAAAAAAGGTACATAACAGTATAATAGAGTAGTTTCACGTTATGATAGAGCAGTATAATAACAGTATAATAGAGCAGAAAGTGGCAGAAGGTACATAACAATATAATAGAACAGTTTCACGTTATGATGGTTATACCCATAGAAATCAAATTGCTTTAAACATAAACACCGAAAGTGGCAGAAGGTACCTAGCAGTATAATAGAGCAGATACCTAGCGAGTGGAAGAAGGTGGAAACCCAATCAGAGAAGACGGTAGGAGAAGAATGAGAAGACGACATGAGATGATGGTAAGGAGAGTATTAAGGCAATAAATAGTAACCACTAGATTGGAATGAAAACTTGATACCCACCCCCTTTGGTGGGTTTAGTATATTCCCAAATTTAATAGAACAAATCCATTCCCTTTGAATTGAAAACTCCAAAGTAAACACTATTTTTTACAATTATTTCATTCCTTCATTCCTAAACCCTCAAACCAAACGCCCCCTAAATGACATACAGGATTACCCTTAATTTGTAACCAAAGTTTTGGTGGGGCACTATAAAGATTAATAGCTGTATACTTCCACTTCTATTTTTAATTGAGCTTTTAATTTTAATTTTAATTTTTAAATAAAATAAAAGCTTGTCTAATTGTTAATATCGTGTAGTTATATTTTATTATTGATGATAATTACATATTAGATAAAACTCAAAGATAAATTAATTTTAATTAATTATATTTATTTTAATATCTTATATAATATTTATTAATAAATTATCAATAAAATTATTTTATTTTAAATAAATAATCTAAAAATTAAATTAAATTAATTTTTATTTTTATTTTAATTAATTAACCAAATTTATTTAAAATTTATATATTTTGAGGATATTTTAAATTTAATTATATTTATTGAAAATTATTTAATTTATTTTATTATAAAATTAAATAAAATTATTCATAAAATTAAATTATTCATAATTTTATTAATAATTAATTGAAATTGATTAAATATATAATATAATATAAAATTAAATTAAATTATTCATAATTCTTATTAATAATCAATATAACAAATAATTAACTAATTTATATTTAATTGATACTAAACCAGATAATTAAAAAAACACTTTTTGTGATTTTCATAAAATTTCAAAACTAAAAAATCAAAACTAAAAACAAAACCAAAAACTCAACCAAACATGATTTTTTACTAAATTTGAAAAAGAAATTAGAAAATAGAAAATCAAAAACAAAAATAACACAACCCCTAAGAAATTATGACCTGACCTCTAAGATTTACTGAAGGTTCAACAACCTAATTACAAAGTATTAATTCTTCTTTCATTTATTATGTTTCAACTATTAACAATTCGACTTAAATAATGGCTTCACTTTCTCTTTGTGCTAAGTGCCAATGCAAGTTTTTACTATGCTAGGCCTAAACCTGGGCAAGGGCAAGAATGGCCCTACCTATGGCCCACTCTTATGAAGAACAAAATAAGGCCTACTTTTAACCCTCATAAAGAATAAAATGAGGCAAAATAAGGTCTATTCTTGACCCTTATAAAGAACAAAAAGAGAAAAAATAAGACTCACTTTGGACCCTTATAAAGACCCTTTTTTTTATTTTGCCTAGAGCCTATAAAATGTTAAGAACGACCCTATACTATACTAGTTACTATTATCAGAAATCATACTTTAGATTTCAAGTAACAAAACAAGATTCCTAGTGCAACCTCTAATATAAATTCCTATAACAAGTACAAACAGGAATTTACAATTTTATGGTTATACTTTAACTACTAATTCATTGAATTCATCCATAATAGTTGCTATGAACATAAGTAGTGTAGGAGGAGGAATATTGGGTAGAGGATTTATGAAATCTAAAATTTCCCTTTCTATTACATCAAAATTATTTAGTATCTAGGTATTTATATAACTTAACACATAATTCTAATGGCTTTCTAGATAATTCCTAATTAATAACTTCTAGAGACACTCAAAAGATAAGTACATAAATGTCACTTGATAACTTGGGACTTCTAAAAGACTCATCTAGAAAAATATCAGAACTTGAGAAGTCATCAGCTACTCTAATTCAAAACTTGGTTTAATTTCCAACATTGCCTCCCTTAAACCAAGTTTCTAGAATTCACCTTTCCAAGCATGTTCTTTAACTTCATAAACAATTCATCCATTAAAGGCTTTGTGAAAATATCTACTACTTGTTCCCCAATAGGACAATATTTAATGACAATGTCCTTTTCTGTAATTAATTCACAAATCTTGTGCACCTTGATGTCAATATGCTTAAAACAACCATGGAAAACAATATTCTTTGACAATAGAATCGCTGATTTATTGTCAAAGAAAATTGACGTCGGCTCCTTTTTGCTTCTCACATAAAAATTCCATCATCATCCTTAACTAAATTTCTTAGTTAGCATAATTAGTTGCTGCAATATATTCTACTTCAACAGTAGATAATGCTACAACTGGTTGTTTCTTTGATGACCATGAAAATGCTACTAAGCCAAGATAAAATGTATAACTAGAAGTACTTTTCCTTGTTTCAATGTCCCCAGCCTAATCACTATTTGTACATCCAAACAAACTTGAAATATTAATGGATGAATAGAAGATACCATCATTTAATGTGCCTTTTACATATCTTAGAATTCTCTTGACAATTTGGAGATGTATTTGCTCTGATGTTTCCATAAATTTGCTTACAACTGCATAAACAATTTTAGCTCTTCTAGTTGTCAAGTATATTAAGCTGCCAATCAAACTCTTGTAACACACCATTTAAGAAAGTAAACTTGACGTCCATTTGATGCAAGTTCCATTTATTTTGAACAACAAAAGAAATGACCATTTGTATACTATTAAGTCTAGCAACAGTTGAAAAAATTTCAAAATAATTAATAACTAGTTTTTACTTGTAGCCTTTGGAAACCAATCTTGCTTTGTAACGATCAATTTCTCCATTTGGCTTGTACTTTATTTTGTACACCCACTTCATAACAATGTGCTTCTTTCTCACTGGTAGCTTTGTCACCTCCCATGTGTCATTTTCTCAAAGGCGTGAATTTCTTCATCCTTGCCTTCAATCTAGTGAGCATCATTTTATTGCTCTTCAAAAGTTAATCGTTCACAATATAAGAAGAGAGAATAACTGACTAGCTCCACTTCAGATGGATTGCAAGTATTGTCTAGCATATAATCTGGCAATCTTGTTAGCAAGTGACAGTATCTTTGAGATCTTCTAACTACACTTGGTTGAGAATTAACTGGTGCTTGCTAATCATTTTCTTTTTCTTCTTTATCATCATCTGTTATTGGAATCAAAATATATTTTTTCTACGTTTGTGAACTCCAATTCTGCATATCTTTATCATCAAATGTTACATCTCTGCTAGTTATTTCTTCTAGACTGTACAATTTGTATGCCTTAAAATTTTCACTATATCCAACAAAAATGCAATTTTCTCCTTTGTCATAATGCTTCTTCCTCATTTGGTTTAGAACATGTACATACATGATACTAACAAATACTCTAAAATGTCTGATGGATGGTCTCCTACCACTCCATGCCTTTTTAGATGTTTTTTCACAAACACTTTTAGTTGAACATCCATTTAAAGTATGAATAACATTTAACGCTACTTTTACTAAAAATTCTTTAAGCATTTTTTGAACCTTAACATACACCTCACCTTGTTGATAATTGTTATGTTCTTCCTCTTAACTACACAATTTTATTATAGAGTGTACATAGTTTTCATTTGATGATTGATGTCATGCTTTTCAAAGAAGTCATCACTGAAAAATACTTTTAGTCTCTATCTGTTCTGAGAACTTTGATTTTCTAATCACTTCCATTTTCAACAAGAGCTCTAAATTTTTTGAACGCTTTATATTCTTAAAATTTTTCAGAAATTAAATCTAAGATTTTCTACTATAATTGTCAATGTAAGTAGTAAAATATTTGCTACCTCCATTAGATGGAAGCTCTATAGAGCACAAATCTGAGTGAACAATCTCTGATAGCTTTCAAGCTATCCATGATTTTCCAATTAGGAATGCATTTCTATACTTCTTTCCCATAACACAAGTCACATATATGATCAAAAACATCAATCTAAGGCCAACCAAAGATCAAACCTTTTCTTGAAAAATAATTGAATCTTGGAAGATGAAAATTTCCAAAACACATACGTTGCAATTAATTATCATCCATTATTTTGAATTCAAATATGTAAGTTTCACATGATGAATCCTTAAAGGAAATAGGTTACTTTGAGCCTTCTTCACATTAGCACCTAGTTTCCCTTTTGAATTGAGAATGGTGCTCACATCATTATGATGCCATATATCATATCCTTTCTTTAACAATTGTCCAGTACTAAACACATTTTTGCATATCCTGGGAATATAATAAACATTATAAACATAATTCAGAGAACCATACTTGATTCTGATGATAATTCTTCCTTTGCATTTAATTTTAAGCTAATAATCATCTCCAAATTTAACTTCTCAATTGAAAGATTCATCTAAAAGAGAAAATAATTGTTTTTTTACTACACAAGTGATTACTGCAACCAAAGTCTATATGTAATATATCTTCATCTTTATATAGTGAACTGCTAGCAAACAAGCTTTCTATGTTAGAGTATTCTCCTTCATTCTCTGTTTCCTTTTTATGAGATTCAAATGCTTCTGACTTTCTGTATTTGCAATCAGTTGACTTATGCCTACACTTGCCATAACTATAACTCTAAAAATTTGGTCTCTAATTTCCTTTTCCTTTACTTTCACCATAACCTTGATTGGTTATGTTCATATAAGTGTCAAATTCATGTCCTCTTCCTCTTAAACCTCCTCTTCCTCTAAAATCTCTTCCTTTAAAATTAACTTATCATAGAGCAGTCATGGACTATGCTAACTGGATAGTTAGGGCTAGAATCGTAGAGTGTTGTGTGTAAGGGGATCAAGGGTTAACAGTGGTTCAATTTGTGGGTTGGACCAAACTTCTGGAGGGCTAGGTGAAGATCAATACCGATGGAGTAGTTAAGAGCGGGCCCAACATTGCTACTACTAGAGGACTGATCAGGGATTGTCAAGGCCAGTGATGTGGGAGTTTTCTGTATCACATTGGTAGGGGCTCACCTCTTGTTGCTGAACTTTGAGGAGCCCATTCAGGACTTCACTTGGCTTGGACACTTGGATTCCAAAGGGTTCTTATTGAAGTGGATTCTATCGAGGTGATAAATCTTCTATCCTCGGCTAATTTACCTTCGATTGGGTACTCTTTTTTGGTGACAAGTATCCGTGGGATTCTATGTCGAGATTGGGAGGTGAAGTTACAACATGTTCATTGAGAAGGGAACTAGTGTGCGGATAGCCTTGCCGCTCTCGCAACTTACTCCAGTCTCAGAGTTCATATTCTTCAGGAGGCTCCAACGTTAGACATAGCCCATCTGCACCGTGATAATCACGGAGTTTTGTACCACAGATCTCTGCATTAGTTAGGCGTTAGTGTGTTCGTTTGGCTTTATTTTCCCTTGTAAAAAAAACTCATCCTTTGTTGTCATATCCACGACCTCTATTGCATCCTTCTCCCTTTTGGTTTGACTATATAGAACCTGTTAAATTTATTTGGCTCTTCAATGCTTCTTCTAATGGTCCTTTATATTTTCCAAGATTATGCTTACATGAATTTCTAGACTTCGTTATAACTTAGTTATTGTCATTTCTTTAAGATTATGAGACTTCATTATTATGGTTATAATATGGTCATTCTTCACTAGCAAAGTTTGCATGACTTTTTTCTACTACTTGAATATATATAATCTCATTACCGTAGATTCTTATCTTGTTTGTAAGATCCATGACATGAGAAAAATATTGCTGCACTAATTTTGTGGTCCTCATACTCCCACTTCAAGGACTGCAATTTGATTTTTGAGCTTTATCTACTACTTTTTATGTAAGTATTAAAATATCCCTAGTCTAGTTTGTTATTTTCATATTAAAAACCTTTCCAAACATAGAGTAATGTCTTTGATGAATTTGAGACAATTCTAGCTAATATTTTCTTTGATTAGTTTCTTAGGCATTTTTTGCTACACCTTAATGAATAAAACTCCATAAATTGTGAGCCTTCAGATAAGTAGAAATGGGAATATGCAAATAATTGTAATTAACCATTCCATTTAGTTTGGAACCAAACAAAACAATATTTGGTGCCAAAACTCAAACACAGACTTTCCTCTTTATTTTTTTTAATACAAGCTCTTATACTAAAATTTAGGAGGAGGAATATAGGGAGAAGATTTAAAAAATCTTAAAATTTCCTTTCTCTAACATCAAAAAAAATTTAGTACATAGGTATTAATAAAAATCAAAAGACAATTTTATTAACTCTCTAGATAATTCCTAAGTAATTACTTCTAGGAACAATCAAAAGATAAATACATGAATGACATTTAATGACTTAGGACGTCTAAAAGACTCATCTAGAAAAATATTAGAACTTGAAAAGTCATTAGCCACTCTACTTCAAAACTTGATTTAATTTCCAACAAGTAGTATGGTTGGCATGTCCTTTCAAATGAGCAAAATTTCTCTTCAACTCAGAAGGAAGCTCATATTGGTAGAAAATCAAGATTGAGTTCTATTCTTGCATGCAACTGAATTAATTAGAAATTTTTTCATTTGATTTTTGGAAGTTAAGATCACTTAAATCTATAACATAATTGATATCTAAAATGTAATAAAGTATTAATCTTAATTCATATCTTATTTTAAAGTTTCATCCTTTTCTTTTCATTTCTCTTGGATTGTTTTCAAAAAAAAAATCTTAATTACCATAGTCACACAAGTGTTCAACCTCTAGTGTTATCTATAGAATGTGTTGAGAGAACTCTACAATTATTATAGAGAGGGTAAGACAAGAAAACTAGCTCCTTTAGAGCTTACACCTATTTATAATAAGTTTTGGACCTTTTAGTAATTAAATTGAAAATTTTCTAATTTTAATTAAACTTTAATTAGAATTACAATTATTTCTAATTAAATATTAGTTGAGATAAAATACGATCCAATATCTCATATCTTATTTATTAAATATATGATATTTAATCCTAAAGTTTCTCAAACTTTATAATTATGTCCACTTGATTAAATTATCTTTTCTCTCTTCAATTTGTTCTTTATGTGTGACCTATTAAGCTCCTAAATATGTTGGCAATGGATATAAATTATAATCCTAAATCATATTAAGATTACATAAATTAAACCCTTTAATTCATCTTGATTTCTCTAATTAAACAATTTATATCCATATATCAAGATTTGCATTTTGCAACAATTATAACTAGCTAAATATTTAGGAATGTCAAATTGATTTTAACTAACCTTTTGTACATTATTTTTGTTATATAATTAAATCCTTTCATCATGTAATATTGTAATTAAACATAGAGTATAGAATTAATGTCTACTCCATTTAAATTTAATCATATTTGTTCTCCTATTAGTAATTGATCTAATTATTGGCATTTGAAAACTATTATTAAAGTTTCATTCCAGTTTAACCAAGGATTTCTCAAATCAATACTATCGAAAACAATAAATCATTCTCTTCAATCAATTTGGGGTGATAAATCCTATATTGATTACTTAGTTACCTCCATATAGTTCATGTTATATTTAATGACTACCAATTAAGGTACAACAATAATAACAATAACAACAACAATAAAAACAACAATAACAATAATAAGAACTTGATAAAAATATCACTCAATACGGGGCCTGGGGAGGTCTAGTGTATGTAGCCTTACCTTTAACTTGTAAAGATGTTTTTCCTAATGACCCATAAGAAATAGGAATAAATAAATAAATAACTACCAATTAATCTACTCTTAACTAAAGTAGGTTATAGATAGTATAAAAAATATAGCAATCCCTAGATGAGATACTTTGGAGTCAAGTCAAGAGATCACTTACACAATCATCATAATGAGAATTTTCATAGACATATAAGTAATGTTCTAAATAGAATTCTCATATGGGGCCAATTTAGTATGTTTATTCTCTAATAAACACCCACACGTATGATTAAGTATCTATATACCTTAGTTTGTGAGATGGATTATTTACTTTATAAGAAAAAACATAATATATGCTAATATTTTATATTATATTAACGTCCAATCTTGATAAAAATTATTAGGAATAAATTATAGATAAAACATAAATATAATATGAATCTCATAATTATAATCTTATAATAACTTCATTTGTAATGTACATTTATTGTATAAAATTTGTCAAAACATCTGAATAAGTATAAGATAAAGAAGCCTCCAAATAATTATTTCACTAAACTATAACTAACTGATTGGCTATAAGATATAAACTAGTAATCTCCCACATATAATAAACTAATCATTTTAGTATCTTATATTATATCATCATATGATGATCAGGTTATTGTTGGGACATTGACTTTGTGAGTTAATTCTACAAGATTCTCTATAGTGATCCCTTACTTAAATCCTACAAATTTTTCCTTAATTATCATCCTAATTAAGAGAAACATCCTAAATACATACTTGAATCTTTGATGAGACCGTAACTCCTTTTGCAAGCCCATTGACTTTAATGTTCTATAGTCCATTATTATTTAAACAATGTAAGGAACTATACTAAGTTCATTAAAGAATTTGACCTAAATAATCATTTTACTAAATGAAAAATTGTGTTATGTCTTGATTAGTAATTAATGATACATTGAAACCTTTCCAATCTTAAAACAATATTTTTAAGTCAAATCTACCATAACTAGGTTTTACTAATAAAGTTAATATCCATATAACTCTAAAATCAAATATCAACTCATATATAGAATAATGGATATCTTTAATACTTCATAAGTATCGATATCTCAATTGTTAAACACCTTTAGTAAATTATCTATGTACTTGGACTTAGAATAGATAAATAAACTTTTTATCTATCTTTATAAATTTAATTCCTAAAATTAAGTTGTTACCTTTTCATATCTAATAAGAGTTGTTATTGGATAATCACAAATTTAATAATTGAAAATATGAATTATTATTCTCTGCGAGCAATATGTCTCTATATGATTTCATTGAAGAGGGCAACCGTACTCCCATTAATCTTTTTGCAGACATGGTAAATTCACTATCATCTCTAAAACAAACTCTTTGAATTCATCATGAAATTGCTTTCAACATTTCAATTATACATCATATGTATTAACAAAGGCATTAGTTCTAATTAGAAGCATTTTCATGAGATTTAAAACATTTCAAGTTTCATCTTACTCCTACTACTTAGGAACCGCTCCTCTATAAATTTTCAATGAAACAAACATTTTGTTCAATAGCATCTGTAAGGTCATATCTCACCTTTTAGATATCTCATAACTTTTTATTATCTAATTTAGTTATGACTTTATTGAATAATACATGCTTTATCACATTCTAAAATCATTAAAATTGACTATTTTAAAATCTTACTATTTCATTCCTAATATGAAATATTGTTATTAATCTAATTGGAATTGTTGAAGGTAAGTTATTATACTTGTAGCGCCCCCTTACCGCAGGGTACACACCGGGACGCCTGGAGGTCATTCCGGTACATAACCTATGATAAGGGCGAGCTATGTTCTATCACTACATTCACTCCATATGACATCGTATCATAGTTCACTTATAAAACATCAATCGAAAATCACAATAATTTAAAACCATCTTTTTCCTTATTTCATTGCATAAAATTTGAAAGTCTACATTGTATCTTTCAACACTTACTACATGTACATCGTCACCGTCTAATACTAAAGTGCTACATGAAAGAGGAAAAAATTCAAAGTCTGTCCAAAAATCCCAGCTAATCGACCTTTGAGCCATAACTTCTCTTGCCAAATCACTATTTACACTGCTAGTAGAGCCTCTCAATAACTAGAGTCGTCTCTCGGTCCTAAAAAGACAACGTTGCAATTTTAGTGAGTTTTACGAACTCAATGAGGTAACCATCATCGATGGTTAAATTTCACCTTTTCACTTAAGCATAGGCATTTATTTTCAATAAATATACCTAACAATGTGCATATGAGATGCTCATGAGATACTTTCCAATTATTACATTATTGTGACCGAATGCCTGAACTATCCCATATCCATTTTGGATATCAGGCTCATTAATAACTGTCCCTTATCCACTTAAGGGATACAGGGTTCATTTTACATAGTGAGCTTTAGGCTCTTAATCACTTTTGAGCTCGAGGCTCATTTTCACTTGTTGAGTTTTAAGCTCTGATCGATGGTTACTCTGGTCACAATTGTCATTATCTGATTATGCATTCATGTATAGACTGCATGTACCACAATCACTCACATTATAAAGCACTTAGGTCTTCATATTCACATTCAAGTAGCACTTCAATATCTCAATCCACAGTCACATTCATCGGACCTCCTATCCGAAATCCACAATCAAACACATTCAATTATCATTCAAAACATAATTTAAGCAAACAAGTAATTAAGTGAGACCATCTAGGTTACTCACTAGTTTCTCCCAAAACTATTGCATTAAAGTCCAGGCAACGTCTGGAGTATGGTACTCAATTCGATCCTCTATATTAAACAACTTACACATATATCACAATGTGCACAATTATGATTGTTCAATAATGCACATGTATAAAATGAATTATGTATAATGCATGTTCATGATAACCCCAGTTATCTTTCCTTTAATTTCATTACAAAATCATTCCCATATCAAAACTCATCTAAGTATAATTTATACTTAGATTTATGCCTCGCTAAAACCATTAAAATCTCCATTTCTTTCTCATTGACTCACTTCAGAATTTTTTTCCAAGTCATAGTTTCAGGTCTATTATTCTCATTTAATCAGAAAGTGAAACTGATGTAATTTTATCATACTCTCTTCTATAAAAGTGTTCCTCTATGTCTTATCTTTCCATTGATACTGAAATCACTCAATTTGGTTTAGTAATTTGGAAGATATGCCTTAAACATTATTAGGTTGCTCATATTAAAAAATAGTGTATTATGCACAAATTCCATCCAGAAATTCAACATCTTAGAGAACGAATCAAAATTCAATTTCTTGAGGCAATTTGTAGGTCTATATCTCTAGGTTACTCCAAATTAAAAATCATCTCATTTGGAATCCTATAGATCAAGATATCATCAAAATACAGGAACATGTTCAGTAAAATATCCAATTCATGCTCTTCCAACCGATACCCTTATCTCGATTAAATTAATCTATTTCAAGTCAAAAACAAAAGCTATAATTTCTATAGAGAGATAGAGAAATATGTTATGAATCTAATGCTTCAAAAATCAGGTCATTTGGAGGTTGGACGACAAAGTTATGGTTGAAAGAATCAAATAAGGTTTTGTCCACATAAGAAAAAGCAGATAACAGATGAAGCCAAGAAACAGACGAAGCAAAAAAGCAGACGAAACAGAAAGCAAACGAAGCCAAGAAACAGACGAAGCAAAAAGCAGATGAAACAAAAAGCAAATGAAGTCAAGAAGCAGATGAAGCAAAAGGCAGACGAAACAGAAAACAGACGAAACAGATGGTCAACTTAAGACGAAGTAGAAATCAACCTAAGACGATACAGATAGTCAACTTAAGATGAAGCAGAAGTCAACCTAGGACGATACAGATAGTCAACTTAAGATGAAGCAGAAGTCAACATAAGATGATACAGATGGTCAACTTAAGACGAAACATAAGTCAACCTAAGATGATACAGATAGTCAACTTAAGACGAAGCAGAAGTCAACCTAAGACGATACAGATGGTTAACTTAAGACGAAGCAGAAGTCAATCTAAGACGATACAGATGGTCAACTTAAGACAAAGCAGAATTCAACCTAAAATGATACTATTTATACTTCTTAACTTAAAAACCTTTTCTTGAACATCTCTAAGTCTTCATTAACTCTTGTATAAACACCTATATATTCATACATGCTGAGTGAAGAAACAGAGAGCATATCACCCTTCCATATCTAACTCTCTACACTAATCCTATACATGATTTTATTGCTATTTTAACTCCAAGGACCATTTCTACAACATCTGATCACTAACAATCCATCAAAAACCAAATAACACCGTATCCACAATTTTCATCCCATTAACATAGTGTTCAAGAATATAAATATATGTAAATGCCATGATCATGCACTGATAATAAATTCATCAACTTTATTTCAAAAATCCATAACTCTAACAATTTTATTCACTACTTACTTGTTGAAGACTCCAAAAGCTTCAACTATCTCCAAACCCTAACTCTATACAAAATCTGTTTTTTTAATAAAACACTTAATACCTCCTCTCCTTTCCCAAACCCTATCTTTTCACACAAGTAACCAAAAATGACAAATAAGGTCTCATTGGAAAGATCACATAAAACCCTACAAGTTTCATGAAGAACTTGAAAACTAATTTCACCTCTAAGGGTGTCAAAAATTCAATCAAAAGTACTGCCTAATCATTCCTCTATAACTTTCCATAAGATCACTTGAGCTAATTTAAACCATAACAGTTCATAATTGGCTTCAAAACACAGTAATCGCAAAACCTATACTTAGAGCCATTTCACACACAAAACACATTCATTCATTGAAAAACTAGCTGAAAGTTCACAAGTCATAACTTTCAATTTCAAAATAAAAAAAAATGTCATACTTAGTGGAGATAGAAAGCTAACACAAAACTCTCCAACTTTCATGAAGACCAATTTCCCAAAATCTGTCTACTTAAGCCTAGAAAAATTCTCCAAAGTTTCTGGTCACAAATCGTCAATGTTAGAATCATCACTATTCACCCTGCACATATAGCCTACTTTCAAGGCAAAAATCAGAATCCTTCAAGCCACAATTGGACAGAACTTCCTTCATAAGAATTCTAGCCAAACTTCTCAAGTTTAATTTAAGTGAAACCTCATCTTAATAGCATAACCATATCAAAATTTATGACCAAATCATTGGCACATACACAAAGTAAATTTTCCAGATTTTACACCTAACTCTACTCCTATCATTCCAACACCATTTCTACACCAATAAGCATCCAATTTAGTCAAGAAATTAGCCAAAATTTTATCAAGACTTTCACTTGAATAAGTAGCCACAAAAATGGCAGCACACACACACAATTTTCTTACTTTAATTACCACTCATCTAACATTATAAAAACCAATCCAAAACACTTAATTTACTAATACCATATTCAACATCATTCATCCTCAATCAATCAAGAAAATAACCTGCCCATTTACACCAAACATAAGTTCAAGCAATTAATATACAATTCATCACAATAAATGCCTTTAACTACCAATTTAAGAACACAAAACATAACCCTCACCTAAACAAGCTTCAAAGCTTCAATTCTTCACCAACTCACCAACTTCCCTCACATCCCTCACACACATACGACAACCATCATCATAAGGCTTAAGTTGGGTATTTTTCTTTGAGAACACAAGAAGAGCAAGCCAAGAAGAGATACGCTATAAAATATGAGCAACCAATTCCTTTTAACCAAAGAGAAAGCAAGCTATGAAGATGGAGGAGAAAAATCACCCTAAAAATCACCTTTCACTCTTTTAAAGGAGAAGTGTCTTGGAAGCTCTCCAAAGTTAAGTTATTAGATAACAATTAAGTATAAGACATAGTAGGCAAGTGACAAGTGTCACTTGCCACTTGTCTTGTTTTTAACCACTCATTTCTTTCCTCTCCAATAACAATTTAATTTCTACTCCAATTTTGTCCCAAAATTCCAATGGCTCAAAATAAGAAATCCTAAAATCATGTATCTAATTTTTCAGTGCCATTAGACATTCATTTTTAGTACCGGAAATCAAATCAGTTTGCCACTTGGCAATTTTTCTGGTCCGAAAATTTTCTCCGAAATTTTTCAAAAAAATTTCTAAAATTTCCCAAAATTGTAAAACACACAAAAATCCACTCCAATTCAATTGTCAAGCACAAAATCATTTTTTTCACAATAAACATATTTATAAACACATATGTCGAAAAAGGTCATGAATGCATGTACAATCATGTGCATGTGCAAAAATTGATATTCATATATATATGGAGGTCATATTATGCATGAACATGTCGAGATAAGTCTAAACACTCATAACCCATTTCAAATTACTATTTTACCCTTCCCATCAATGATGGGATGTTACAGTTAACCCTACTATTTTATTCAAGATAATAGCTCTTACCACTACTCGAAAAGATTACTCTATTCTTCCTAGTGAGCTAAGATTCTTTTCAAATCTTTTTGATCTTGAGTTTTCTTAATAAACCAATTAAACTTAATTTAGATAGATAAGAACTTTAAAAATTACATCTCATATGACTTTTATATCTATTAGGTGACGACTCTTTCCAAAATATGTCTTATATGTTATTCCTAATTCTGGGTTTAAATCCATGTGACTATGAGTTTACTCATCCCAATAACACAAATATAGTTAAATAGGATCTATTGTTATAAGACTAAACACATTCGTGTTAAAATGGCTTCGATTTTGTTCAACAAACCTAACAATAAATAAAACATTGACTTATTCAGTATAATAATATAAGGCAATAACCATATTCAAAGCATATATCTAATATTTTAATGACTTATTCAGATGATATTGTTATTTTGGTGCATATTTGATTCCATATATATATATATAAATAAATGGAATCAAATATGCACCAAAATATATCAAATATATATTAACAATTACACATTTGTTTAAGTATCTTCATACTTTAGTTTATGAGATCGATTACTTCCATATAAGGAAGGAATATAATGTGTGCCGATCTTTATACTATTTTAATATCCAATCTCAATAGAATAATAACAGGAAAATTTTAAGGATAATACATAAATTTAATATTAATCTCATGATTATGACCTCATCATCATTTCATTTATAATGTACATTTATCTTACAAACTTTATCTCATACATCACTTAATTATAAAATATGTATAAGATAAGGAAAGCCTTCAAATAATTGTATCAAGAGAACCATTGATTGACTGCAAAGCCCAAATCAATAACATTAGTTAGGCCTAATTAAAATTTAGGTTAGGCTTAGGCCACCCATAAGGGATTTTAATGCTCTGGTTGCCTATAAGGGGCTTCGATCTGGGCTTGAGGCCTATTTCCAACCTTATCTGTTGTATTATTTCCTTCTTAAACTATTATATGAATTTATTTTTAACTCTTTTAATAATATGGTTACAACTTCAAATTGATATAATAATATTATTAAATGTTAATGTTTGTAAAAGATGAGAATTATATTTTAATAACTTTGAAGCGATACTTTAAAGAACAGGGGAGGGCGTGACGCATATATGTGGACTATGAATGCCAACCCAATAAGACCTAGTTTAGGACATAGATTTTTAGTAATGGAGCCAAGACAACCTAGTTGGAATATCTCACATTTAATAAAAACCATTCATATACATATCATTAGAAAAAATGCATTAGAAAATAATAAATGATTTTTTATTTTCACCCAAATTGTTAGTGAATTAAAATATAGTCTTGCTATAATATGATTGGTTATATAATATTGGTAGTATATTATGCAGAATATTTGGATAAATTGTTTATAAATAATATTTTGATTGTTTCATTTATTTATTAGTTATAGTTCTATAAATAAGGCACTTCTTATACATAATTTATAGATAATAATACAAAAATTCTCTTAAAATATTTTGTTATCATAATAGCACAGGTAATCTCTACTTGATTTTATGTCAATTCTTAGACAACCATTCTTTTTTGTTTGTTTGTAATTTTGTGACCTTCTAACATTGATTTCTAATTACCTCATTGAAACTAGGACGATCACTATTTGAAAACCACAATATAAAATTTTTAAGCTAAATGGAGGACATATGCACCCTTATATATGCTTCCAGGTTCTATCATTCATGGGCTTTGTAGTCTACTTTGGTTCAACTAAACCAAACCATTTGTTCAAAAGGTCAATTCATTCTTTTTTACTCAATTATTGACTAGTTCAAACTAGATCTAGGTGTCTTCAAGTGTCTCAATTCCTCTTTTGTGGTTTGTTTTCCCTAAGTTGATTGATTTTGTAACCGTTTTACACTCTTTGGATATTTAAACTAGTATACATAGACTTGATATTACCACACCCATTATTGTTTCAGTTCAAGATACTACCTATGTACTTAAGGATTAAGAAACATCTAGTTTTTTGAAAGGTCACAAATTATGATGTTATATTACAAGTGATTTTTTAAACCTAGGAGAACCAAGGAGAAAATCCTAAGAAATCTAGAATTGATTAGAAGAATGAGATTGCAAAAATTATCAAATTTTCATATGGTTCCACACAGACACATGAGCTAATAATCAAACAACAATTTGGTCATTTTGGAATTAAAAACCTAGATTTGTTTGTAAAATGTTACTCTGTATCCAATATTGCTCATTAGTTTTAGTTACTAGGTAGTTACATCATATAAAATAGAAAGTTAGACAATTTGTATATGATTTTGTTCCATAATTACAAGCTATCTAAGACTAACTTGCTACCTTTAATCCAAAATGGCATGATTTAAAAGAAGTTGACTTATATGCTAAATAATAAGATCATATGAATATAATCAAACTCTTGATTTCCCTTCATATGAATTTAAACCAATGTATAGTTCTCTTTTACATTGTGATCTGTAATAAAAAATAGAGACAATTATTGTTGAGCTTATATTTGAGGAGACCAAGTTAGCTACACTAAAATCTCATTTGTCCTTTGACAATGTCTTGGCTATTGTAGGATCTACATTTTCTCATCCTCTAAGAAAGGGAAATTGTAATTATTAAAGAAAACACTACATATTGGTTATCTAAATGTTCAACCAAGCCACCAAAAAAGGTTCCTAAGTAAAAGTCTAGTTAAAAATAATGCAAGCCTTCTTCTTTCATTGCTGTGGCCACTAAGGATTCCACTAAGCCTTTTGAGTTTGAACTTGTTAATCTTTTTGATCAAGTTATCCTTGATACCATTAAATAAAAACTTCTTTCTTCTCAATATGGTAATTATAAAACCCTAACCATGTTTTTCATAGTAAGTACTAGATCTTATTATCTTGATTCTATATATTGCAATTATATGAGTTTTATACATTTATTATGAAAAATAAATAGTCAGTTTTCCATACACCTACTATACACATTATTGATAATTGTACTATATTCTTTAGTCATGTTAGTACAATGTTTACATGTAACCTTATATTACTAAATACCTTCTTAGTTTCAAAGTTGTTACTTAACCAAATCTCTATTTATCAACTATATGAAATTGGTCTTGATGTTCATTTTACAAGTTAAGGTTTTCATGTAGGATTGAAAGACGAGGTAGATCTTTGGGATATGGCACAATGAAGGATGACTTTTTGAGCTTACTTCACTTTATCTATCATCTAGTTAATCTAGTTATAGTGTCATTATTAAATTTGAAACTTAACACTCCAATTTTGTATATGTTTCTTTTCAACGTTTGAATGCTTTAATTTCTAGTATTTTTCTAGGATTTGTTAAAGAAGAAACATGTTGATTATTTGTCTTATTAGTTAGCCAAATATTATGCTTTCTCTTTTAATAATAGCAATCTATTTCATGCTTTCTCATTTAATTATAGCAATCTAAGTCACATTAGGATATTTAAGGCCCTTTTCTTATTGCTACAATGTGAGATTTAAAATATTTTTTATCTTTTCTAAGGACTTTTATTGACGTATTTGGATTTACTTGATTCATACAAAATTGGACTTGCAGGATATAAATGCTTAGTTTGCTTAAATGCGCAAAAATTAATTTTATAAAATAATTAAAGTCTTTAGAGCTGATAATACCTGAGACTATAAGGATACTTCATTCTTTTCTCTCATTTCCCAATGTAGTCTAATGTTTCATCACTTTTTTTTGGTAAATCAAAAGAACATTAATAGAAAAGAAAAATATGTACAAAATGTCCATTTACAAGTGCCACTGGAGACACAACTAGCTAATATAAGCAACTAGCCTCAAGCAAGTCAAGACAGAAACACACAAAACAAGGATAACTAAAGCAAGGAAGTAACAAAATACTGTAAGTCAAAAGTAGATACACTAGGAGCTCTACCAAAACCGAAACAACTATAATCCATGTGAAAGTCGAATTGATAATCACACACCCAGAAGAAGCAAACCAAAAGAGGCTGACGGGAAAGCTGCTCATGGACACCTTGAGCACCTGAAAGGCCAAGGGAAGGCTGCCACCAAGTAGTGAGTGTGATGAATCTCCAGGGTGGCTTGACCAGGCTTGGTCGTACCAAAGAAACCCCGTATACTACAATAAAATGGCAGAGCTAAAAGGAAACATATATACTTTCTTGATATAATTAAGGCCTTACTTATAGTTGTAATACTTACTTACTTTTTCCTCTTATCCTAAGCATTTTTAAAAAGAAGTAGCTCTTACTAATGTTTATACTATCAATTGTGTTTCCTATGCTATTATATGTAATAAATCTCCCTATGAACATCTTTGTTACTGTACTCCTGAATACAGTCCCCTTCGAGCTTTTAGTTATATACGTTTTGTATTTCTTTGGTTACATGAACATTTCAAATTGGAAGCTTAAGCCCATTTATATTATTTTATAAGTTATCAAATTGACCACAAGGGATATAGATGACGAGATCATTTCTTTAGACTTCCCTATATCTTTAAATATGTGGCCTTATACGAATATAAAATGTTCTCATCCTTTTCTTTCTTCTAAGTCTCACTTTCCACTTATTTCTTTACTGATCCCTCTATTAATTTATTCACTAATAATATTGACTTACTAATTTTTACGTGAGTCTCTCCCAATTGTGGTCTTAAAGAATGAAGACCACCTATCGAACTTGAGGATCTAGCTCTGTTAGAGGATCCAATTTCTCCCAAATCATTCCAGTCATCACAACCTATAAAGCCAATACACTCCATTATCATGATAATCTTATGTTGTAAATCTCCCTTATCTTATATATAACCCTATTAACTCAACAATCACTTCCCTTTAAGTTCCCAAGAGTTATAAAGAAGTTAATACTAATCTTTTGTGGCATTAAGTTATGAAAGCATAATTACAAGCCTTAAAGAAAACTCATACTTAGAGATTTAGCCTAACATCCTCCAAACAAAAGTTTGGTGGCTATAAATGGGTCTATAAGATCAACACAAAAACAAATGGTACATCAGAACATTTTAAAGTTTGGCTTGTTGTTAAAAGATTCATTCAAGAGTATGATATTAACTATAAGGAAACCTTTTCCCCTTATAGTTGTTGCTGCCATTAATAAAGAACATTATAAAGTTTGGCTTGTTCTTAAAAGATTCATTCAAGAGTATGACATTAATTATAAGGAGACCTTTGCTCCTTATAATTGTTGCTACCAATAATTATTTCGAATGGATTTCAAGAATATCTTTCTCAATAGTAACCTTTCTAAAATAAGCATATATATACGCACCTCTAAGTTATGATTATCCTCCAAATACTATTTTTCACTTTAAAAAGGCCCTTTATGATCTTATACAAGCTTCTTGAATGTGGTTTGCCAAATTTAGCCCAATTGTTCACCAACTTGACTTTATTTCCAATCCCTATAATAATTTCTTGTTTGTTTAATATATATATATAGAGGGTACATGCTCTTATTACTCTATATAGATGATATGATCATTGCTGATGATGACTTTGGTGGTGTTTCAAATGAAAGATCCAAGACATCTAATATATTTCTTTGGCTTAAAAGTCCTTATATGATGATTCATACTACTATATATCTCTCATAAATAAAATATATTACTGATCTCTTTTTTGCCATAGATATAAGTGATAACAAAATTATGACCACCTTTATTGAGAGTGATGTTCATCTCACACTAATAAGATGACAAACCTCTAGATGACTCTACCTTGTATAAACAACTTATGGGGAGTTTGGTATTCGTTATAGTTACTTGTCTTGATATAACTTATACAATTCATATTACGAGTTGGTTTATAATAGTTTCCCAGATTACTCATTATATTACAGTACTTCATAGTCTATAACATGTCAAATGTACCCTGTTCCATGGTATCCAACTCTTATGATCATCCTATTCTTTAGAGATCTACAGATATTCGAATATCAATTAGACTAGAGATTCTACCAATTGATGCTTTACAATTGGATTTTATTTCTTTCTTAGTGATTCTCTTATATTATGGTTAAGTAAGAAACAAACTAATATGGCTCATTCTAGTATTGTAGTTGAATATTGAACCTTTTGGAAGCTACTTTTAAACTTCTGCTGTTACGTTGGTTATTATATGATATAAAAATTGAACGTTAATTCATCAACCACTCTTATTTATTATGATAATAATCATAAATAGTGTCATTCAAATTGTTCAAAATAATGTATTTTATGAACAAATAGAATATATTAAACACGATTTTCACTTTATTTATTATCATTTTAGTTAAGAAGTATCTCTTTTGTCCCTTATCATCTTGTGATCAAATAGTTGATATCTTCACTGCAACTCATTTATCGAACCGGTTCAATAAACTAATTAAAAGCTCAAGCTGACTTCATTCCCTTCATCCTGAGTTGGAGGGGAGAGGTGTTAGTGAAACAAACTATAATTACGCCAAAACATAATTGATTGCACAATATTAGCAAAATATTTGGATAAATAATTTGTAAATAATCTTTTAATTATTTACTTTATTCATGTTATAATAACTTTGGAAATTGTAAATAGCAAGAGTATTCCGCTATCACAAGTACTGGAAATTGTTCGTCTAGACTTCTATATCTGCAATGGAATTAAAGTCTGGAGAAGGCGTAAACTTAGATCGAGGTTGGCGTAGCCAAATTTGAACCAAACTGCTCTATGGTCTATGATGTCGGCAGAAAAATTTGCAAGTTTAAATCAAGAGATTAGTAATTGGATCGTCAATATTCAAATCATGGAGTGATTCTGGTTTCGTGAAACTCGTTTGAAATTATAGCATACTGTTGGCGACATTGTTTTAAGATGGAAGATCGGCAGTCACATCATGGGACAAAGTGTCGAGGTCGCCTCTTTTGGCGTCAGGATAATGGGAATAGTGCAAAAGAAATGACAATATACCTTCCAAGTTGCAAGCCGCAACCCAGTTTTTCCAATTTATCTTAGGCTTTAAAACCAAAGAGATAATGGATAAATATCACCACTTTTTGACAATTCTGTCTTATCACAATACTTTAAGTCTTCTCAAGATTGCTTACGCTGAATAGTATGGAATATTGACTAAGAAAACAACAAAAAAGGTAACTTTACAGCTTCTTGGGCATGCAAAGTCCGTAACGCACTACATATTTCTGGTATATACTTAGCATCATGTCCGAGGATGTTCGGCATGCTTCCACTGAGTTGGATTGAGACTTGAAATTGAAACTTGGAGTATGTGCTCTGACTCCGTCGAGTATAATAGTGTACAAGACGCTCTCAAAGTTCTGTGTCTACCCTACACTACCATGCACAAAATGCATGAATGTTCATCATCTAAAAACAGGATTGCATGTGTTCTTAATGATTATCAGGAGCATATGATTCATATAAAGGGTATAGAAATAAAAACCACTTCAAATTGGTCCCATCTTTAATCAGATAAGCCAAATTCTACCGTCAACAAGAAAGCTCTAAGCTCGATTAGTTTCATGAAAATTGTCATTCTCAAATATCTAACATAGAAGAGTCGAAGGCCCGACTCAGGATGCTTAATTATCCGGAAAATAGGATAATGTCATTCACACTACCGAAATTTTTGTTAGATGTGGTCCTTTGTACGGAGGGATACTATTTTTAACAAATGCGACACTGACTTCGATACTGTATTTATTGAAAACAAAAGGAAGACAAGTGCATTTGTTAAATTTGTAGTTGTTTCATGCGGTGGAGTGCCTATATAAGGCACTCCTTGCTTCATACAAAAACAAACAAAATACTTTCAAGAAAATCAGAGCAAAGCAATGCTCTTAAATTAGGAAATATTTTCTTAAAGGGTTGATGAATGACAAAATAGTGTGGTTAGTATTTTTAGGTCGGGAAACTTCTTATGTGCTACTATTTTGATTTTATCTCTGTATATCTATTATTTGTAATAGTGGAAGAATTATTTTGAGTTTTGTTCGTGAACGAAGCCCAAAATTAAGGGTGAATCACGTTAAATATTTTGTGTCCATTTTGCTTATTTTATTTTTTTCAAAAAATATACTTGTTGTATCCAACAAGTGGTATCAGAGTTGTATTTTTTATTGTAGGTATTTTTTAAGAAGAAGCAAGTCACAAGAAAGACAAAATTACAAAAAAAAATTTGACTTGATCCGTTCGAGAAGCTGACGTAAAATGACAAGTTGATGAATAATAATCTCAAGTTTTTTTAATTTGAAAGTTACAAAGTGACGACATTGTAGATATCCCTACAATATTAACCGAGTCCTACAGTACTATTCCAATATGGTCCTATGACATTATTCTAGTGAGCATTATTCACACGTTACTATTTACCGAGTCCTATGATAAAAATTTAGAAGATATATTTTTTTGCCAAATTTTGATGTCCTGATTTCATCTTTGAGATTGGTTTTCTCAAATTTGGTTTAATTTGACAAATGGAGGTGAAGACGAGTAAAATGATTAATCTAAACAGTATTAACTACCATATATGGTGAACCAAGAAGGATCTCTTGATGATTACAAAGATAAATTTGTCAGTATTTTCGACAACTAAATAGGAGGAGATGTCCAACGAAGATTGGAAGTTTGAGCATGAATGAGAGTGTGGTTATATTCGACAGTTTGTTGATGATAATGTGTATAATGACATTTGTAACGAGATTCATACAAGAACATTACAGAATAAGCTGGAGCAGTTGTATGCTTCAAAGATTGGCAACAAGAAATTATTTTATCTGAAAAAATTGATGCAGGTAAAACACTATGAAAGTACTTCGATAGCTGATCATTTAAACAATATGGAAGGGATGGTTGATCAGTTATCAAAAATGTGTATAAAATTTGACGATGAGGCGATTGCTCTAATGGTGTTAGCTTCATTACCAAAGTCTTGGGAGATTTTAAAGTTGTCTTTGAAAAATAATACACCAAATAGCGTATTAAATATGAAGTCTATTAAAAGCAGTATATTAAATGAAGAGATGAGATATAAATCACAGTATGCAACCTTTTCATCACATTCAGATGTTCTGCTTATAGAAAATAAAGGAAGGAGCCAATCCAGAGTTCCAAAGTTCAAAGACAAGAGTAGAGGAAAGTCAAACAAATATGTAAATGTGGAATACTATTACTGCAAGAAGAAAGGTCACATTAAGAAATTTTGTCGAAAGTTGAAGAAGGAAAAAGGCAAAGATGTGAAGAAAGAAGAAAGCAGTGATGATGAACAAAGTAACAATGTTGATGTATTCAACCTTGTTATTGATACAGAGATAGTCAGTCTAGTATCACAAGAAATAAGTTGGATAGTTGATAGTGTATCTATTGTTCATATTACATCTCTCAAACAATTTTTCTCATCTTACACACCTGGGAATTATGGTATTGTTAAGATAGCAAATGGAAATCTGTCAAACGTTGTTGGCAAAGAAAATGTTTCTTTAGAGACAACGAATGGTTCAAAATTATTGTTGAAAGCTATTAGGTGCATTCTTGATATGAGTCTGAACTTGATTTATGTAAGCATGAGAAGGTTTTCGAATACTTTTGGAAACGAAAAATGGAAGCTTGCTAATGGCTCCTTAGTAGTGGGCAGAGGTCGTAAGCACTCAAGATTGTATATGATGTAGGCAAAGCTCTCTAGTGAAGTTGTCAATACAATGAAGAAAGATAATATAGTTGATTTGTGACATAAAAGACTAGGTCATATTGGTGAGAAAGGGATGACTCAGCTTGTAAAAAGAATTTGCTATCCGGTCTGAACCAGATACATTAGAAGAAATGTGCAGATTGTCTAATAGGGAAACAAAGCAAGGTTTCTTTCTAGAATTCCCCTCCATCCAGAATGAAGAATGTTCTAGATCTATTCACTCATATTTATATTTATCGTTGCCAAAGTCACTTAGTATTGCATAGTACTTTGTGACTTTTATTGATGATCATTCTAGGAAAATATGGGCCTATACTCTGAAGAATAAAAATCAAACGCTAGATGTGTTCAAACAATTTCATGCCTCAATTAAGAGACAAACTGGGAAGAAGTTGAAGTGCATCCTGGCAGATAATGATGAAGAGTATAATAGATTATTTGATGCTTACTGTAAAAAGCATGATATTCGACATCAAATGACACCACTAAAAATACCGCAATTGAATGGTATAGCTGAGAGGATGAATAGGACTTTGATGGAAAGAGTCAGATGTCATTCAAAATTGCCTAAGGCATTTTAGGGTGAAGTTTTACTTGCAGCTCTGTATACATTAAATCGTTTATCATGTGTCCCTCTTTAGTATGAAGTTCTAGAAAAGATGTAGTCAGGAAAGGTTGTTTCCTATGATCATTGGCGGATTTTTGGTTATAAGGCCTTTGTCTATATTCCAAAAGATGAAAGAAAAAAGCTTGATGTCAAGACACGATAGCGTGTATTCATTGGCTATAGTCAAGATCAATTTGGCTATAGGTTTTATGATCCGGTGTAGAAAAGACTTATCAGGAGTTGTGATGCTATGTTTGTTGAAGAACAAACTATTAAAGATATCAACAAGGCAGAGAAGGAAGTTCCAAACTACGATGATGATTTAACAAGCTTTCAATTGAATCCTCCAACAGTGGTGCCTAGACAAGTTGGAGATGAAGTGCAGAATGATCAGCTAAAAGCAGATAATGCAGATTCCCCCAATGAAGTTGAACTAAAGGATGATGATGGTGTTAACATTCAACCACCAGCACCTGAAAATTCTCCAATCCCATTATGAAGATCTAGTAGAAATAGACAACTATAAACTAGATATCAACTTAATCAATATGTAATGTTGACTGACAGGTGAGAACTAGAAAGCTTTGATGAAGTCAAAAATGATGAACATAAGAAGAAATGGAAATAAGCCCCATGTAAGATGAGATGAAATCTTTGCATGAGAATAAAATATTCAAGCTGGTGAAGTTATCAGAAGGCAAAAGAGCATTGAAGAATAAATAGTTTTTCAAGATCAAGTATGAAGAACACAACGACCATCCTCGATTCAAAACAAGATTAGTGATCAAATGATTCATCTAAAAGAAGAGTATTGACTTTGACAAGATATTTGAATCAGTAGTGGAAATGACATCCATGCGTACAGTGCTAGGATTAGCCGCAAGTTTTAATATGGAAGTTGAACAAATGGATGTCAAAACTGTCTTCCTACATGGGGATTTGGAAGAAGAGATATACATGGAGCAGCCAGAGGGTTTCATAAAAAGGGGGGAAAGAAGACCATGTTTATAAACTAAAAAAGAGTCTATATGATCCAAAATAGACACCAAGATAGTGGTATTAGAAGTTTTAGTTTGTTATAGGGGAGGAAGGCTACAAGAAGACTACTTTAGATCACTGTGTATTTGTGAAAAAATTCTCTGATAATGATTTTATTATTTTATTGCTTTATGTGGATGATATGTTGATTGTTGGTAAGAGTATTTCTAGAATCAACAATTTGAAAAAACAGCTGAGTAAGTCTTTTGCCATGAAAAACTTAGGATCAGCAAAGCAAATTCTTGGCATATAGATTATTAGAGACAGAAGCACCAAGAAACTATATTTGTCACAAGAGAATTACATTGATAAAGTACTACAAAAATTCAAACTGAACAAAGTTAAAGTGATTAATTGTCTTCTTGCTAATCATTTTAAATTAAGTTCCAGAGCGTGCCCTTTTATAGATAAAGAGAAGGAAGAAATATCCAGAATTCTATATGCTTCAGCAGTTGGAAGTTTGATGTATGTCATGGTTTGTACAAGGCCAAATATGCTCACGTAGTTAGAGTTGTGAGTTGTTTCTTTTCAAATCTTGAAAAGGAACATTGGGCTGCAATCAAGTGAATTCTCAGGTATCTTCGAGGGTCATCCAAAATATGCTTATATTTTGGAAGAGCAGAACCTATATTAGCTAATTATACAGATGTAAACATGGCTGGAGATGTTGACTCGAGAAAGTCTATATCAGATTACTTGATTATTTTTGTAGGGAGAGCTGTGGCATGACAGTAAAAGTTACAGAAGTGTGTTGCACTTTCTACAACTGAAACAGAGTTTATTGCAGCAACGAAAGCCTGTAAGGAGTTGTTATGGATGAAGAAGTTCTTTAATGAATTTGGTATCAAGTAGGAATAGTATCAGCTATTTTTTGACAGTTAGAGCGTTGTTCACCTTGGTAAGATGTCTCTTTTCACTCACGATCAAAACACATTGATATGAGATATCACTGGATCAGAGATGTGATGGAGACGAAACAATTACAGTTAAAAAAATCCATACTAACGAAAATAGAGCATACATATTAACCAAGATTATACCAAAAGGCAAGTTCGAGTACTGTCGATCAGTAGTAGACATAATAAAGCCTTCCATGTAATTGGGAGGGGGAGATTTGTTGAATGTGGGTCCGTTACATAGAGGGGCACCATTTTCAACGAATGTGACACTGAGTTCGATGCTACATTTGTTTAAAACAAAAGGAAGATAACTTTATTTGTTGAATTTGCAACTGTCTTATGCGCTGAAGTGCTTATATAAGACACTCCCTATTTCATACAAAACGCATACACAATACTTTCAAGAAAACTAAAGCAAAGTAACGCTCTGACGTTAGGAAACATTTCCTTATAAAGTTAGTAAGTGACAAAATAATGAGGTTAGTATTCTTAGGTCGAGAAAAACCTTCTAAGCCATTATTTTAGTTTTATCTCTGTATATCTACTATTTGTAATAATGAAAAAATTATTTTTGAATTTTATTCGTAGACGTAACCCAAAATTAATAATAAACCACGTTAAATATGTGTATCTATTTTACTCATTTTATTTTCTCAGAATAATTTGCTCACTGCGCCTAACAATTTCCTGTGGAGTGGTAGTTGTCCCATCTACTTTCTTTCACCTCGCACGGCGAACGCGCTAGACCATTCGAAGGTGGAGCAACGTTGACATTAATTTTAAATGACAGTTTTTAGCAATGTTTTAAAAATCGAACCGAACATCGAACTGGTCGAAGAAAAGGTTTAAGGTTTAGAGGTTCAACCGGTAGTGAACCGCTATTAAACCGGAATATAATAAATAAGATGGAAATTTTATAAGAATAAATAAAAATAAAATATTTTATTGAAATGAAAAACACCAATGTTTATTATTATCTAACGAACTAAAAATAAATAAATTCTTTCAAAGCGGAAAATCCAAAATCGGATACTTTCAAGTCCTCCTTTGTTTTCTCCCTAAAAGAACCACACTGTTAGAAAGCAATAAAAGACAAAGCACAATTTTCAACTAATACCATAGAGAACACATCAAATGAAACATCACCATAAAGCTAATACCATAGAGAACCCGCAAACTGTCTTAACACGGATAGAAGAGAGCCCTGATACAAGAAAAATTCCAAAAGATTGATATAGAAAAATATTAAACCTATTAAAGCAACATAAGTTCTCAAATTCCTGCTGCAAGCGTTTTGTTTGAATTGCTGCAATAGCTGCTATATTATTTTACTTTTTTTTCCTCCCAAACAATCTGATGAATTATCAAGAGACACAAAGGGAAACCAAAGTATGTCGGTGAGCCAAAGAACAACATGGATTCAAAGCATCAAAAAACCAGAAAATAATTGCTATTGGCGATACAGACAGCAAACACATAATAGCTAGCTGACAAATGCAGGATATGCAATTCATTCAGTTCCCATTTATGGTAGTTATATTCACCTTTCCAAAAGACTTGGGTTATACTTGCATGGAATGCTAGAGTAGGATACTCCTTGGATGACACTCTAAGCCAACCTTTTGTTGCCCATGCAGGGACAAGATCACACTAACAATAAAAAATAACAACATTCAGAGTAAGTTTTAAAATACGAACATGAGCATGATGCAGCACAAGCAAGTTGAAAAGCAAAACTAACCTTATTTAACAGAAGCACCATGTTTTTATGCTTGCAATGCTCTTTCAAATGCCTTTATAAATGATAACATCTTGTTCTTTGGGGATCTCTTGCATCTAAAACCTGTAAAGAGCGAAAGGGAGAAGAGTATGAGAACTCAGCTTTGAAAAGGTTCAAACAAGCCCAATTATGCACTCCAATTAGACATAAACTTCGCAGCATGGAAGAAAGATGATGCGACAATGCAAATTTGGATTTGGTTCAATGATCCTTAGCTTAGATCCTCTTGCATAATTTAACATCAATGGACATAATAGAGTATTTAATAACTTTTGATTGCCCCATTGCAGGACTTTCTTTTCTTCAATAAACCGACCATGAAGTGCAGTTAAACCTTCCACTTGACATAACAAATAGTCAAATTTTGCAATTAAGAATCCAATTTCTAACTTTATTATTTCTTTCAGTCCTATATTTGCCAATATTCTTTTGTTTAAACAATTATAACAACCTCGACAACAACGTCGATGAGTCAATAACTTTGTACAGCTCTCCCATATCGCTTACTTTGGCCCTTCTCAAACATTGTATGCCAACCAAGTCCCTAAAGCCATCTTCTTCATTTCCTTCTGCAGATCCACCACTCCACATTTCGCTCAAAAGCATCCGCAATGTCACAACAAATTTTGGTTAACAACTCAACCACCAAGAAAATCGATTCCTAAAAGTTTGATCAAAGAAGTATAATGTTACTTGAGAACCCACCAACTCCACAAATAATATTTCATCACAACTTGTTTTCATCATAAGTATTATTTACCCATATTAACATCATTAATATCTTTCTAACAATCAAACTCAGAAATCAAATAAGGAATAACATTATTCGGGTAGAATTATAAGGTAAACAAAATTGAGCCTTCAATTTGGAATTCATCGACCTTCACAAACACAATGAAGCAACAATCTCTGAAAACTAACATTTTGACAAAGAAAATGCTTAAAAGAGAGAAAAAAAAGAAGAAGAAGAAGCAAAGTTAGCAAATCGTTAACCTTAAGAGTCATCAGCTTTCTGAACTAAAGACTGATAACTTGCAGCCAAAAGCCTTGGGCGCTTCCTCTTCCTCTTGGGTCCAAATGCATCCTCAAAAGGCTCAGTGTCAAGAAGATAAACTCTGGCTTGCTACAAAACACGATCGATTTTAGCTTCATCCGGTTGCTATCCTCTTCGCCCACAACCCCCAAAGTTCTTCAATCATCAGCCTCAAAGCACTTATGCTACATATCACTAAGTGAAATCCCGCATTTTAGCTACTTTAAACTAAGAACCACTCACCAGAGCTCTCAACAAAGTAAACCAGACTTTAGTTGATTCCTTGACCACAAAACTCAAGCAAGTAAACCCGTAATGAAAACCCGAAGTTGAATGCACAAGCCAACACTAGATCTCACTCGGAGTCACCAAATACCGCTCACCATCAACCGATCTTATTACACCGAAACCTTAAAAAAAGCAAAGAAAAGCAAAGACTGTGGAGAAAGAAAGAAAAGAGTCTTGCCAGATCTGGAGAAGATGGAAAAATGAGAGCTGATTTTGGTGCGATGGAGCATCTGAGAAGAGAGAAGAAAGAAAAGAAATGTGCGATGGAGGCGTAGAAGAGAGGATGAAGCGATAAGGTCAAGGTTTAAATCCAGTTATCAAATAACCGGTTTGTCAGAAAACCGTCCGGTTTTATGATAAACCGGCCGGTTTTCATATACAAGGGTTATTAACTAAAACATAACCGGACACATGACCGGTTCAGACAAATTCCGGTCGAACAGGCCAGTCCGGTCCAGTTTTAAAACCCTTGATTTTTAGCTATTAGGTATAACTACGTAAAACTAGCCTTATTGGAAGTTATTGTTGTTGTAATAAGGAGTAATATTACACTACGAGTAAATTACTAAATTATAGTTACTATTCAATACGTCATTTAATTAGTTTTAGACGTAGTTTTCTTAATGTAAAGTACAAATATATTTAACCAATATAAACTTATATACTCCATTTACGGTAGCATCCACTTCAATTTTGGTAAAATGTTGGTTGGACATCGTGTAGTTGTCAATCATCAAAGCCTCAGGCTCGTTTACGTTAGCAAATATGTACATGTCCTGACCAATCCAAAAAGTAGCACATAAAGTTAAACGTGTTACTCAACTTGTACCCAGTCAATTCCAGGATAGCATCGATCGAGTTTTTATTTATAGAAAGATAAAAGGCGTAAACTTCCTTTTTATTTTGTTTATTCATTAAAAAATGTTTTATTATTTTCAAAAGCATGGGAGTGCTTTAGGAATTAGGAGTCATGCCCTTGTGGAAGAAGTACCCAAGGCTATTTCCTAAATACAATATACCGACACCATATGCTAAAATTTATGTCATCATCAGTACAATGACTGTTATCTCTAGCGTTGTGATGGGACCAAGTTATACCATAAAGAGGAACAGCGTCTGCCCTTGGCCAAGCCTCTGCCTTTTGTCTTCCTCTAGAACAAGATTTTGTCCTGTAATTTCCCTCCATCAACCCCATCTTATCTTTTTTCTTTTACAAGCATCTCGTTGATGCCAAATTGAGCCAATTTTGTTGGTCTTCTCCTAACCTTTTTCTGAGTCTTTCAGGCTTTGAGCTTGAAGCAGAATAATGGGACTTCTTCCATCTCCTTCGCCTTACCAGAGTGAAAAAGATGAAGAATCTTCTCATCCAAGCTCCAATCACCTCTATTCAGACTCATCAACCTCATCTCTTTCATCTCAGCCTAGTCTACCTTCTGTTCCTTCACTAACTGCACCATTTCCTCATCAGAATGATCAAAACTTCACCATTCACCATGAGTGTGTTGCCACTCTCAAAGACCATTCCTCTTATGTATCTTCACTTGCTCTGGAGGGCAAGTTTCTCTACAGCGGCTCTTCTTATAGCGAGATAAGAGCTTGGAGACCAGACCCTTTTGATGTTGAGAATCGGACAGGAGATATTGTTGCTATTAGCAACGGGGCCGTGAAGTCTATAGTTGTATCAGGAGATAAAATTTTCAGTGCCCACCAGGATTTTAAAATCCGTGTATGGAAAATTGATACCAAGAACGATCAACGATACTACAAATGCATAGCTACACTTCCTACGGCGTGTGATCGTTTCTTAAGGCTCTTTTCAGAGAAGAATTACGTGCAGGTTAGAAGACACAAGAAGTGCACTTGGGTGCATCATGTTGACACCGTGTCAGCACTAACAATGTCGAAGGATGGCTTACTTCTGTTCTCTGCTTCATGGGACAGAACGTTCAAAGTTTGGCGGACATCGGACTTCAAATGTTTGGAATCAGTGAGGAACGCACACGAAGATGCTATTAATGCCATTGACTTATCTAGTGAAGGGCTTGTTTATACAGGCTCGGCAGATAAGAAAATCAAGGTTTGGAAGAAGCTATCAGGAGAAAAAAGGCACTCTTTGATGGCCACAATGGAGGCTCACAAGTCAGCTGTCAATGCTTTAGCTCTTAGTCCTGATGGGTCCGTCCTATATTCTGGTGCTTGTGACAGATCAATACTCGTGTGGAAAAGAGAAGCTGGTGTCGCCATAGATGCCGGTGGTCTGCGCATGGTGGTGGCCGGTGCACTTAGAGGACACTCAAAGGCAATCTTGTGCTTGGCTATTGTCTCAGATTTGGTTTGCAGTGGCTCTGCTGATAACACCGTAAGGATTTGGAGAGCAACGAAGGAGAACTATTGTTGTTTAGCAGTTTTACAAGGCCATACAAAACCAATTAAGTGTATAACTGCAGCCATCGACACCAATAATGGCTCTGATTCTTGTACTTCTTGTGTAGTTTACAGTGGCAGTTTGGATTGCGATATTAAAATCTGGAAAATTCAGGTTTCGATTCTTTAGAACAATGGTGTATTCGCTGTGGAATCTTGTAGATAGAGATGAGAATTATATAATTTTGATTTTCTTTTTCACATAAAGTGAGTGTTACTCTTACTATTGCTATCATGAATGAAAACGTGAAAATAACAGTCTTTATGTTCTTATAAACAAGATGATTTTCCAATCCTTAAAATCGAGTTGACAAAGTGATACACTTTTAATCTAGAAGATATGAAGATTTCAACTTTCAAAAGGCTAAAGGAAAATTGGCCAATTACAGCTTCAGCTAATCCTTTCTTTACTTCGAAAATCCGTTTCTGTGACTACTATCATTATCATTTTGCCCCTGCTTCTCCAGCCATCGGATATTCACAGTGTTTAGGGCTATGACCACGTACCCTTCAGATCCTCATAGCGTCAGCCAAAATCCATTAGACGTCAGTCTGCCAACTATTCTCATTATGTCTCCCCTGTTTGTAGCCTAGACCAGTCTCCCTTTCGCCGTACGTACCCGAGACAACGGAGCAGATCTGCTGCTCCCAAATTGCTATTTCCTGCTGCACTTCTAAGATTTTAGCTATTCAACTTATTGTAATAAATGGTTGGGATTTATTAAGTACAGGAATTTTGGGAACTGTTCGCCCAGACAACTTCCACCGCCATCTACATCCCTTGGGTCGTGATAGTTGCCATCGCCATATTTTTTGTGGTTATTGTAGAAGTATGTTTCTCCATCTGTTTGTTATCGCCATTCGATCAAGCTCTGTTCAAAATTTCCATTTTTATACGAGTTTATCGCCATGCGTAAGTCTTTAGTTCCTCTCACCGTCGCATGTCAGCAGTCGTTCTCTATAGCCACCGCTCTTTCGTTCTACATCGGTGGCGCTCTGCTTCTGTCACTTATGTCAGCCTGTGATCTTCGACTCAGTCAACTCCCATTTTCTCCAATCTTTGTTTTACTTTAAGAAAAATAGGTGCACCTTAATTACCAAGAACGTTACACCTCCGCACCTGTTTTTTTAACTAGTTCACCTTGGAGAAATATGATATTGGAAAACCTATTTTAACTATTCTGACCAGCCGAAGCTATAAGCTTCGCGTGCAAGGAACCTTTTTTTTATATATGTAGGTCCCAACCTTTAACGTATTGTTACAAAAGATATCACTCACTTAACTAAAGAAATAGATGAAACATATGAAAAATTTGTAGATTGTTTTGAAAATTAAGATAGAAAGTTTGTCAGATCATCAGTTCGTGACATAGTTTTGTAATACTCCTTTTATTAATATTCAATTTGTTACTTGTGAAATTGAAGAAGATGGAAGGCGTAACACGAGCCTTCGTTACCCTCCTAGGATCACAGTCAACCGAACTTTTCAAACCCAAAATGGGTGTGTTTCTTCAACGACCCTTTCAAAAGTTGATCACCAGAATATTAAGGTCTTTTTGCAGCTTTTTTATTACGTGAACATCTTGAAGGGTCAAAGAATCCGAATATTCATGATTTGTTTAAGTAATTAGAGGAGATCTTAACCTTATATATATATATATCATCATATTAGACTTTCCCGTCACAAGCTCAATATAAGTTTAATTTACACTAATTAGGGTCCATTTTCTTCGTAAAACTTTAGTCCACTAACTCAGATCATTTTTTAGGTTACGTTATTATTTTTATCCTGATCAAATTCGATTCGCCTAACTGTGAATTTATTAAAATCATTAAAATTATAAGTAATTGTTGTCCAACCTTAAGGAATTTTCTAACGTTCTCTCCTTTAAACAATAATTAATTACGGTTGTCGTAACAATTACAAAACTAGTACAAAAACAGTTAAGTCAAATCAATGTGTAGGTCGACCAAGTTTAAAAAATCATTTGATACAAAAATAATGAAAGTCTATCATTCTATCTCATAAAACTTTCGATATCGAAAAGTATCAAATGCATGTGTCATGTGTGATACAATTTTAATATAACCACGTATATCTAATATCTCACTTAAATGAATAAGAAAATAAAGGGTGTCAAATTAGGATGATACATGTATGATCTGAAAGGTATCATCTTTTCGTTTGTAGGTCTCAATTTCTCTACACTTTATGCTAATTGTATTAGAGAGAATTGTGTTCTCTCACTAAATGTAAAACCACATTAGAGGAAACTTTTATGGGATTAAACACTTATATTCCCTTATGTCCTGTCAATTTAATATATTTACATATGAAACTGTATATGCCATAAAGACATAAGCTCAAGGTCAATCTGTATACATATATGCCCAATGACCTGTTATAACTACTGAAGATCAATATAGATTTTAAGACTTTCACCTGTATTATGACAATATATAGTAATATGTATGACTCAGAGCACAATGATGTTCATCTTTATTAATAACACATATTGTCATAATACATGAACAACATACAAATGTACAAGGAGAAAATATAATGATCCCTGATTAATAGTGTCTAAAGACTTCAACACACCCATCATGTATACATGTATCTTAAAAACATTTGGACGAAGTCCTTTAGTTAAAGGATCAGTAAGCATGTCCTTAGTCCTCAAATGCTCCACCTCAATGTCACTTTTCTGTATGAGTTTCTTTATGGTCAAATACTTGACATCCAAATTCTTGAACCTTATGATATTCTAATTGTTTCTATCAAACAACACAGTAGAAAGATTATCACAATATAATTGAATGGGTCTAGCTAATGACTCAACCACAGATAACTCTTAAATCAAATTCCTAAGCCAAATTGCCTACGTTGCAACCTCGTAGTACGCCACAAACTTTGTATGCATAGTCGAGGAAGTTACTAGTGTCTACTTGACACTCTTCCATAATAATACACCATGTGCTAGCTAGTTTAAATGTATATCCTGATGTGGTCTTCCTATCATCTGGACATATAGCAAAGTTCAAATTTATATACCCTATCAGATCTAGATTGTTGACATTTTCCAAATGTCAAGATTTAATCGTTACTGCTCTTTAGATATCTCAACACCTGTTTGACTGCATACCAGTGATCTATTCTTGGATTAGCTAGATACCTACCCAATAGTCCAACAGCAAATGCAATGTTCGATCTAATACACACTTGGGCATACATTAAGATACCAATAACACTAGAATATGGGACATTACTCATAGCCTCTCTCTCTAGCTCTTTCTTTGGACATTGTGCCAAAGATAATTTCTCACCATGAGAGATAGCTGTTGCAACAGGTTTATAATAAGCTATATTAAACATTTGTTGCATTTGTTTAATATATGCGTTTTGTGAGAGGCCTAATAAGTGTCGAGATATATTCTAATGAATCTGAATACCTAGGAAAAAGATGCTTCATTAAGATCCTCATATCAAAATGCGTGGCCAAAAGTGCTTAACCTTATGCAGCAAGGTCAAGTTATTTGATGTGAGCAAGATATCATTCACATATAAGAATTGATATATGACTTTGCTCCCGCTTGACCTTGTAGTATAAGCACCTTTTAGCTTTATTCTCCACAAAGCCAAAAGAGGTAATAACCTCAACCAATTTAAGGTACCACTGTCAGGAGGCTTGTTTTAAACCATATATAGATTTGCTTAACTTACAAACCATGTCAGTTTTATCTCAATTCTGAAATTTTTTAGATTGCTTCATATAGACCTCTTTACAAAGGTCTCTATTCAGGAAAGTAGTTTTGACATCCATTTGATGTAGCTTCATATCATAATGAGCCACTATTGCTATAATTACTCGAAATGCATCTTTAGATTATTAAGGAGAGAAGGTAACATTAAAGTCTATCCCTTGTCTCTAAGTCAACCATCTGGCAACCAATAGAGCTTTAAATTGCTCAACTTTACCTTAAGAGTCCTTTTTGGTCTTAAAAATCCATTTACAACTAACAAGTTCGCAATTATGAGGTAAATTAACAAGCTATCATACCTTATTATGCTCTATGGATTGCATTTCTTCCTTTATAGCATCCCACCACAAATTTACATGGGGTCTATAAACAACTTATAAAAAAGTGACTGAATGTACAACATGCCAAATATCATAGTCTTGTTCACGCAAATAGACTATTTAATCTGATGAAATATCAGGTCTCCTTACTGTAGTGGATCTTCTTAACTAAATTGGTTCTTGTACCTTAGGAACCCCAATTTGTATAACTATAGGTCCCTATTCTTGTATTGATATGGTACTTAAACCTAGATTCATCAGGTTTGACTATATGAGTGATGGATACAAAATAACTGTAGTGTCTACCCTGCTCTCATCTGAAGGGCGAGAAGGACCACCTCATTATATACATCATACTCCAGAAACTTGCTTGTTTGTGATTCCACTATTCTAGCCCCTCCTTTTCTATAGTACAATCTGTATGTCTTAGATTGATTAGGATATCTTACAAAATAGCAATGAGTGGAATGCGTATGCAATTTATCTTCATAAGGATTATATAAGCGTACCTTAACAGGGTAACCCCACAAATAAATATGAGTGAAGCTAGGCTTCTAATCCTTCCAAATCTCAAAAGGCGTCTTTGCATGTTGGGCCCGGGGCTTGGATCCCCCGAACTCAACCTTGTGTTGGACCGGGGCTTGGATCCCCCAATCCAACTCAATTTGGTATTGTCCTCTTTGGTCATGGGTGAGCCACGACTCGAACCCATGACCTCAAGGTTTTGTTGCTATCTAGCAGCACACCTCTAACCATTGAGCCAAAGAGGACAATACCAAATTGAGTTGGATTGGGGGATCCAAGCCCCGGTCCAACACAAGGTTGAGTTCGGGGGATCCAAACCCCGGGCCCAACATGGTGAGAGGCGTGCTGCTAGATAACAACAAAATCTTGAGGTCATGGGTTCGAGTCGTGGCTCACCCATGACCAAAGAGGACAGTACCAAATTGAGTTGGATTGGGGGATCCAAGCCCCGGTCCAATACAAGGTTGAGTTCGGGGGATCCAAGCCCTGGGCCCAACATTGCAACTGATTTACTTGGGACTCTATTGAGAATATATAATTTTAAGTCCAAATGACTTTACTTAGATATAATTTTGATGTATAACAAAAAGAGAATCAATAAAAAAAAACAATACAGACGAAGTTAGACAGACGAAGTCGGAAAGATGAAGTCACAGACACACAGACGAAGTTATACAGAAGAAGCTAAGCAAATCAGACGCAGATGCTAAGCAAAGCAGACGCAGACGCTAAGCAAAGCAGACGCAGACGTAGATGCGAATAGTAAAGCATACGAAGACGTAGAATAGTAAAAGCAGACGCAGACTCAGAAACACAGACGATAAAATATAGACGAAGAAAAGAAGATGCGGAATTCAAAAAGAAGACGAAGGAGTCAGTTCGTTAGTTACAAAACTCAACTGAATAACTGTTTCTTTAAAGATTCAAGTTACAAGAATCAAGAAGCAGTTGGAGACGAAGGCTATAAATACAAGTCGAAGTCGAAGATTACAAGGTTACAGAACAGAAAAAGTGAGAAAAAGTGAATTACATCTACGTGATCGTAAAGAAGCTTATTGAGCGAATTAGCTGAGAGCTATTTTACTGTAACAAGTGTTCAAACACTTTTCTGAGAAAAAGTAGTACAGATAGCCTGCAGAGGCTAAGTGTGAAAGAATACTGGTTGTAGAGACCTGAAGAGGCTCGCAAAGAATACTTGTAAAATTGAAGAGATAGTGAAATCTCAGAAGTAACTCTGAGGACTGGACGTAGCCCACGGTTTGGGGTGAATCAGGATAAATCTCTGTGTCAACCACTCTCACTCTATATCTCTATATTTTAGATTCAAGTTTTATCAATACTTAACTCGTAAACAAGGTTTTTCAAAAGTTTTGATTAATTAGAATCTATTGGAAGTTTTGTAAAGAATTTTGTTTCTAATAAAAAGTTTTGAAAGAGTTTTCAAAAAGGGGAATACACAATTCAACCCCCTTCTCGTGCATTCTATATCGTTTTATAAGTAACTGTATTAACGTGTGATTCACTTCAATTGGTATCAGAGCAAGGTATCCAAGGATCACTTTAAAAAAGTGTGGATCAAAGATAATGGCGGAATCACATGTATACATCGCAGAAGGAGCCTCAGTCACTAAACCTCCAGCATTCAACGGAGAGGATTATCATTACTGGAAAGATAGGATGCGACTATTCATAGAATCTACTCATGTGGACCTTTGGGACGTAATAGAGAACGGACCTTATACACCAGTAGATGAAGATGGCAATTCCATTCCACGAGACAGATGGACGACTGACCAAAAGGCGAGAATACAACTGAATTCAAAGGCGAAGTTCTTCTTAACGTGTGCCCTAAGCAGGAGCGAGTATGACAAAGTCCACGGATGCAATACCACAAAGAAGATGTGGGACACATTGTCCATTGCTCATGAAGGCACAAGCCAAGTTAAAGAATCCAAGATAAGTATTCTAGTGCACCAGTATGAACTTTTTAGGATGAAAGATGAAGAATCTATTGATCAAATGTTTGGAAGATTTCAAACAATTGTCAATGGATTGAAAGCTCTTGGAAGAACGTACAACAATCAAGATCATGTTCGAAAGATCCTAAGAAGTCTTCCGAAGAGATGGAGACCTAAAGTTACTGTGGTGCAAGAAGCCAAAGACTTGAGCGTGTTAAAGCTTGACGAGTTGCTTGGATCCTTGAAGATTCATGAAGTTGAACTCGATGATGAAGACAAGCCCAAACAGGACAAGTCGATAGCGCTGAAGGCCGGACATAAGAATCACAAGACTCAAAGAAGGAGGAAGTCATCAAAAGCCTTGAAGATTGAAGAATCAAAGGATGATGACTCCAGCCAATCAGAATCAGAGTCAAGTGATGAAGATGACGAATTATCTTTCATCTCTAGAAAGATAAGACGCATGTGGAAGAAGAAGTCCAAAGGGAATCAAACTTTCAAGAAGAATGGCAAAGATGAAGCCAAACTAGAAAAGTCATCTGTCATTTGCTACGAGTGCAATCAGCCTGGACACTACAAGTCCGAATGTCCGACTCTAAAGAAGAAACCAAAAAAGAGTAGAGAAGGTAAGAAAAGCATGATGACAACGTGGAAGGAACTAGATTCATCAGAATCAGATACAGATTCCGAATCGTCTGAACATGAAAACATCTGCCTGATGGCCAAGGAAGATAGTGATGAGAAGGTAAAACCTGACTAGGATAATTTGCATGATGCCTATTCAGAACTATTAGAAGATTCTCATGCTATTCTGAAACAGTACAAACTGTTAAAGAAAAAGTATGCAGAGAATATTAGACATACGGAAGAAATAGAGAGAGAAAATATCTGTCTGAAAAAGCAATTAGAAGAGAAGAATAAAGTTGTAGACAGATCAGAAGAGATCAATCAGCTTAAACTAAGAATTAAGAATTTGTCAGCTGATTTAGCCACTTTCACAGAGAGCATTAAGAAAATGAATGAGATGCTTGGAAAATGTAGACATCCGAGTGATAAAACCGAATTAGGGTTTACTAGTAACAAGACTCAGTCTCATAAAAAACCTTTCTTTCAAAAGAGAAACCATAATAGATCTCATTTTAATCAACGATCTAATTATATGCATCAAAGAACTCATCATGTGCATACTACTAACCATAAAGGACCCAAAAAATTATGGGTACCAAAAAATAAGATAGTTTCTCCTGCAGATATCCTTCCTTGGAAAATACGGCCAGCACCATTGATATTTAGACAGTGGATGCTCGCGATATATGACGGGAAGAAGGTCTATGTTCCTAGACCTTCAGTATAAGAAGGGAGGATCAGTAACTTTCGGAGATAACCAACAGGGCAAGATTATTAGAATCGGTAAAATAGGTAAAGATTCCTTTGTATGCATAAATAATGTACTGCTTGTTGATGGTCTGAAGCATAACTTGATTTGCGTCAGTCAATTGTGTGATTCTGGTTTCATAGTCACATTCAATCAAAATCTTTGCAAAGTTAGAAACAAAGATGGGTCTATACTTTTCTCTACCAAGAGAAGAAACAATCTTTACAAAATTGATTTAGAAGATTTTTAAAGTCAAAATATTTCATGTTTTATATCTTCCGAAGAAGAAAGACTAATCTGGCATAAAAAGCTAGGTCATGTCTCTTTTAAACATATTTCAAAATTGGCAAAACATGATTTGGTGAGAGGATTACCAAAAATAAGTTTTGACAAAGAGTTTTTCTGTGAAAACTATTTGAAAGGAAAACAAGTTAAAACTTCTTTTTCTTCTAAAAGTTTTGTAACATCATCTAGACCTTTAGAGTTGTTACATATGGATTTATTTGGTCCAACAAGGACAATATGAATCAATTTACTAGGAATAATGTGTGGTCCTTAGTTCCAAAACCTCCTAAGAAATCCATCATAGGAACCAGATGGGTCTTTAAGAATAAGTTAGATGAATCAGGAAGAGTGAGTCGAAATAAAGCTAGATTAGTAGCACAAGGCTACAATCAGCAAGAAGGAATAGACTACAATGAGACGTATGCTCCAGTAGCGAGACTTGAAGCCATTAGGATATTGCTGGCATATGCGGTCTGTCATGATATAAAACTGTTTCAGATGGATGTGAAGAGTGCTTTTTTGAATGGTTTTATAGACGAAGAGGTGTATGTTAAGCAACCACCTGGTTTCGAGGATGTTAAGAATCCAGACCATGTCTATAGACTTCATAAAGCCTTATATAGCCTGAAACAAGCTCCTAGATCTTGGTATGATCGTCTGAGTACTTTTCTTTTAGAAAATGATTTCAGTAGAGGTCAAGTCGATAAGACGCTCTTTAGGAAAAACTTTAAGAATGATTTTATTTTAGTTCAGATTTACGTTGATGATATCATTTTTGGTGCTACTTCAAACAAGTTATGCATGAAGTTTGAGAGTCTAATGAAGAAAGAGTTTGAAATGAGCATGATGGGTGAATTAAAGTTCTTTCTTGGGTTGCAAGTTAAACAAACCGAAGAGAAAATTTTCATTCATCAACAAAAGTATGTGAAAGAACTGTTGTCCAACTTTGATATGAATAATGTGAAGCCTATGGCGACCCCGATGCACCCTTCAAACCTTTTGTCCAAAGATGAACTTGGTAAGAAGGTGGATCAAACCCTATATAGAAGGATGATTGGTTCTTTCTTGTATCTTCATGTTAAGTAGACTGATATTTTGTTCGATGTATGCTTGTGTGCAAGATTTCAGCCGATCTAGAGAGTCTCATTTTATTGCTGTTAAAAGAATTATGAGATATCTCGCTGGTACTACTGATCTTTGCTTAATGTTTGAGAAAGGTAAAGATTTCAGGTTAATCGGATGTTGCGATGCGGACTATGCCGGAGATAGAATCGAAAGAAAGAGCACAAGTGGAGGATGTCACTTTCTTGGCGCAAACCTAGTTTCCTGGTCAAGCAAGAGACAAAGCTCAATCGCTCTATCAACCACCGAAGCAGAGTATATGTCTGCCGCAAGTTGCTATTCACAGACGTTATGGATCAAATATCAACTTGAAGATTATTCAGTTCAAGAAGAGGAGATTCTAATTTACTGCGACAACACCAGCGTAATCAATCTGTCAAACAATCTGATTCAGCATTCTAGAGTGAAGCACATCGAAGTTAGACATCACTTCCTGAGAGACTATGTTCAGAGGAAGGTGGTGTGTCTACAGTTCATCGAAACAGAACATCAGTGGGCAGATATCTTCACCAAACCACTAAGTGAAGAACGATTCCAGAAGATCAGACGCAACCTTAACATGGTTATGTTCAGCGAACAGTCAGGCTAAAGTAATGTCAAAACTAACGACATCAGATACAGTGAGTTACAGCTGGTAACTTCTCTGTCAAGGAAGTTTTGGTGGAAAAAAATATGATAATCTCGAGGATCTTAATGATTCTAGAACACACCAGACTAGACCCTTCAAGTAGCCTGAAGTTGAAATCATTGCAGTTACTTTCATCTCTAGACGGTTCATCTTACTTTCAAAATTTCTCTCAATCATCCTATCCCAGACGAAAAGCTTTCCAGACACAGTTTTCATTATGAGACAATGGAGGCAGCTATGATATACGGAAGGCATGTGAATTTCGAGTCATTGAGGAATGATGGTATGGATGTAGAACCAGAGATTGTAAGAGCTGGTTGGAGAAATTTCTTCCAGGTACGAGAACCAGTATATACCAATGAGGTATTCGATTTCTGGAAGAACGCTCAACTTGTAGACAACACTATCATATCTTGATAGATGGTATTTCATTGTCGTGAATAAGGAGTGATAAGGAAGGTAGCGATTGTCCATCGAGTTGGTGAGACCACATCTACAAAGGCCGGTTGGATGTCGAGTTGGTATGAAAGAAGAAGATGTCAGAAGACAATTATATGGAGCCAATGACCCATGGGAGAGGAAGACCTCTAGTTTGATTCCGAAGGCTAGGGTTCTTCATGCAATTCTGTTTAATTGCATTTTACCCAGAGTAGGTTCAAGATATTTGGTGACTACTCTGGATGAACAATGCTTATTCTACTTGTTGAATCTCAACCCGATTGATTTACCCTTCTTAATCTTTCACTACATGATTAAGGAGATGAAGGATACAAATAGCTATCCTTATGGTATGCTTCTAACAAGGATTTTTAAGAAATATGGAATCCCTCTACATAAAGGAAATAGAAGGATTGTTCCAGTAAAAAGTAAGATTGATTCGATTACAATACGGCGAATGGGTCTGAGTACAGTGATCAAAGGAGAAGCTGACTCTTCGAGGAAAACAAGAACTGAGGGGGAGCGTGTTTCGAAGAAAACTCCCGCTTCAAGTTCTCGAACTCAACACAGTATGAGATCGCCTGCGGATGAATTAAGAAGAATATTAGGAAGACCGCTGATAAAACAGGCGAGTCCTAATATCGAAGTAAGTCAACCTCGGAGGACAGCAGAATGTGCGCCAAAAAGACAAGGAGAAAGTCTTTTAAGTGAAGTTACAAAAAAGGAGAAGAGATCACCGAGGATTCGGACTCTAAGGCAACAAGAAGAAAAGATTGCCAGAGAACAGAGTCAAGAACAATCGTCTCAGTCTCATGCACATAAAGCAACAAGATCTTTAGTCTCTATTCTGGAAGAGGATACAGCTAGAAAAGCCAAAGAGACTCAGAAGAAGAGAAAATCAGAATCTGAGAGAGAAAAATCTCAAGGCGAAATCTTCAAGTGAATCGGTAAGAAAAGACTAAGAAGGTTAGTCGGAAGAAAACTATCTCAACTGTTGGGGAAGTTAGAAGAAAGAAAGAAACCTATGAAGCTGTTCAAAAAGAAAAAGAAACTGAGTAGAGCACAGTTCAGGAAACCCCCATTGCTCAACAGGAGGAACCAGTAAAGCAAAGCTCGGTTCAGGAGGATCCTATTGAAGCACAACCAGAGGCAACAACAAAATCAGACTCGGATAATGATGAACCTTGTCTGATGGTATACAACTATCATCAGTTTTTGAGAAAACATAAGCTGAAGATCAGAATGATTGAAGTTGTTACCAGAAGGAGAACTGCTATTGCAATCTGTAGTCAACCAATAAAGAAGACAGTGGCTGTGGTACGACCTATGTCGATAAATAGTGACACATGGGACTTACTGAAAGAAGATGAAAAGAATTTCTACGATGCTTTGAGGGATGCTGCTACCAAGCCATACCCTACAAAAATTCCCTGTAAGTCATGTACTATTTTTTCGATTACAGAGAAGATCGAAATAAAGGTTGCACCAGATATCCAGCCAAGATATCCTTTGGATTTGACTAAGGAGAAGTCGAAGCTATTTCTTGAAGAAGTTTGTGATGATCTGTCCGCAGATCAAATAGCTGAAGAAGTGCGTAAAATTGATGAAGCATGCGCTTCTACACAGAATAAAGATGAAGCGAGCTGCAGTTATACTGACAAGCGAGAAGACTGTCCAGTAAGGGGAAGAGTAATAACAGGGACGTTTATTGAGTTCCTTGTTCAGACAGTTCTGTGTATTAGACCTTTGTCTAATACACTGTCTATTCAAGCAGATGCATTACCCCTGCAAGGAAGACAATTGCTAATGCTGCCTGCTCCATTTGACTTAGATCTTCCTGAAGCTGACATGTTTATTCGTCCACCAACAATTGAGATCAATGATGAATACATTCCGACCTCTGATGCTTATACTACAACAATACCGTTCACTCCTCCCTCAGCAAATGTTAATCAAGCCTCCTCATCGATTGACTCACCAGATGAACTCAGAAGATTACGCAGAGAAGTCAACGAGATCAAGGAGACAATGAATGATCTGAAAAAGATGATGACAGAACTGCTAAAGAGCCATCATCGTTAATCATTTTTTATTATAACAAATAGGGGGAGAAGAGAAGAAAAGAAGAGAATGAACAAAGGGAAAAGAGAAGAGCAGAAGAGAAGAGGATGATCAGAAAAGAAGGTGTGACTGAAGTAGACGAAGAAAGGAAGAAGTCAAAGAAGAAGTTTTGAAGATAAGTTTTTGTTAAAACATTTTATTTTTATTTTCTTTTGTATATAATTTGTTATCATCAAAAAGGGGGAGATTGTTAAGTCCAAATAACTTTACTTAGATATGATTTTGATGTATAACAAAAAAAGAATCAATAAAAAGAAAGACAATACAGACGAAGTCAGAAAGACGAAGTCACAGACACACAGACGAAGTCATACAGAAGAAGCTAAGCAAAGCAGACGCAGACGCTAAGCAAAGCAGACATAGACGCAAAGCAAAGCGGAACCACAGGCAGAGCAGATCACGAATAGTAAAGCGAGCGAAGACACAGAATAGTAAGCGAGCCTTGAGCGTAGAAACACGATTTATAAAATACAGACGAAGAAAAGAAGATGCAAAATTCAAAAAGAAGACGAAGGAGTCAGTTCAAGTTAGTTACAGAACTCAACTGAATAACCGTTTCTTTAAAGATTCAAGAAACAAGAATCAAGAAGCAGTTGGAGACGAAGGCTATAAATACAAGTCGAAGTCGAAGATTACAAGGTTACAGAACAGAAAAAGTGAGAAAAAGTGAATTACATCTACGTGATCGTAAAGAAGCTTATTGAGCTAATTAGCTGAGAGCTATTTTACTGTAACAAGTGTTCAAACACTTTTCTGAGAAAAAGTAGTACAGATAGCCTGCAGAGGCTAAGTGTGAAAGAATACTGGTTGTAGAGACCTGAAGAGGCTCGTAAAGAATACTTGTAAAATTGAAGAGATAATGAAATCTCAGAAGTAACTCTGAGGACTGGACGTAGCCCACGATTTGGGGTGAACTAGGATAAATCTCTGTGTGAACCACTCTCACTCTATATCTCTATATTTTAGATTCAAGTTTTATCAATACTTAACTCGTAAACAAGGTTTTTCAAAAGTTTTGATTAATTAGAATCTATTGAAAGTTCTGTAAAGAATTTTATTTCTAATAAAAAGTTTTGAAAGAGTTTTCAAAAAGGGGAATACACAATTCAACCCCCCTTCTCGTGCATTCTATATCGTTTTATAAGTAACTGTATTAACGTGTGATTAACTTCATATAAGGCATTCTTTGTGGCTTCACCCCAGAGGTAGTAAGGTAAGTACTATTTTATATTGACCTCATCATGTCATTTAAGGTGCAATTATACCTTTTTACCATACCATTTTATTCAGGACTACCTGGCATGGTGAACTAAATAATTTTCCATATGATTTAACATATTTGGCAAACAGATCCTTTCCTTGTCTTAAAACTCCATGTTTTCCATAATATTCATCCCTATAGTTTGACATGATAATCTTAATAGAACTTTATAATTGGTTCTCAACTTTAGCCTTAAAGATCTTGAATTTGTCAAGAACCTCACTCTTCCTTAAGCAAGAACACATATCCATAATGGGAATAGTAAAAAAAAAGTAAGTCAATGTCTAGAATTGCATAAGGTAACTCTATAAGGTCTGCATACATTTGTATGTATGAGGTCCAGCAAGCTAGAAGCACGAGTTGACACATTTTTCTTTATTTTAGTCAACTTACCCCTATAGTAGTCAACACATGTTTCTAGATCATCAAAATCTGGAGTTGAGAGATTATTTTCCTTAATCAATCTCTTAACCCTATCTCTGGAAATATGGCCCTACCTTTTATGCCCATCATTTATGACATCCTTTATTAAGGCTCTCTTTTTCATCAACTATTTGGCAAGATATGAAGAAGCATATATCTCATTCGGGGTATGACACATTTTATACAAACCATATGATAAGAAGGCAATACTAATATGTTTTGCATTAAACAAAAACTATACAACAAAAACATTAATAACAAAACTATAACCTTCTTTGTCCGAAATTGATACAGGGATCAAATTTTGTCTAAAAGATGATATATAAAATGTGTAATGTAAAACCAAAACACCCTTTATCAAGGTTCAAACACACTTCTCCTAAAGATATAACATTCATTTCTTCATTATTGGACGTCATTAATCTTTCCTCCTCTTTATTTGGATTTCTCCTATATATAAACCCCTGCATTGTGGAGCCAACATGATTAGAAGCTCTACTATCAAGCCACCAAAAACTTGATGTGGCTATAGCAAGATTAGACTAATAGATCATACAAGCTAAGGAGTTGCTTGATAATTCTTGCCTTTCCTTCTAGGTCTTATACCTCTGGCAATCCTTTTTTTTTATGTTATAGGACCTTTACCAGTACTAGATTGAACAACATCAATATGTGGATAAAATTTAGACCTTTTACCTTTGAATTTAGCGGGCTTCACCATTGTCTTTCTTTGGTTGCTATGAGGACTATAAGAGGTGCATTCTTGAGTTTCTCTTCCGCAGCAATGCATAAGGTAATTAGAGCATTTATGTGCCAAGACTCATCCAAGGAGTTGTATGTTGTCACCAAAACACCAAACTTTGAAGGAATAGAATTCAGAGCGTGATGTACAACACATGTCTCATGATAACGTCCAGTGCCTTTAGCTTATTTTACAGGTGGACCATCCTGATAATGTATTCCCTCACTCCTCCTGTTCCTATATATCTCATAGAGAACAACTTCTTTATCAAGGTACTTATCTTTACATTATAAGAGACCATGTATCTCTGGGAGACATTATTCAAGAAATCCCGAGCTATGGTGGTCTCCAAAAGTTTACTAAGCAAATGGTCCAGAATTTAACACATCCTATTGACCAATCCTAAGCTATATATACTGCTCTATTAGCCTCTAAAATGATAGATGTAGATGGAGTTGGCTTATTCGTAATCATGTCCATATTAATATCTATCATCTCTAATGCAAACTCTACATCTTGTTTCCATTTCTTGAAATTGAAACCAATCAAGGTTTCAATTGTGACACTTTTTTTGTTTATAGAAAATATGACTGCAAAATTGACAATGTAATGGTCAACACAAATGTAGGATAACAGTGATAATCAAGACCACAAATAGTGTCTATATCGAGAATCTTATCACACATATCATGAAACACCTAAAGGCTGAATACATAATACATGCAGATTAGGCCTCCACATAAAAGTGATTAGAGTACATACTACTGACTCTTATGATGCTACCACATATAGGTGAATAGATTACTCAAGCAATGGCTTCCTCCATCTAATGCTTTTATGCACATCTCAAATTCTAACAAAAGGTTAACACCTATGGGAAGAATAACCAAACATAAAACCAAAGACATCCCCAAACTTACAAGCAAAATAATCCAAATTCTAACTTGAAAAGCCACTATGGTAACTACATTCTCATTAGTATCCAAACAGATCCATAAACACAAGGCTTACAACTGTATATTATCCTCACATTCTTTATAAGTATATAGTATATGACAATGTACCATCAATAAATGCAAAATTCGTATGAACATTCTCATTATCACATATCAGTACTTTTACTCACTGAATTTGATAATTAATCAAAAGAACAATCTCAATCAAAGTGACTATCATGTGATACTAAACAATAACCGTACCATATAAGATACCAAAACCTCATGTAACTCTCACATTTGAAGTTCAAAGCATGAAAATTCACTCAAAATGGCTTTAATATCCTTTAATTAATTTTTTTGAAGTTAAACCTTACCTATTACCATTGTAATAAATCTAGAAAATTAAAAAACTCACTTTATGAATTCACCAAACTTGAAAAACTGACCCAAAACGATTCGGGCATCATTTTCTAAAATTTGAAAATTTTGAATTTTTTAAAGTAATGTAATCGATGTCAGCATTATTGTAGCAATGTTAGCTTGACTAAATAGAGATGTACATGTGCGTGAAGTGAATGGCACGTGCACTTCACTTGTTGAGCCTAACACACCTCTGGATTGATTAGGCATAATTACATCACGTGCCCACACGCACCCACACCCGTCGTACCTATCTGGCGCATTTTACACATACACAAATGCTCCCACCACCTATAATGCTTGTGCTACAAGTGCGTGACACATGCCCTCACCTAAGTTCCCCACACGATGGACATGTTGGACCCCAAAATTTTCTTTCAATATTTGTCAATTTATGTGTTTAAATTTTTTAATTTAATCCATTAAATTAGCAAGTATGACTAGAAATTAGAAATTAGAATGAAGTGTTAGAATTAAGTTAGCTTAAGTAGTTAGTGGGCTTATGTTAAAAGAAAGAAGGGTAAATATGGAAAGCCTACTTTAATGAGGGTCAAAATAGGAACAAAGACAAAACAAAGGGGGCTGGAATTAGAAGAATAAGAAAGAAGATAAGAAGAAAATGTGGGAAGAAAAGAAGAAAACTTTAAAAGAAAAGAAGAGAGAAGAAAAACATAGAGAAGAAAGAAAGAAGAAAAGAGAGTCGTGAGAGAAGCTAGGGAAGAAGAAGAAAACGTGGAAAGAGAAAGAATCAAGCTTGTCTAAGGTAAGTTCATGTTTTTCGTCTTGCTTTGTTAAAGAAAGAGTTAGAAAGAGAAAGGGTTTTATGTAGAGAATGGGTGTTGTATTGGAAGAAGATGATTTTAGGGTTTCTAATCTAGGTGTTGGTCTTTTTAACTTATATAAACCATGGGTAAGTTAGTGCTAAGCTCAATTTAGTAATTATTTCATTTTTGTAATTTTGAAGCTTTATAAATTTTTTAGAAATTGGATTGAATGGAAATTTTGATTTATTTATGAAATCAAGGGAACCCAATCTAAGAGCAAGAGGAAAGACAAGCTTGACTTGGATTTTGCAAGCTAATTAGGTGGGTAATTTATTTATAGCTATTGTGTGATTATGCAAAATCTTGCTTATGTGTGTGAGTGTTGATTGGTTGAAATTGAATTGTTGTGATTTGATGGAAAATGCTAGATGCATTGTGATTATGTTATACCGTAAAAGAGGTTATAATATTTTGAATTAAATGAAAAGAAGGAAAAAGCATGAAAGTATAAGCATATGATAATATGAGTATGTGTTTTTGTTTGGGCAAGAGAGGAACCATTTTGTTCAGCACGTGTATGTAGATGAGAGTCTTCTCCCGGGTGCCCTCTTATGGCGTATGAGCTCCGAAAATGGACTTATTTTGTTCATGGTGAAAACTTCAGTTTCTCCATTTCGTACCTATGGGACCCCTCGAGCTATTTGGTTGTGCATAACATATTTGAATTGTTAAGTATGATGCATTTGAATGATTTGCTTAATGGATAAATTCTATGTTATGTGTTATGTATTAACTGCTTAATTATAAGTTTTGAGCTAAATTGGTGAATGATTGAATTTCTAGATATATAAAAATACATATGCTTGAATTTGTAGTAATTGTCGATGGTTATAAATATATTAGCCACTGAGTGTTGTAGCTTAACCCAGTATTTTTCCACTCCTCAGGAGCAGGATGAGAAGGTTAGCAATCCTTGCAAGGCATCGGAAACTCCAATATAGTTAGAAACTTTTGTAACTAAGATAGTTCAATCATTCTTGGTTAGCTTTATTAGCATATCAAACATTGAGCATCCAATGTATTTTGTCCCTTATGTTAAGTCTTTGATCTAATGTTGATATGTAATTAAAGCTATGTATGAAATTCATTTTGATTTAACATAAATGAAGAATTGAAGAAATTTCCAGTGTGTATGTACTTATTTATCTTGTAGTTGTACATTTCCTATTTCAAGTCTTTCATAGATGTAGAAATTGTGTTTTGACGTCAGGGAAAAAAACTAGATTAATCTACGTGGAATTAAACAAAGTTGTCTTCTTGGAAGTTGTAGATTATCTTTCTAGCTTTTCAATGTTATATAGTATGAAATAATTGGATATTGGAGTTGAGAGATATGATTATTAGAAGTTGGTGATGCTGTATAGGATGGACTTTCGGTACAGCTGCCTTATTTTGAAATTTTAACTTTATAGAAGCAAAATTGTTTTTGAGTCTTCATAGAAATTGTAGGTCTATAAGTCCTCTTCGAAATGGTCTTTGAATGATCTTAATCTGATATTTGTAGTGAAAGTTATGCCTATTTTACCAATATAGGTCGGAAGAAGAAATGCAGGGAGGGAGAAGTCGTGATCGCGATAAGTTGCGATCACTACTCTGCAGACTTTTGCCGCACGCGAGCAACTCACGATGGTGCATTTGCATGATCGCGACCTGTAGGGTCCCCCCCTCCCTTCTCAAACCAAAAAAACTTGAACATGTTCCACTCTTTTGGTCATAATTTTATTGTCTGACCTCCAAATGACCTGATTTTTAAAGCAACGGTTCCTAACATATTCATCTATCTCTATATAAAAATTTATAGCTTTTAGTTTTGATTTGAAAAAGATTGATTGAATCAAAGTAAAGGTATGGGTTGGAAGAATATGAATTGGATATTTGTTTTGAACAAGCTTCAGTATTTTGAGGATATCTTGACCTGTAGAGCTCCAAATGAGATGATTCTTATTTCTAAATAAACTAGAGACAGAGAGATAAAAATTATCTAAAGGAATGGAATTTTAATTTAGGCTCTAAGAGTTTCAATTTTTGGATTGAAGTTGAGTATGATGTACTGCTTCAGTTTAATAATAGTCCGAAAGTATTTGGGCTATAATTTTCAGATTTCTGAACCAAATTGAATAATTTTGGTGTCATTAGAAACTTAAGACAATGGTGAAAAAATATTCTGAAGAAGTCAAACTAAAATTCTAGTTGGAAGTTTCCCAAAATCTGTTCTGAAATAGAAGAATGAGTTTGCTCACGTTTTATGACTCCAAATGTTATGCTTCGAAAACGGGGTCCTACAGGACATGTATCTGGCTCATATGCCATATGCTCCAGATGCCCATTGACTTAACTAGTATAGAGTCGTTGGGTGTGCATATGGCACACACACCCAATTGTCTCCTTCTCCCGTCGCCCTTATCGCTAGAAAATGGTCATTTTTGACGACTTTTTGACAATTTTCCAAGCTCTCATTTCTCAATGCTATACCCAATTCATATCAATTTAAGCGTCAGTATGTAATTAAAAACATTGATTTTTTTGTTATCCTTATAGAGAAAATCTGGAAAATCTTTGTTTACATTCACCCAATTATGTAAGCACTCTAATGTCAGGTGTAAGGCATAATATGAGCCTTCGTTACACGTGCAGGGTGAAACGTGAATGTGAATAGAAGGAAAAAAACACAAAACATACTTTGATTTTGTTTTCATAACTTCAACTGAGTTTTTTAGAATTGAAAACAGACGTGTTTCCTTAATAACCTTTTCAAAAGTTGACCATTAAAACATCGTTAAGATCTTTTTGCAACTTTCTTAATATGTGAGCCTCTATATGGGTCAAAGAATCCGTATATTCATGATTTGTTTAAGCAGCTACAAGAAACCTTAACCTTATATATATAACATCCATATTGAGCTTTCCCAGCATAGGCCTAATACAAATCCAATCCATACTAATTAAGGTCCCTTTTCTTCACTAAACTTCAGCCCATTAATCCAAATCTTTTGTTGGGCTATTTTATTATTTTTATCATGATCAAATCTGATTCGCTTAATCGTGGATTTATTAAAATCGTTAAAATTGTAATTAATTTTTATCCAACCTTAAGGAATTTTCTAATAGAAGAAATTTGAAATTTTTTGACTAATCTATATCAAATCAGTAGATTTGCACATTATACTACTTTTTATTTAAAATAAGAACTTGGTTAGTTTATGAATGATTTTTTTGTTCAAGTACAATTAATTTGGAATCAAATATCTCGAACTAAAATTAATAAAAATTAATTTTTATCTTAGTCAAGTTCACATGGCTTTCTAACTTGAATATGAAATTGTTTGAGTTTTTCTATTTTATTGAAATCCATTACCTACACTAAATGATCCTATTTAAAGAAGTTTAGAAGATTTGCCTTAATCTAGATAAAATTCTGCATGTTAAAATTGTTATTACAACCATTTGATCCTTGCTTAAAAATTTGGCCATCAATTTTATAAGAATGATCATCAAATTGGTCATGTTTTTGTAAATTATCCTATAACATGTAGATATTGTCATGGTTTTGGTCAAATTTTTGAACATTATCAAACTCCAATGCGAAGGCAAGGATTATAAAATGAGTTCTCTGAATCTTAGAATATCTTGAAGTATATAGATCTTATAGAACTACTCTTGGCATTCTCTTTGGATTCCAATAGCTAATATTCATTATAGGCATTCCATTTATATATATTTTTTATTTTTAAGCCCTAAGGTGTAACTTTGGCATTTCAATTTAATTTTAAGACTTAATATCTATTATAGGTATTGCATTTTTATTTTCAATCCCCAACCCCTAGGTAAGAGTATAATTAGTGTAAAGTATAAACTAATTCTAAATGTGCAAAAGACACGCCAAATTCGTATTTGTCCCCACAATGCCATGCCAAGGATGATTTGTCTCATTTAATTGCTTTTATTTCTAAAACTGATCAACTTATACTTAATTCTCCATCATTGTTATGACTTTTCCCCCCTAATTTGTGTTTTAACCTTCTGTTATTGTTACTACACTACCTTTTGTTATTAAAGTATAAACATTGTAGTTGAAACCTATCCACACTGTATCTGAATCCATTTAACTTACCATATTAAAACAAAATACATTTATCCCTTTGAGATTTTCATCGAACACTTTATAGGTATAGCAAATTCATCCCTAACTATTAACAAAAACACTAATACGTACCTGGCATTCTTTACCAATGGAAAACATTCAGATGCACAATGAACCACTAATCGCTGAAATAAACATAGACAACAAAAAGAACATCAACCAAAATCGACCCAAACAAAAGCTTCCTTAATAAAAACAAACAGAAATTAAAGAAACCAAGTGGAAAGGAGGAATAACTAACCACGATTGACGACAAACCGGAGATAGAGACAATAATGATGCTATATAACCAGAGAATAATAAAAGATGACAATGGCAAGGTTGGAGGGAAAAAAATCACAACATTTTCAAATACCTTCGATAGATAAGGAGAGGGGTTCGAAGCCCTGGCTTAAACATGATAAGGAAACAACATCGTTTGTGGTTGAACATTCATTTTCCTTCTAATTAAGAAAGCAATAGGATTTCATTGAATATCGGAGGCATTTTTTGCCGTGAATCATTGGCGCTGATTTTTATGACAACTGTCATAACATAACCGATTTGCCGCAATTGTGCACTATTCATCATTCTTTTCTGTACAAATATTCTTTTCTCTCCTTGTACTGTCAGACGAGAATATTCTTCCGTTACATTGTCATGATTTGTTTGTACTACTGTAATCATACACTTTACTATATATAATACGCAACCTGAGCACGTTATGTGTGTCTCAGTTTCTTCATTCTCTATCGTTGTATTTTCTATCTTGGTATCAGAGCATCCTCTTCACCATGTCTTCTTTCTCTGTAACTTCCGACTCTGCTGGGTCTTCAACTCAAAAACATTACACTTTGTTTAGCTCCTCCAGCCAAACCACTGCGATTAAGTTGGATCGTAGCAACTATTTGGTTTGGGAATCCGTAGTACTACCTCTCATTGAAGGCAACAAACTGGAGTCTCACATTGACAGCACAGCAAGTATTCCACCTCGTCTCATCCCTGATGGTGCAGGGACCAAAGTAAATCCTGATTTTGAAGAGTGGTATTCTACTGATCGTCTGCTTGTAGGATGGCTGAGAAACACCATGACTCAAGAAATCGGTGCTCAACTTCTCCACTGTCGAACCGCTCAGGAACTATGGAGTGGAGCTCATGCACTCTCATGTGCTTCAACTAAAGCTCGTATAATGATTTACAAAACAGAGCTTCATCAAACTCGTAAAAATGGTATGAAAATGGAAGAATACCTTACCAAAATGAAGAACACTGCAGATCAACTTGCTCTTGTTGGTGCACCCGTAAACACTGAAGATTTCATCCTCCACACCTTGAACGGACTCGATACTGAATACAACCCAATCGTTGTAAAACTAATGGACCAACTTAACCTCAGTTGGGTTGAAGCACAAGCCTCTCTACTGGCCATTGAAAGTCATCTGGAACAGCTCAATCAATTTTCATCACTGACCATTCAACCCACTGCTCATATTGCACAACGTGAAGATGCCAGATCTGATGTCGAACGTCGCTCTCTTGAGCCAAGATCTGGAAGAGGTGGCTGGCGCAACTCTCATGGTTCACATGGTGGTCGTTCTCGTGGACGCCGTTGGGGAAGCAGAAATGGCAACCGTCCTTTCTGTCATCTTTGCCATCTTCCAGGTCACACAGTAGCGCACTGTTATCACAGGTATGACCGTTCTTTTCAACCAACACCGTCTGGCTTTCAACCACCAGCTGAATATAATCGCAATTTTGGAAGTTACTCTCCACAAGCTCTTTATGCATCTCCTTACTCAGTATCCGATCCCACCTGGTACATGGACAGTGGAGCCAACTACCATGTGACTCCCCACTCTGAACAACTTGAACATGTCACTCCAGTGGGTAAGTCTCATCTTCTTACAGCTACTGGAGAAAAGAACCATATCATGGGTATAGGATCTACTTCCGTCTCTTGTTCTCCTTACCGCTCAAAACTTCTTCTTAAAAATGTATTATTCGTTCCTACTGCTACTAAAAACCTTATGAGCGTGAACAAACTTGTTGAGGATAACTGCGTTGATATTCAGTTCACTAATCTTGGTTGCACTGTGAAGGACAAAGTAACGGGACGGCTATTGATGCAAGGGACACTCAAGCACGGCATGTATCCCATGAGCAGTGAGATTAAGCCTCAGCCTCAAGTTCATGTTGCACAACTCACCAACACGGAGGATGATTTCATCAACTGGCATCGCAAGCTAGGACATCCAAGTCATAGAATTCTGAAACAAATTCTGAAAAACAGTAGTGTGAATTTCTCAGTGAATGAAAGATATGTATGTGAGGCTTGTCAGTTTGGAAAATCAAAACAGTTACCTTTCCCTCGTTCTACTTCACATGCTTCTGCACCTCTAGAACTTATTCATACTGATTTATGGGGACACTCCCCTGTTCCATCCTCACATGGTCATCGGTACTATATTCACTTCTTGGATGATTTTAGTCGGTATACTTGGTTTTACCCATTAAAACATAAAGGTGAGACTGCTAGTGCATTTAATCTTTTTCGAGTGTTAGTTGAGAATCAATTCAACAAAAGTATTAAAGCAATCCAGTGTGACAATGGCTCAGAATATAAACCTCTCATACCCATTGCACAATCTGCAGGAATTCATCTCCGGTTTACCTGTCCATATACTTCCTCTCAAAATGGAAGAGATGAAAGAAAACACAGACATATAGTAGAAACGGGTTTGACTTTGTTAGCACAAGCAAAAATGCCATTAATTTATTGGGTTGATGCCTTTCAAGCTGCTGTTTTTCTAATCAATAGGCTCCCAACTTCGATCTTGCAAGGAGATTCACCATTGTACAGACTGTTTGAAACACAACCAGACTACAAGACTATACAACCTTTTGGGTGTGCTTGCTACCCGTGTTTAAAGCCGTACAATCAACACAAGTTTCAATTTCACAGTCAAAAATGCGTGTATCTTGGTTTTGCATCTCAACAGAAAGGCCATAAATGCTTAAGTGCTTCTGGGAAAATTTTTATCTCAAGACATGTTGTATTTGACCCATTTATGTTTCCTTTTACTACATGATTCTTACATCAGAAAGTTAACATGCCTGAACCAGATGATAGAATACCTCTCTTAATTCACAACTCAAACGTATCGACGTGCTCTACCTTGCCTCAACGACAAGACCCGAATGTCCTTGACACCTCCTCTGTTCATGCTTCATCTGGAAATCAAGACATTTCACCTGTCATCAACTCAACCGATCTCTCCTCCACACAACGATCTGATAGTTTGCCTTCTTCAGAAGATTCGGTATCTCCATCCCTTCAACACAATCATCATCCAATGGCAACAAGGGCCAAGGATGGGATTTTCAAGCCTAAGTATCCTTTCACTGGACTTCTTCATGCAGAAGACCCAGATTCCCTATCACGTATAGCTACACCCTCTTCAACTCATGAGGCACTTGCATCTTCTCACTGGCGGCAAGCCATGGAGGATGAATTCGCCGCCTTACAACGCAACAACACATGGATCTTGGTTCCTTACCACGATTCACAAAATCTTGTTGACAGCAAATGGGTATTCAAAACCAAGTTTAAAGCCGATGGTTCTGTCTTAAAACACAAAGTTCGGTTAGTTGCTAAAGGTTTCCAACAAGCTGCCGGAATCGATTATGGTGAAACATTCAGTCCGGTAATCAAACCAACTACCATTCGTGTTGTATTAACGATTGCGACAACCTGAAGGCTTCCTTGATCAACAACAACCTAACCACGTATGTAAGTTGGTTAAAGCCATTTACGGCTTAAAACAGGCCCCTCGAGCCTGGTTCGATCGTTTGCGAGTAACCTTACTGGAATGGGGTTTTAAAAATGCCAGAAGTGATATTTCACTGTTCTTGCTTCACACAAACAATCTCACTGTGTTTGTCTTGGTATATGTCGACGACATCTTGATCACTGGTAATAACACTGCCTTCCTAACATCTTTTGTACAAAGACTGAATGCACTCTTCTCTCTCAAGGACTTAGGACCTCTATATTATTTCCTTGGATTGGAAATCTACAGAGATAGCTCAGGTATGTACGTGAATCAAGGTAAATACATTCTTGATTTGTTAAAAAAATTTAACATGCTGGATTGTGCCTCTGTGTCTACTCCAATGGTTTCTGGTCGACAATTCTCTTCAACTGATGGGGAAGCCATGTCAAATCCTACCATGTATCGACAGGCTATTGGTTCTCTTCAATATTTAACGACTACTCGTCCAGATATAGCATTTTCAGTGAATAAACTCAGTCAATTCTTATCTCACCCAACAGTCGTTCATTTTCAAGCAGTCAAACGTATCTTCTGTTATCTCAAAGGCACTTATCATTATGGCCTTCATTTAAAGCCATTCTCTTCACTTCAATTGACGGCTTACACCGATGCAGATTGGGCTACAGATATAGATGACCGAAGATCAATGGCAGGGTTATGTGTGTATCTTGGAGGCACATTAGTGTCGTGGTCTTCTCGGAAACAACGAGTAGTCTCTCAGTCCAGTACAGAATCTAAATATCGGGCATTCGTTGATGGAGCTGCTGAAGTTAAATGGTTGAGTTCACTGCTATCAGAACTTGGCTTTCTCGTACAACAACCTTCTATACTATGGTGTGACAATATGAGTGCAGGAGCACTAGCTGCAATTCCAGTCCAACATGGTCGCAGTAAACATATAGAGATTAATGTTCATTTTATCCGAGATCTTGTTTTATCTGGTCTCATCGACGTCTGATACATTTCCTCCTCTCATCAAGTAGCTGATTGTTTAACCAAAGCATCGACACACTCTCAGTTTCTATTTTTACGGAACAAACTCGGGTTGTCTATTACACCCTCTCGTTTGAGGGAGGATGTCAGAACATAACCGATTTGTCGCAATTGTGCACTATTCATCATTCTTTTCTGTACAAATATTCTTTTCTCTCCTTGTACTGTCAGACGAGAATATTCTTCCGTTACATTGTCATGATTTGTTTGTACTACTGTAATCATACACTTTACTATATATAATACGCAACCTGAGCACGTTATGTGTGTCTCAGTTTCTTCATTCTCTATCGTTGTATTTTCTATCTACAACTTTCACTAATCCGTACCTAATTTATGTCAGCAAAGTTTCATCTCCTCCTTTAATGATGAGTTTTTTTCCCATCGCAAATTACCTTTTTTCCTAACAAATTTACCTACGAAAAGTTGTTTCCTTCACTAATTTACTGCAGAATTTTTTCCGTAAATAATTTACAATTTTCTTGTAGTCTATTGGTGTTGAAAGCTCTACTATTATAAATAACCTTAAGACACTACTCAAACAAATCATTTCTTTTATTTTTTTTAATGTCATCTCAAAATTTGTATCTTCCTCTGTCTGTGTTTTGCTAGTAAGGATTTTAATTTCATGTGATTTTGAGGTACCACTTAAACATGTTATCCCTTTTAATTCCTCTAGTATCATGTTTACTTGCAATGGTACTAACATAAGCATAACTCTAAGTGGTCATGTACCTATCTTTAATTTTAGTTTCTTAAAATTTATTGCATCTCTAATTTAGTCATCAATCTTATCTTTGTTGGTCAATTATATAAAATAATAAGATACAGTATCTCTACTAATTAGAGGTAAGACTATATATAATTGGACATCTTTGGACCTTATGAATTAGCAAGACTCTCACCGAATTGTTGTTGTGGTTGTCTTCAGTTATATGAAATAAAATTAAATGTTTACAAGCTTAAAAAGTTTGTCAGGCTTTTAAGAGAGGATGTAGGATAAATCGATAATTTGAGTTTACCTCTCTTCCTCGTCCTTACAAATTTAAATCTGCTATCACATTCACTAACTTGTTCATTTATCAGTTACATTTTCGTCTTAATTAGTTATATTTCAGTTAGTAAAATTCCTCTTTTAATTCCTGGTAAAATTTTAACCTCAATATAGAATCTTAGTGCAGTGTAAGAAAGAAATCGCGGCTCTTAAAGAAACCCCGAATGAAGATCAACTATTGGAGTTTATGATTTCTTATCAACCACGTGGTGCAGCTGCAGCCTCTAAGGTTGCAAGAAGCCTCACTTTTAGGATATCAGATTCTCTGGCCAGGAATTCTGTACCTAGCTTGTGCCAGAAGATCTGAGCCATCTAGGTACAGAGTACCTGGGTCAGAGGATCTCAGGGTTACTTGAAATCAGATTCTCTGACCTAGGTATTCTGTACCTAGCCTATGCTAGAAGATCTAAGCGATCCATTTATTACAGAGTATCTAGGCCAGAGGATCTTAGGACCACTTGAGATCAGATTCTCTAGCTCAAGTATTCTGTACCTAGCCTGTACCAGAGGATCTGAGCCATCCATTCCACTGATCTGAGCCATCCATATCCTCTGGCACAGGCTAGGTACATAGTACCTGGGCCAGAGGATCTTAGGGCCACTTGAGAGCAGATACTCTATACTTAGCCTGTGTCAGAGGATCTGAACCATCCATTTAAGTGCCTACTTCTTCTTCGGCATCAGCATTTAATTCCCATGCCCTCAATTAGTTGCAGGTTCCCAACTACCACGCAAGAAATGACCATTGGGCCGAGACTAATATAAATCTTGTTAATAACTAATAGACTAACATGTCCTTGGTAGGGGTGTTCAAAAAAACCCTCGAACCTGTGAACCGGACCTGAACCGTATGAACCGAACCTGAAAATAAGGTTAACCGAACCTGAGTTTAGGTTCGGTTCGAACCAACTGAAAATCAGTTCATGGTTCAGTTCGGTTTCTAACTTCATGGTTCTAGGTTAACCGAACCTAAACCGCACTTATATAGCGATTAACCGAATCGAACTCGATTTATAGGTTTAGGCTTAAACTGAACTCAAATACCTAAAAAACTATCATATATTTAGATACAATTTAAGAGGATATCAATAATAATAAATTCACTAGTATTTACTATATTAATTCTTGAGTGAAAAAAAGAAAAGGAAAAAATTACTTTACTTCTATGTTATTAAATGTTAATATTAAACATTGCTATTATAAGTAACAACTAATGCATAACACTCAATACTTCTACTTCAAATAGTAATTAATATGTGTCAAAGTTATTGATCAAAGTATTAAACTATTAATAAAACATTTATTGACTAAATAATATAATCGTTTAGAGATTAATTAAAGAAATTAATGTGTAAAACACATTTATTAAAAATCCTACAATTTTAGTTTTTAAGGCACACATATTAGTTTAGATATTCATGAGATATTATAAACATTAAACTAGCAAGTAATCTGATTCTTAAAATTTATAATATAGTTGCGAATAAATAATAAGAATATAATAATATTGTCTTGTCTAAACACAAACATAGTTTTATTTATTAGAAGCGAATGAAAATGAGTTGATTTAGTATTAGACTATAAGATTGTATTTTTTATACTAATTGCGCTTTTTATAATATAATATTTGAAGTTTTAACTATGATATTAATTGCATTTTCTACATGAGTTACAATAAGAAAAAGGATACTTTTGTGCTTATTAGTTTATTATTATTATTATTTATTTTAACTCGATAACATAAGATTTAATGATGTTAGAAGAATAGTTTTATTATTATTTTAATCAATGAGATCTAGTAGAAGCGATTCGTTCCTCACTATTGCATCCGAGTGACTTTTAGTACAAGAGGTCGAGTGCTTGATTCATTTCGTAGCTCTCTTACTCCAAAGATGGTGGAGACTCTTGTTTGTAGACAAGATTGGTTGAGAAAATCACGAGTTCCTCTTTACGTGGAAGAGAGACTTGAAAAACTTGAACAAATTGAATCGAGCAATCTAATTTACTTTACCTTGTTTTAATATACAAATAAAAAAATCTTTTTCAATTAAAAGAAATAAAGAGTCTAACTCTTTTTATTTTTATTTTCTATAGATGTCGCTTTATGTATAACGGTGAATCATCCTACCATTCTATTCAAAGAATAATTGTTTAATATTTTATCTTTTTCTAGTATGGATCTTTTATAAGACATTGTTTGGCTTATTTTACTTTGCTTTGGTTCAACATATTGGATTAATCTTTGATGGATTTTATATGCGTACTTTTATGAATAATTTGTATTTTTCCACCAATTTTTAAATAATTTTTATCATATATATTGATATGAATAGGTTACGGTTATCACGAGAACCTAACACGAAAATAGGTTAACCAATCCTATAGGTTCTTTAGGTTCGAGTTCGAGTTTAGGTTCGTGAAATTGCGAGAACCCGACATTCGAGTTCGAGTTCGAGTTATTTATGAGCGAATTATGTTATTCTACCATGAACACCCCTAGTCCTTAGTACATGTCTCTTGTCACCATGTGAAGCATGACTTTTCCTTTATGTCTAGCTAATTCCTCGTTGGGTGTGGACATTAAGCTAAAACACACTTAGAAATAGATCTGTTTGATGCTGCAGCTGAACTACTCCGATCTAACTGGTTAAAGCATCATGGTACAAGCAGAGAGTAAATTTCAGCCTGCTGCATTATGCTATGGGAGATTCCCTAAATTATAAGTTAATCCAATCAGTAAATTCACAATTTCATGGGTTTAAATCAAATTACAAATTCACTCCCAAGTGACTAATAATACACTTTAACGAAAATGACCTTGCACGAAATCTTGAGGAGTCATATTCCAACGAAAGAAGGCTGCTTGCTAGTCAGTTGAACTCAAAAGAATAGCCAGGATGGGAGAACAAAAGAGAATGCTAATTAAATTTTTGTATAAATTTAGTCATATTTGTTTATTTTAGGATAAATAATTGAAAATTTGCCCCCACTAAAGCTCACGTCTTGTAATTTGCACCCTGAAGTCAAATAAGATGCAAAATAGGAACGCCCTAGCTTGAAAGTAACAGGAGAAATAGCAGCAGTCATTGAATTTAACCATGGTAAGACTCAATGCCTGGAAATCAGGAAATCCATTTCTGTTATTGATAAATGAATGCATCAAATGCATGTTCAAGATATAGTATGTATACAGACTTTGCATATACAATTTCGACGGAATTTTACAGTCCATATATAGGAATAATCCTGATATATCACTTTACTCGATTCTAACTGCTAACGTATGAGTAGAGATAAATGATAACTGTAATCTTGCTATGGAGACGGTAACTTCTCTTTTTGGTGTGAATGGATGGCATTAGATATGATGAAACCTTTTTATCAAATTATACGACTGTATCCGCAAGTTTCAACATCAGGATATAGTTTACTATATAATGTATCAAACTGACTTTATAATCACATTTATAGCCTGACTTTATAATTACATGGTCCACTTAACATAATACAAGTTGGTATTGGTTAGGTAGGGTGTTATCTTTCAAAACATTTATTATCTTGTTTATCGTTTATGTATATTCTAGAGAAGGCCCACCTCGGGACAACAAGAAAGCCTATCTCATATTCATGTGCGACGCGATTAAGAAAATTGGTGAACAGGTTCATTTTCCAGAAAAATCTTATTGCACAAACGGAAGTAATATCTATGAAAAATGAGAAAGAAAAGAGCGCAAGAATTTATGAAAAAAGAAATATATTTTTATTATTGTGAGAGATTATACAAAGAAAAATATGACAAGAACTACTACGTTACACAACTTTTAACTGTTAGAATATTTAATGACCCATGTGACTTATAATTTAGGTTCCATAAAATACACCTAAGATGATGGTTATTAAGTATTAAATAAAGAGATCTCAAATGAGTTAAAGACCCTTTCCCTCTCTCTTTCAATATGAACTAACATGATGATTGGTTAAAGTATAAATAAGCTTTAGAAACTTAGAAAAGGTTATATTTACTATTGGAGAAACCTAAAATGAGATAAAGAAGAAGAGGGGAAATAAACTTGTATCAAGAACATCAAAATTTTACAAAACGACAAGTATGCCAAAATCATTCGATCCAATAATTATCTTATAATTGGTATTAGAGCTACGATATTGCATGATTTGTTGTCTAACGTGTATCATATTTTGGTATGAATGTGTTTCTGTTTGTTTTGTATAGATAGAGTGCTGCATGATTATGTATTTTTTATGGCATTACTTTCTTTGTTGCACTGCCATGAAAGGAATACAGAAATAGAACATAAACAACGATGTTTTGTTGTTATTTCTCGGATATTAAATGAACTTCATGCGCAATACTTTATCAACATATTAAACAACATATGGATGGATTGTTTAAAAGTTCCAAAAACGAATATGAACTTTCGGCGTTGATATGTATATGTCGACTAACCTTTGGGGTTGATATAATAATGCATAAGAGAACATAAAAAATGAAACAAACCTTCGATGTTAGTATGAAAGGAATGGAAAAGTGATTTTCGTTTTGATGGTTTTTAGATGATAACCGAAACATAATGGTTATAGATGGATAGTTTAGATTAAGGGTAATACACAATAGAGAGAAACGAAAATATAAAACCGCTATTTTTCGTTATGAAAAGAAACCATCCTATGTGATTATAATGGTGACAAGAGATACTCTGGGTAAGACTTAGGGTGGTTTCGATATGAAGAGAAACGGTATAAAGAGAAATACTAAGAAACAGACAAACGAAACAATGAAAAAATAGACCAGCGTACATCTAGTGAAGAAGATGAGGTGCGAGCAGTAAAGTTATGAGTACCGTACTAGGCTCGATACCGGATTGAGTTCTGGAACAAAACTCAATCCGGTATCGGTCAGTATCGAGTACAGTTTCGGGTAATTTTTTAAATTTATAAATTAGTCCCTAAAATTTTTAAAATTTACAAAGTAATCCATTAGTATATTGTACAGTTGTACTGTATACCTCACTAGTTTACTGTTTACATCAACCATGTTTTCAAAAATCTTAATAATAAATAATAATGAGTTAATGACAACTAATATGAAATAACAATAATTTTAAATATTTCACATATAAATAATAACCACAATTAATATAAACAAAGACAATCATCATCATATAATTATAAAATTAAAAATAATACAGATTATTAAAAATATTACAATAATACAATTTCATCATTTTAATAAATAATATTACATCAAAAGATTCAAAACATCCAATAAAAAAACAATAAATATCGTTAAACAATTTACAAATAGAGTTGATGACGAAGAAATAATCAAGTAGAAGTTAAACTTTAAACAAAAACATTACAGTTACATTACATATATAGAATTTAACATAAACATCAAATACAATTAAAATTAAAAGAAGAGGAAAAACAAAAACCTAGAATTCAATTGTCAATAGGAGGAAACTCGTTAGAACTACACTAACCCCAGTGATCATTTAGTATAAAATCCTCATCATTGAGAGGAGTTTCTTCATCATTATCATTCAAATTTAATGCATCAAATGACATCTCAATGCTTTTCCATCCAAGATTATCTTCCAAATCTAAATCATTCATATAAACCAAATTGGGTTCTTCAGAAACCCAATCCATCAAAACATTAATATTATCAATTGCAATTGGATCATTTGAATTACTTGTGCTATTAAGACTCCTAGTAAACAATTAAATTTAATTATTAGAAAATTATAAGAAATTATATCGAAATTAATAATGATAATAATAAAAATAACATACCTTTCCCGAAGCTTTAAATTGTAACGAACATAGACCAAGTCATTCAATCTCTTATGTTCCAATCTATTCCTTTTCTTTGATTGAATAAATTCAAATGTGCTCCAGTTTCGTTCACACCCGGTTACACTCACACATTGACTTAAAATTTGAATCGTATACCTTTTCAATTCTGGAACACTATTTCCGAATTGATCCCACCAAGAAGATGCAAGTTATAAGATAACAAAAGTAGTGTTATAAATAAAATAAAGTGATAATAAATTTTCAACAAATAAGAAATAAGAAATAAGTAATACCTAGAGAGAGTGTTCCTCTTTGTCAAGTAGCAATCGACATTCCAAAATCCCTACAAGACAACTTATAAGCTCCATTTGTGAGCTTAAAAGATCTTACATTGCATCATGAGGAACAATTATTGTAATTGTGAAAAGCATTCATCTACTAACTTCAGCTTGCTTTGCAAGATCCAGTCTAAAATACACAATAGAATTCGAAAATGCCCCAGGTGCAAACAATGGAGAAGAAAGTTGTCTTTCCCTTCTCTCATTAATGATTGAGAGATATGGTATGTATAAAGAAGGCTTATTTTTCATATTGGCCTTGATTGCTTCCGTCGTTCTCTCCATAGCATCAAAAATATAACCCATTGTTGGCTTTTGTTCACTATTAGCCAACCGAAGCACCCTCACTAAACGCTCAAAAACTCGAATAACAAATTGACATTGCGACTAAAATTCTCTTTCTTCTAGTATAATACTACAAACCTCCATTCCAGCATTAGATCTAACATGCTGAGATGCAACCCACTTATCACTTGTAAACATTTGCCTTAACTCTTTCTTCATCGAAACAAAAGACTGAAGTGATAGAAAATTTGTTGCAAATCTTATCACAGTAGGGCGACACAAATTTCTATCATTGGTAAATTTCTTTCTCATCAAATTCAAAACCTATGTACGATTATAAATGAATTTTTTCACATTTTTAACCTTCTACATAGTCTCATCAATAACAGGAAAATACCTAGGATCTCCTATATTCTCCAACATTAAGTTAATGAAATGTGCAACACAAGGGGTCCAAAAAAAATTATAGGTATTATGTAACCTTTTCCCTGCCACTTTATAAGTGGAATCATTGTTAGTAATAAACTGAACAATTTTTTCCAGCTCTACTTCATTCACAACTTCATCAAATACCCCAAACAAAGTCTCAACATTTCTAATAAGGCCAGATGGGTCGATATATTTCAAAAACATAGAGCCATTTAAAGAATAAACCAAAAATTTTATAATAAGCTCTTGTCTCCTATTTGTCCAACCATCATACATAATTGAACATCCATAAGTACCCCAACTCACTCTTCTTTCAGCCAAATTAGTTCTAATTTAAGAAATAACACATCTCAAAAGTTTACCTTTTGAGTCATCAATCAATGGCCCTTTGTATCCTGGACCATAAGAAGCTATTGCATCTATCATAGGTTGATAATAATAAGACTAAGAAGCATTGAATGACAAACCTATGTCATACCACCATCTAACTACTTCCATATCGACATTGTGAGTTGCATCTCTTGATTGCATTGCACTACGAATTGAAGGTTAGGCTCCAGGAGTTGTTCGTGGTGCAAAGAAACTAGTCACCTGCCTTCTTCTCTTCCTCATATCAGATTCTTCATGATCCTGAGATGGAACACTACCAGTACCAGTACCACTTCCAACTTTAACATTTCCATAATCACCACAGAAACCAGAAAACGAACTTCCACTATCAATTTCAAAATTCAATCTTTCCCTTCTATGTTTCTCAAATTGACGTTCATCAAGCAATGTTTTCATCTGTCACTTCATACAATGACTTACTTTTTTACATGCTTCCACATCTCCTTTAACCCCAGCTAAGTGCCTTTTCAATCGGGTAATTCCTCTACCTTTCAAATGCTTGTTACAAAACAAGCAAATGGTATGATTCTTTTGACCGAAAACTATACCAGCGTGAGCCCAAGTTGGATCACTGTATCTTCTTGAAGTAGGTTGATCGGGAGTATTTGAACTTCCTTCCATTTATCTGTATACAAAAATAAATAACACATAATTTCAGTACACAACGACAATATGCATATCTATCTTATATAATATAACTCATTCTGTATAAGTCAAAAGCTAACAATTTAAAACATTCAACATATATAATAAGTAACATAGAACATACTCCAACACTTTGCAATTTCAACAATTACAAAACAATCATAATTCCATTTCCATTTCCAACAATTTCCAATTCCAATAATCATAAAATGTTCATTATTGTATTTCCATTCCTAACAATTTATAACAATTTCTAATTCCAACAATCACAAAACATTCATTATTGTATTTCCATTCCTAACAATTCCTAACAATTTCCAATTTCAACAATCACAAAACATTCATTATTATATTTCCATTCCTAACAATTTCTAACAATTTCCAATTCCAACAATCACAAAATTTTCATTATTGTATTTCCATTCCTAACAATTTCTAACAATTTCCAATTCCAACAATCACAAAATATTCATTATTGTTTTTCCATTCCTAATAATTTTGAACAATTTCTAATTCCAACAACCACAAAACAATTATGGTTCATGATTCCATTATCAATTCTAACAATTTCCAACTATCACAAAACAATCATAGTTCCATTACTAATCCCAACAATCACAAAACATTCATAATTCCATTACCAATTCTAACAATTTCCAATTTCAACAATCACAAAACAGTCTTAATTCCATTTCCATTCTAACAATAACTAAAAATTTTCAATCCCAACAATTACAAAACAATCATAATTTCATTATCAAATCTGACAATTTCCAACAATCATGATTCCATTACCAATTCCACAAATTTCCAACAATCATGATTCTATTACCAATTCTAACAATTTCTAATTACAACAATGACAAAACATTCATAATTCCATTTCCATTTCTAGCATTTCCAAACACTTTCCATTTTCAATTCCAACAATTATCAACAATTCGCAATTCCATTTCCAACACAATATTTAGCGTGTATAATTTTCTTTACTATATATCAAATATGAAAAGACAACCTAAATGTGTAGTTTATCATTATAATTAATGATTAAAAGTGAAAAAAGTGTTCAAATAGTTTCCTTAAATATGTTGTAAACTATGTATGTAATTGTAAATAGAATTGGATGTAAATGATTATTTTACCAAAATAAAAATCAACAAAAATTAATACTTTAATTTTGTGATTTGATTTTATATATTTTATATAATAAAAGTTCAAACATATATTTCTAAACTTTTATTAAAATTGTAAATTTTAGTTAATATGCATTATATTTTATTAATTATAAAATTGATTTTATATATTTTAGTTTTGCATATACCAATTGCATTTAACTTCTAAAGTTCTAAGTTCTAACAAGATAATTATTTATAATTATACATAAAATTTTCAACTGATAACAATGGTCCAAAATTCAAGGCCAATACTAAAGACAACTTACAAAATAACATACTTTCATTTCCAATTTTTAGTTTTCTCAAAATCAACAACTATACTATATTACTATATCAGACTACTAGTAACAGTATACCCATTTCCAAATTCCAAATCACAAATACAGAATTGTAACTTCAACTTCAATTCTTCAATAATACACCTTCTGCAGAATTAACTTCAAGTCTTCATTAATCACAACACAAAACCCTTCGAGCAACTTCAACTTCAACTAGGCTTCAACTTCAACTTCCTTCCATTTAGGTCAGCACAGCAGCATACGACATACCCAATTTCAACTTCAATTTTCAACCCATCACCAGTAGAAATACAACCAATTCAGAAACACAAGCAATCCCAATACGACAATGCCATCGACATTCAACAATAACAATCACAAATTCATCATCAAAATTTCAGAAATCCATCATTCAACACAATAAAAAATTAAATCAAGTATGAAAAACATGATAAATGACAGAAAAACACACCCAAAAAATCCTTCAGTGGTGCGACTGGTGGTTTGGTGGGGCGGCAGTGCGGTGGACCTCAGCTGCGACGGTGATGACTGTAGTGAGCGGTGGCATCTTCGAGCGGCGTGGACTAAGGTTGAAGATAAGCTATTGGGCACCGTTGCCGGAACCTAACTCTTGCGAAAATATCATAAGACTCTCATATCTTTTCTTCTTCACACTCTTTAATACATTACATACAACTAATTTTCATCACTCACATTTCAATACCCTTAAAACCAAGGGTTTTACAAAACTATAATGGCCCTTCAAGCCACATTACAAAATAATCTGAAATCTCAAAATACAAAAATTACATGAACTACAAATTCTTGAAATTTGACTAAAGCCTTGTGTTTTCAAAAACTAACTCAAAATACATCATAAGCAAATTTGGAGTGATGCCTTGGCTCTCTTTCACTCCATCTCTTGCTCATCACTTAGATGTGGGGACAGGCAAGGGATGAGCTTGAAAGCTCGTGCGTAACAGTTTATAATGGAAAAATAAGCAAAAACTATTGAAAACGTTCACTTGTCATAGAAAATCTTCATATGGTTTTTAAAACACATGTACCTTAGGCTTTCAGCCAAATTTCACAAGTTGCAAAAACATGAATGCATATAAAATGGTTTGGGTAAGTCCAAAAACATGGCGCACTACACATTTTCAATAAAATGGTCCTGTGTAGTCATGAATTCTTGAGGGAGTCCTCGAGGGAACTCCATGCCACTAACGGGCAAGCGGGAGAAGCCTATACTTAGGTCAATGTGCACGTGACGGTTCTTGAGGGACTACCACAAACCCACATAACACATGTATCATTACTGTTGGATTTATGTAAATATAGTGCCCTGGAAAGCAAGTGTATTTACATGTAACTTTATCTTCTTCAGTTACAGTTTTGTAATGAAAATATTTATTATTAATAAAACAAAAGAGTTTGGTTTTATCTGTATGAGCATTATATATCTGGTCATAAGGTACCAAGATTCATTTGTAAGTAATATACATATACATAGAGATGTATGGGAAACATGTATATTATTAGAATCTAAATTAATTGATTCACAGTTGAATAATCAAGTTGGTCGTTTGATTATGGTTTAGACTGTAGTGTTGCGATTTATCTCCATATAAGTAAAGGAGTTTACTTAAAGGAATGATGAGTTTCATATCATGATAGTAGTAGACTATCGATAATGGCACTATTAAATGAATTGAATCAAGTATGTTTTCAAGAATAAAGTGGGTCGTTACTTTAATCTTAAAACATACAACTTAAGCATTCGCTATTATGAACCACAATCTTGATGAGTGGTGAACTCATATGTGTTTCATTATAATTCTTGATATGATCGGAATGGATTTTTACAGGTATTAATCCAAAGGTTCGCATGTTGGAATTATTAATTGAAACATGTATCGTGAACATTCACTCAAATAAAGAGTTTATAGTGTTATCATCTCTTCTAGATGTTTTAAGGAGATTTGGTGATTAAATGGCGCCAGAGGTTTGATGGACTAGCTACCCATCAAGTCTTAACACTAAGATGAGATCTTATGTGTTAATCACCATATAAAGTAAAATGAGAGATCTAGAAGGAAAAACTAACATAAGGGAAAAACGGTAATTTTACCCTTTGTTGTGCGGATGGCTATAATAAGGTTCTAAATAGGGTTTGCAATTGGACATATTATCATAATATTTAATAATTCAAGAGTTCAACTAATTGTCTTTAGTGGAATGACATTTAGTTAATAAGCTAGAATTAATTCCAATGAGATTGAATTATTTCTGGGCTTATTGGAGCTTGAATTATCAAAGTCCAATAAGATTCCCCACTTGGCTTTAAGGAAGGTTATCAAGCTAAGTAAGAAGTAGTTTGGAGGCTTTAAAAATCCATAATTGAATGATGAGCTTATACTAATTAATGGTTAATTGGAAGCCCATATGTTCATTTAGAAATGGGCTTGTTTTGGTTTAATGTAATTGATTAGATTAATTATATTAAAACAATTTTTTTAATGGAGAAGAAGCAATTTGAAATTGTGTTAGGTTAGATGTGTAACCACACATTTGACATTAAAATACTAAATAAAGATGGTCTTTATTATGGTTCATCATTATTAAATGGAGTTATGAACTTACCATTAAATGGTTTAATGGTTGGCTTTTAATGTTGGCATGTAACCTATTTGCATTCATTAGATTAAAGATGAAAGATGTGCATTAGATGGACCATCTTCCTTCTTTCTTCTTGCCAAAACCGAAATGGGTATTCAATTATAGGTTATGGTCTTTTCAAATAGCCATTTTAAAGATAAATGAAGTAAGTCTCATTTATTGGCTATTTGATGAGTGATTAATGTAAGAAGTGATGCATTGGATGCCTCTCACTCTTTCCATTCATGCATATTTCGAAATTGAGATGTAAGAAAGGATTCTTGCATGGTTTTTAGACATTATCTCCTTTCATGCAAGGTAGAACCGAAATTCCTAAGTGAAAGAATTGAAAGAGTTTCAATTTTGGTTCTTCTTCTTCTAAGAAAATCTCCTCCAAATATTTCTTCTCCTTTCCCACCAAAGGATTTTGTTAACCTATTTGTCCTTGAAGAACAAGTGGTAAATCTAATTGGTTGAGGATACTACAACAAGGAAGAAGATAGATTGCTAAAGGAAAAGACTCAAAGGCAAAGGATTTGGATATAAGAAGGAGAGGATAAGCAATGAGGATTTAAAGTCAGTAGCAAAGGAGTCGGTAATTCCTTTTATCTTGTTCTTGGTTTTATTATCCTTATACCATATCATGTATGGATTAGCATGTTGATTTGGATATATTGCTTCCGCTGCAAGATGATTTCTTAAAAAGTTTTGAAATCTATCGTTTCTCCATACTAAGCATGTTTTCTTTTTCCGATCCAACAATTGGTATCAGAGCCGGTTTTTCATGCATGATTTCGGTTCCTATATGGTGGATGCATGGGTTGGCAATCTTTTTATGTATACTGCATATTTTTATGTGATAGAAATATATATGGTGTATGTTGCTCTTTTGGTTGTCCATAGAAGTTAAATTTTATCTTGTAAGATTTCTTCATTTGGTTGTAACAAGGAGGGTGGTCTGTCATCACCATGTTTCCTCCTTAGTTTCTTTTTTCTATTTTATTTGATTTTGTAATGTACAAATTGATGTAATGATGAAGAAGGAGCAGCCATGGATTGAAGAAATGGAAAGGTAAAATTTTCAGTGTATCCTTTTGTGTTTTGGCATAAGTTTTGTGAAAACTAAGTTGCTGGAATTTTTGTTTCAATGAATCATATTTCAGTTATGATTGGAAAACAAGTGCTGGTTTTTTGTTTCAAAGAATCCAATTTCGGTTTTGCTAAAATACTAAGTGCTGTTTTTAATTTTCATGAAATGAGTTTCGGTTTTAATAAAACTAGTGCTGGGATTTTTTGTCAAAACAAAGATTTGGTTTTCTAAAAATCTAGTGCTGGAATTTTATTTTTCAAAATGACAAAATTCTAATTTCATAAATGCCATTACATTTTGTTTACCGAATGGGCCGGATCATGTTAACGAAGAGTTCGAAGCGGAAGATCCAAGATGAAGAAGCATATTTTGGGCCTAAAAGGCTTGTAATTATTTTATGTTTCTAGGATGGACAATCAAAAGTGGCTTTATTAATTCATGTGATGAATGGAGAAATGAATGCTTGTAATATGTGATATTATGTGATTGCATGTCATTTAGAAAATTGTCAACCCTAGGCCTTGCCATGCATTCATTATGTATGAGATATATAATGAAACAATATAGGATGGATAATAAATTGCATCTAGACAAGATGATATTTAAAACTTAAAGCCCAAAAAGATTGAGTGGGAGAGGATGCTCCTGTGAGAGTCCACGGTCTCCAAATGATGGCCCGTTTGCATGTGGTGAAGTGTTACTCCCCATCGGAGGGCATGGATCATAGATCTTGCATGGTTTGGGTCTCCTTAAGGATAAGTCCACTTAATGATAGCAAATGTGACCTCCCACCGAGGCATGATTTGTAGGTATCTTTAGTGAATGAATCAAATGGTTATACACTCAACATTTTTTATCAATAAACCGCCCACCGTAGCTCTGTTGGTAAAAGTATGGACCAAATTAAGACGCTTCTTAAAAATTGAGCATGAGATGCTTGGTAGTTTTTGAGTGGGAGGGTCCCAGCTTTTCTTTTAATAGATAAGATGGCTCACCGTCACTTAGTCCGTTATAGATAAGAAAAATAACCGTCAGATAATGTTTTAATTTTTAAGTTTTGTTAAATCTATCATCATGCATACATGCATCATGATTTTATACAAAGTTCCATAAATTGTTGACTAGTATGCTCATGTTTTAATAATTTATATTTTCGACATAATCAACCACAAAATGAATCCACTCACCCCGCTTCTTGACTAATAACAAATTGAAAATGGAGACAAGTTTAATGAATGGAGACGTAACCTTGACATTGTTCTTCAATATGAACGTATTTCATGGGTGTTAACGAAAATGAGCCTACACCTCTAAGTGGAGATGCAACTCTGAACAAGTCCAACAACATGAGCGTTGGCGAGAATCTCGACAAGACTACTAAGTGTTATATTCTGCTTCGTCACGCAGATATTGCAAAAGCAAATTGCTTGTATAAAAACTGCTAGTGTAATGGTCCATCACCTACATGAGATGTTTGGTGTGAGGACTAGGTCTGCAAGAGTGAAAGCTATCCAAACCTTTCATAATCTCAGACAAAAACCTGGTGAATCGGTGCGGGATTACATGATGAAGGTAATCTATACGGTCACTGAGGCTGAGATGCTTGGGGCGGATATGGATACGGATACGCAGATGATTATGATCATCAATAGCTTAAACTCTTCTTTTCAGCAGTTTAAGTTGGACTATGAGCTCAACAGCAAGGATTACACCTTGAGTGAGTTGATGAATACCCTCTAGAGCACGGAGGAAATATTGAATATTAAGGCTCATGGGCTAGAAGCTAATGTAGCTTCTTCTTCTAAGCCCAAGGGTAAGGGTAAGGAAAAGAAGAAGGGTCCAATGAAAAAGAAGGCCCAAATAGGGGTCAAGGCCAAACCTATGAAAAAGAAGGCCAAAGAGAACATCAAAGGAAAATGTTTCCACTGTGATGAGATGGGCCACTGGAAAAGAAACTGTCCAGTCTACCTAGAGTCCCTCAAAAGCAAACAAGGTATGGGCTTCCTAAGTTTGTTAGGAACTAGAAATGTGGCAGATTTATCTACTTCTTGGATATTAGATTCAGGAGCCACTAACCATGTTTGTAATTCTTTGCAGGGTTCAATGAAGGAAAAGACTTCCTAAAGGCCGCTTCAAGTTAAGATAGCAGATGGTTCCTATGTTTCAGCAGAATCGGTGGGAGTAGTTATCTTGGACTTTCCTAGTGGTCATAGGTTATATTTGGAAGATGTTTATTACATGCCAATGATTGTAAGGAACATGATTTACATTTTTGTCTAATAAAATCTGGCTATTCCTTATATTTTGAAAAGGTTGTTTCAATATATGAGAATAAGGATTTTATTTGTGAAGCGATAATTAAACAGGATTTTTTATAGAACCTATGAAAGGCTCACTAAACACCACATAATTGATAAAACCAAGACAATCCAATATCTCTAGCATTAATTCAAAGTATCTGTGGCATCTAAGGATGGGTCATATCAATCGAAAAGACTTGACAAAGCTAGTAAAGGATGGGATCCTTATGGGCTTGGATAGTGATCCATTACCCACTGTGAATCTTGTATTGAAGGAAAATGACAAAAGCCTCATTTCCTTCTAAAGGAAACAGATTTGAATCCACATTGGACATGGTACATACTGATGTGTGTGGGCCCATGAATGTACCAGCTAGAGGAGGTTATGAATATTTCATAACTTTTATAGATGATTACTCAAGACATGGCTATTTGTATTTGATGCATTAAAAGAGTGAATCTTTTGAAAAGTTCAAAGAATTCAAAGCTGAAGCTGAGAAGCAACTTGGCAAGCCATTAAAACAACTTCGATCGATCGAGGTGGTGAGTATTTATCCGGAGAGTCCCAAGAATATTTAATTCACAATGGAATTGTTTCAATTTGTCGACTCCTCGTACACCTCAACAGAATGGTGTAGCGAGAGGAGAAATAGAACTCTATTCAAATGGTAAGATCAATGATGTCCTATGCTAGCCTTCCAGAATCGTTACGGGATATGCCATAAAAACAAGAACATATCTTCTTAACTTTGCTCCATCCAAATCGGTGCCTAAAACACCTAGGGAGTTGTGGATCGCCGAGTGCCTTCATTGAGGCACTTGAGGACTTGGGGCTGTCCACCCATGTTTTAAAGCCTGAATCCACAAAGATGGAACCAAGGTCAAGTATGTTTGTTTGTAGGATATCCCACGGAACTCGAGGGTACTATTTTACAAATCCTCATGATAGGAAGGTATTTGTGTCGACAAATGAAAACTTCTTAGAGGAAGAGTTTGTGAGAAATCACAAAGGAAGAAGTGAAGTAGTACTAAAGGAGTTAGCAATTTCATCCAAACCAAGAGTTGTTTTGGATATGACGAACAAGATGTCGAAATGGATTCAAGAGTTGAATCGAAGTGCAACTGAACATCAAGATGTGCCTAGACGTAGTGGGAGGGTTGTGAGACAACCAGATAGGTATCTCGGGTTTAGGAGAAGGCTTAATTGCCATCTCGGACTAAGAAGAAACAGATCCGTTACGTATACACGTGCTATTAATGATGTTGATGCAAGAAAATGGCTCAAGGCAATGGAATCGAAATAGATTCTATGTATACTAATGAAGTCAGGTCCTTGTAGATCTACCACCAGTGTCTAAAACCATAGGTGTAAATGGATCTACAAAAGGAAAAGGGGATCGGATGGAAAGGTAGAGACCTTTAAAGCTAGATTGGTAGCTAAAGGCTATACTCAAAAGGAGGGTATAAACTACGAGGAGACTTTTTCTCTAGTTGTCATGCTTAAGTCCATCAGGATTCTTTTGGCCATAGCAGCCTATTTCGATTATGAAATATGGAAAATGGATGTCAAGACCGCATTTCTGAATGGAGATCTTGAGGAGACCATTTATATGGCCCAACCAGAAGGATTCATTGAGCTAGGTAATGAGCATAAGGTTTGCAAGTTGCAAAGGTCCATTTATGGACTTAAGCAAGCATCTAGGTCTTGGAACATTAAGTTTGATAAGGCTATCAAAACCTATGGGTTCATACAAAACCTAGAAGAGCCTTGTGTTTACAAAAGAATACAAGAAGATAAGGTTACTTTCCTAATCCTGTATGTTGATGACATTCTGCTCATTAGGAATGATGTGGGAATGTTACCTGCGGTTAAGGGATGGCTGAATGAACAGTTTTCAATGAAGGATTTGGGAGAGGCTACCTATGTTCTAGGGATCAAACTTATAAGGGATCGTAAGAACAAGAAGATAGTTTTGTCTCAACTAACCTACAATGAGAATATGCTCAATAAGTTCGCCATGCAAGATTCCAAGAGGGGTTTCACTCTTACTAGACATGGAATCAAACTTTCAAAGGAACAAGCACATAAAAACCTAGAGGAGGTTGAACGCATGCGTAACATTCCATATGCTTCGGCAGTTGGTAGTTTGATGTATGCAATGTTGCACTAGACCGGATATCTCATTACGCAGTGGGACCGGTAGCGATTTCATCCAATCCAGAATGGAACATTGAATCATGGTTAAGTGTATATTTAAGTATCTTCGTAGGACGAAGAACTTAATGCTTGTTTACTCGAAGTAATCTTATTCCGACAGATATACGGATTCGATTTCCAATCGATGTTGATTCAAGGAAATCAACTTCGGTTCTATATTTACTTTAGGAGGTGGAGCCATAGTTTGGAGGAGTGTCAAGCAATCTTGTATTGCTGATTCGACTATGGAGGTTGAGTATGTTGTCTGCTTGTGAAGAAGCAAAAAGGAAGCGATCTGCTCTAAGTTCCTAAATGATTTGGAGGTAGTTCGAGGCGTAAAAGCCATTACACTTTATTGTGATAATAGTGGGGCAGTGGCTAATTCTAAAGAACCTCGGAACCACAAAGCTGCCAAACACATTGAGCGAAAGTATCATCTCATAAGGGAGATAATACAACGTGGAGAAGTGGATGTGGTAAAGATTCCTACAGAGCAAAACCTTGCTGATCCGTTCACAAAGACATTGATTCAAAAGAGCTTTGAGGGTCACCTAGAAGGGATGGGAATGAAGGATATGTCAAACTTGCTTTAGGGCATGTGGGAGATTGTTGGAGTTATGTAAATATAGTGCCCTGAAAAGCAAGTGTATTTACATGTAACTTTATCTTCTTCAGTTACAGTTTTGTAATGAAAATATTTATTATTAATAAAACAAAAGAGTTTGGTTTTATCTGTATGAGCATTATATATCTGGTCATAAGGTACCAAGATTCATTTGTAAGTAATATACATATACATAGAGATGTATGGGAAACATGTATATTATTAGAATCTAAATTAATTGATTCACAGTTGAATAATCAAGTTGGTCGTTTGATTATGGTTTAGACTGTAGTGTTGCGATTTATCTCCATATAAGTAAAGGAGTTTACTTAAAGGGAATGATGAGTTTCATATCATGATAGTAGTAGACTATCGATAATGGCACTATTAAATGAATTGAATCAAGTATGTTTTCAAGAATAAAGTGGGTCGTTACTTTAATCTTAAAACATACAACTTAAGCATTCGCTATTATGAACCACAATCTTGATGAGTGGTGAACTCATATGTGTTTCATTATAATTCTTGATATGATCGGAATGGATTTTTACAGGGTATTAATCCAATGTCTGCATGTTGGAATTATTAATTGAAACATGTATCAGGGAACATTCACTCAAATAAAGAGTTTATAGTGTTATCATCTCTTCTAGATGTTTTAAGGAGATTTGGTGATTAAACTGGCGCCAGTAGTTTGATGGACTAGCTACCCATCAAGTCTTAACACTAAGATGAGATCTTATGTGTTAATCACCATATAAAGTAAAATGAGAGATCTAGAAGGAAAAACCAACATAAGGGCAAAATGGTAATTTTACCCTTTGTTGTGCGGATGGCTATAATAAGGTTCTAAATAGGGTTTGCAATTGGACATATTCTCATAATATTTAATAATTCAAGATTTCAACTAATTTTCTTTAGTGGAATGACATTTAGTTAATAAGCTAGAATTAATTCCAATGAGATTGAATTATTTCGGGCTTATCGAGCTTGAATTATCAAAGTCCAATAAGATTCCCCACTTGGCTTTAAGGAAGGTTATCAAGCTAAGTAAGAAGTAGTTTGGAGGCTTTAAAAATCCATAATTGAATGATGAGCTTATACTAATTAATGGTTAATTGGAAGCCCATATGTTCATTTAGAAATGGGCTTGTTTTGGTTTAATGTAATTGATTAGATTAATTATATTAAAACAATTTTTTTTTAATGGAGAAGAAGCAATTTCGAAATTGTGTTAGGTTAGATGTGTAACCACACATTTGACATTAAAATACTAAATAAAGATGGTCTTTATTATGGTTCATCATTATTAAATGGAGTTATGAACTTACCATTAAATGGTTTAATGGTTGGCTTTTAATGTTGGCATGTAACCTATTTGCATTCATTAGATTAAAGATGAAAGATGTGCATTAGATGGACCATCTTCCTTCTTTCTTCTTGCCAAAACCGAAATGGGTATTCAATTATAGGTTATGGTCTTTTCAAATAGCCATTTTAAAGATAAATGAAGTAAGTCTCATTTATTGGCTATTCGATGAGTGATTAATGTAAGTGATGCATTGGATGCCTCTTACTCTTTCCATTCATGCATATTTCGAAATTGAGATGTAAGAAAGGGTTCTTGCATGGTTTTTAGACATTCTCTCCTTTCATGCAAGGTAGAACCGAAATTCCTAAGTGAAAGAATTGAAAGAGTTTCAATTTTGGTTCTTCTTCTTCTAAGAAAATCTCCTCCAAATATTTCTTCTCCTTTCCCACCAAAGGATTTTGTTAACCTAGTTGTCCTTGAAGAGCAAGTGGTAAATCTAATTGGTTGAGGATACTACAACAAGGAAGAAGATAGATTGCTAAAGGAAAAGACTCAAAGGCAAAGGATTTGGATATAAGAAGGAGAGGATAGCGCAGCGAGGATTTAAAGCTGTAGCGAAGGAGTCGGTAATTCCTTTTATCTTGTTCTTGGTTTTATTATCCTTATACCATATCATGTATAGATTAGCATGTTGATTTGGATATATTGCTTCCGCTGCAAGATGATTTCTTAAAAAGTTTTGAAATATATCGTTTCTCCATACTAAGCATGCTTTCTTTTTCCGATCTAACAATTACTTGTAAACTTGTGTTGCCCAAAAATGAAACTTCTTGAAAACTTGAGTTTCATGAGTAAACAATATTTTATATGCGCTTTCAAAACTTGATTTCATAAACTTGCTATTCTTTTTAGAAATCACTTGAAGAATCTCTTTATAAACCATTACACAGTTCATGTAGCAAACATATAGCAGATTTCACAAATCATGCAAAAGCAAAAGATGCAACACTTATGATACAATTGAAATCAGTAAACTTTTTTGCGTTAAAGGAAAATAGTAGTGGCTTATTTACTCTATTATAAACATGTACCCACCTTGATTTCATTGCTTATAGACTTTCTCAGAATGTCTCTTCTCTTTGTAAATAACCTGAGGTCTCTAAGGCTCTTTCTTGGTGTATTATTAATGTGTGCTCCGTGAGCTGATCTAACTGAAATAAGTTTCTTCGATCCCTTTTGGTTCTTCACTAAATGAAAAGATCCTTGGCTCAAATGGAAGCTCTTCTCTTCCTCTACCTTTTTCTCTTCTAGAACAACATCAAAATCTCTCTTTTAAGCTAAGGAAATTGAAACCCTAGCTTGTTTTCTCCTCTTTCTCTCTTTCTCTTTTTCTCTTTTTCTCTTTATATTTCTCTCTCTTTTTCATGATATTCTCTCTTTCTCTTTCTTTCTCATTTTGTTACTCTCTTTTTCTCCCCTACCATTCATGTTTTTCTTCTTCATTTATAAGCAAGACAATACTTCTTCTTCCATTTATGCCCTTAATGATTGAGAATTATCCCATTTGCCCTTCCATTTATGCCTTATGTCTTTCATACTTAAGTGTCTTGCCAAAAACACCCTTAAATATTCTGACAAAACTATTTCTTCTAGAAAAGTGTTCTTCCTTTTCTTAAGTTCCCAAGGACACCAAAATCAATCCATTTGGTTCAGTGATTAGAAAGATACACTTCAAACATGTTTGGACTACTCTTGTCCAAATCAGTATACTATGCACAACTTCTATCTAACGTTTAAAACTCTTAGGAACTGAATTAGATTTCAACTTCTTCATACCATTTGTATCTCCATGTATCTAGTTTATCTTTAAAAAAGAACTATCTTATTTAGAGCTCTACTAATCCATAAATCATAAAAATACTAAATTATGTTCAGTGGAATAAAACCAATTCATAGTATTTTAAAACACACACTGTACTTGTCCCACGTTTTTCACTCAATCTCTCTCACTTCATTTCAGATGGCTAATATTGTTAGTGTAGATGTAGATAAATGTCTTAAGAGTCCAATGATTTAAGAATCAAGTCATTTGAGTGTTTAGAGAAGAAGTTATGGTCAAAACAATCCAATATGGTTTGATTCTTAATCATATTGAACCTATCGTGGGACAATTAGTATAACTTTCTCTACAGATATACGATTTAGTTATTCTTTAGATGGTTTGAAAAATGACTTCTAGAGATACAACTTTAATGAAGACCTTGAAGACAAATTCCATCTTCTGAAGGATCAAAAATGGAACATAATATACAAGACAAACAGTAACCCAAAAGAAGTTTATGAACAGTAACACAGAAGATGTTTTACAATTGTCATAACTTTCTCTACAGATATCTGATTTAGGTGTTCTTTAGATGGTTTGAAAGAGGACTTCAATAGCTACAACTTTCATGAAGAACTAGAAGAAAAATTCCATCTTTTAAGGGATCAAAATGGAATAGAAGATATAAGATGAATAGTAACCTATAAGAAGTTTATGAACAGTAACACAAAAGATGTTTTACAATTGTCATAACTTTCTCTACAGATATTGGATTTAGGTGTTCTTTGGATGTTTGAAAGGGGACTTGAAGGTCTACAACTTTTATGAACACCTTGAAGATAGATTCTGTCTTCTGAAGGGTCAAAAATGGAACAGAAGATAGGTACAAAGAAGCGAAAAGACAAAAGAAGCAAAAAGACAGAAGATAGCAAAACATAGAAGAAGACACAGAAGAAACGAAAGACAGAAGAAGCAAAAGAAAGAAGAAGTCAAAAAATAGAAGAAGAAAAAGGCAGAAGAAGTGAAAAGGCAGAAGAAGCAAAAAGACAAAAGAAGCGAAAAGACAGAAGAAACAAAACACAGAAGAAGCGAAAAGGCAAAAGAAGCAAAAAGATAGAAGAAGTGAAACACAGGAAAAGCGAAAAGGCAGAAAAAGCAAAAAGATAGAAGAAGTGAAAAGACAGAAGAAGCAAAACATAGAAGAAGTGAAAAGGCAAAAAAAGCAAAAGGACAGAATAAGTGAAAAGACAGAAGAAGCGAAACACAGAAGAAGCGAAAAGTCAGAAGAAGTAAAACAAAGACGATTCAAAACACAGAAGAAGATAACATCATCACAGAAGAAACACAGAAGGAGATGATGTCATCATAGAAGAAGTAAAAAGACAAAAGAACATATCTTCCATTTTAAAGGCTATAACTTTCAGCTCTGATGTCCAAAGTTTCCATACTATATATCGTTGGAAAGCTAAAGGGAAGATCTACAACTTTCTAGAAGACACATTTGCATAAATCAGCCTAGATTAATCCAGATTTTTCTCCGAATTCAGAAAATGAATTTACATTCATCCAATGTACTGCACCTAATTCTCAACTTCATCACAATTTTTGAGTTTCTTAAAGACAGGATTTAAATTCTATGTCTTAATAAGAAATGTAGTCATATATTTCTAGTTTAATCCAAAACAAGAATCATCTCGTTTGGATAACTAGAGAAAAGTTGTGGCTAAAAGACTGAAACATACTCCATAAAAATTTTCCAGATCAACCATCCATTTTATTTCACAATCTTTCCTTAGCTCAAATCATACTGAGATCACTTTTTCTACTTCATTTACTCCTCAATCTCAACTCTATTTCAAATCAATATCATCCATAAGGAAATTTTAAATCCATGATTAATCATGAACACCAATAATAGAACATACACATGTGTACATATTCTTCATCAACTTACTACACACATTCAATTTCATTTTTGTTCTCATTCTACTTCTAACTTTCACCTTAATTCTTCCCATTTGGAAAGCTCTTATCTACAAAAAACACCAAGGCAAGATATGAATTTATCCACATTTTTCATTTACTACTTTACTCTTATCTATCATTTCTGATTCAAGAATCTTCATTCATTTGTTCTTTACTCGTGACTAATCTCTAAAATTTCTCATCCAAAAAATTCTAACTTCTATGAAATGTTCGGGGTCCAACATGAGCTGATGAAGATGGTGAGACGAGCGTGAGACCACGATAGAGGAGGAGAGGAGGAGCCCAGGGAGGACCAGTCTGAGGTGGCATCGATGATGAGAGTCAGAGATAGAGACGGTGAGAGGAAGAAACGATGAGACTAGGCGGCGCGATAGAGAGAAGAGAGATGAGAGAAGCGGTAGTGAACGCAGTCAGGGGGGATTTTAATTTTAGGGTTAGAAAAATTTTAATTGGCAAATTGGTCCCTAGCCTTTTATTTTTTACATAATCTTCCATAATTATTCGGTATTGTCGGTACCAGCTGGTACTGACCAAAAATTTTCTCCGGTACCAACAACACCCATACCGGTACTGTTTTCCAGTCGATACCGTCTGGTACGGTAAGAAATTCACAACCATGGTGTGCAGACTAGCATCACTAGTCGTATGACATTATGGCAATGGCAACACGCGCTTGTCAGTCATTTATTATTCGTTTTTCAATAATAATAATAATAATAATAATAATTTCATTAAATAATAATAATAATAATTTTAATTTTAATAATAATTTTATGGGCTTGAATATTGGTCCTACTTAAGGTATTTTAATTTTGGATCATAACTCATAAAAGTTGCGCATATATTTGCTATGCATAATATAATTTTAAGTGTCATATTATGTTTTACTTGATACTTTGACCATTTATATTATACAACGCTTGGAATTAAATTTTCCTATTATATGTTGAGTGTAATACATGATAATATAGCAGTTTAGAATAGTTTGTTAGTCACCAAAGTGACCAAACTAATTAAATTAAATTTTGTCATGTATGATAATTGTCCAATTAAATGTTTGTTGCATGGAAAACTTATTAGTCACCAAAGTGGCCTAGCTTGAAAAGATTAATCATTTAATTGTGAGTGTTTCAATTGTTCATTATGATATGATGCTAAAATGACATAAAAGTTGGAGTGAACAATTGAGATTATTAATTATAACGATAAGAGGTCACTCAAAGGTGGACCATTGCTTATAATTAATGACATTAAAGAGACTTTATCAACATATTTGGTTAATATGATTGTGTATCCATTACTTATAATTAATGGCATTAAAGAGACTTTATCAACATATTTGGTTAATATGATTGTATATTCTAAGATAACATGCATGTTGACTAGAATATGATTGATTGTCCATTATAGTGAACTATATTTGCATCATGATAGGTTACAACTACGTAATTAAAATTTCACCCAAAGGAGAATTTAAATGCATAATCAAAGTTTATTATTAGTTTGAATCTATTTAGGTCTACTCAAAGCATTAAAGTGTAGGCTATATATTATGTTTGCAGCATCTACTAATTTGTTCACCTTAGGAAATGACTTAATCAAGTTCAATGGTCTGAATTATGCTAATGGGTTCAAACAATTCCAATTCCAACTAGGTGTAATGGATTTGGACTTGGCTATAGTTTCAAACGCAAAGCCCGCAGTCATAACTGAGAGCAGTTCTGAAGTTGACAAGTCTTATTATGAGGCTTAGGAATAGTTATCAGGCTAAGTTTAAATTTGATGTGAATGACATTCACAGAAAATGTGAAGCCATCAATGCCTAAGACAGATAACGCAAAGGAGTTTATATTAAAGATTAAGGAATACTCTCAATCTGATATAGCTGACAAGTTCATAGTAGGGACTTTAATGAGTGAGTTGACGACCAAAAATTCACGATCTTGTAATTTATATGTCAAACCTAGTTGCAAAATTAAAATCTATGGGTATGGATGTGAGTGAGTCCTTTCTGGTACATTTTATTATCAACTCACTTCCTCTAAAGTTTGGCCAGTTCCAAGTGAATTATAACACTATTAAAGAAAAATGGAACCTTCAAGAAATTAAAGCCATGTTAGTTCAAGAGGAAGGGAGATTGAAGAAAATAAAGGAACACTTCGTTCATCTCATGTTTCATCAAGGCGCCAGTAGTAGCAAGAATAAACTAGGAAAGAAAGGCAAAGATAAGGACAAAGCTCTCATCAAAGTTAATGAGGGTTGAATCAATAAAGATAAGAGGTGTCATTTCTGTAAGAAGCCTGGTCACTTCCAAAAAGATTATCCGAAAAGAAAGGCTTGGTTTGAAAAGAAAGGTACATACTATGTCTCCGTATGTTTTGAATCAAATCTTATTAAAGTGCCTAATAATACCTAGTGGTTAGATTCTGGTGCAACTACTCATATGTCATATGTTAAACAGGGATTCCTTTCAATCCAAACCATAAACAAAACTGAAAAGTTCTTATATATGGGGAACAGAATGAAGGCACGGATAGAGGGCATTGGGACGTATAGATTGATCTTAGACACTAGGTGTTAAATAGATCTAGAAAAGTGTCTTTATGTTCCTGAATGTGCTAGGAATTTAGTTTCTGTTGCAAAGTTGGATGATATAGGATTTCAATTTAAGATTGGAAATGGTTTTTTCTCATTGTATAAACATAAGTACTACCATGGTTCTAGTACTTTAATTGATTGTTTATATCGTTTCAATCTTGATGTTGATTTTACTGCATTTCTATTTCATGTTGATCATATTATAGGAAGTAAACATAGTGAAAAAATGAATGTTCTATTTTTTATGGCATAAAAGATTAGGTTATATATCCAAGGAAAGGGTACAAAGGTTAGTTAAAAATGACATCTTACTTCCATTGGATTTTGTTGACTAGGATATATGTGTGGATTGCATTAAAGGCAAGCAAACCAAACATATATCAAAGCATCCATCCATAATAAATAGTGCATTATTGGAATTAATACACACTGACATCTGTATTCCTTTCGACGTTCCTTCTTGGGGCGGCGAAAAATATTTCATTAACTTTATTAATGACTTTTCATGATATGGTTATATTTATTTGCTGCATGAGAAGTCTCTGTGGGCATCTTAGAGGTGTTCGTTAATGAGATAGAAACACAGTTAGATAGAAAAGTATAGATAATGAAGTCCAATAGAGGTGGTGAATATTATGAAAAATTTGATGAAAGTGGACAATGTCTAAGTCCATTTGCAAAGTTTCTTGCAAGTTGAAGCATATGTTTGTAATAAACAATGCTTGCACTACAACAAAATGGTGTAGCTGAAAGGTGAAATCATACTCTTATAGATATGGTTAGGAGTATGTTAAGTTATAGTTTTATATCGTTATTATTGTGCATGCATGCATTAAAGACTCGTTGCGTATCTGCTTAATAGGATTCCTAGTAAAACAGTTCCTAAGACATCTCATGAACTGTGGACAGGAAGAAAACCTAGTTTATGATACCATCACATTTGGGGTTGTCTGACAGAAGTAAGGTTGTATAGTCCACATGAAAGAAAGCTTGATGTAAAAACTATTAGTGGTTTTTTCATTGACTATCCTCAACGGGGTATAGATTTTATTGTCCTAACCAGAGTACGATAATAGTTGAGTTTGGTAATGCTCAGTTCATTGAAAATAATCAAATCAGTGGGAGTGGATATTCACGAGAATCGAGTAGAAACTACTCCAAATCGAGTAGACACTACTACATCAGACGTGATCCCATCGGTTGTTATTCCTTTTGTTGCATCACGGATACGCAACATACCAAAACAACAAATTAATGTTCCAATTCTTCAAATTGAACATATTAATGATGAACTAGATAATGGTGATCAAGTTATAAATGATCAAGTAATGTCACAAGACGTAGCATTATGAAGGTTTGTAAGGCAAAGAAGAGCAGCTATTTCAAGTGACTATGAAATTTAATCACTTAAACATGAATGTTACTTGTGCATTGATAAAGATCCAGGCTCGTTCAAACAAGCCATGGAATGTAACAATTCTAAAAAATGATTCAATGCTATGAAAGAAGAGTTGACATCAATGGATGACAACAATATGTGAGAATTAGTTAAGTTGTTAGAAGGTGCAAAGGAAGTGTGTTGTAAATGGGTCTTTAGGACCAAATGTGACTCACAAGGCAACATTGAAAGGTATAAAACTAGACTTGTTGCTAACGGTTACACTCAAAAGGATCGTATTGACTATAAAGAGACCTTCTCTCTAGTTTCAAAGAAGGACTCTTTAAGAATTGTTATAGCCTTAATGGCTCATAATAATTTAGAGCTTTACCAAGTGGATGTAAAGACCACCTTTCTAAATTGTGACTTGGAAGAAAAAGTGTATATGGATCAACTAGAAGGTTTTAAAACCACAAAAAATGTATAAATTAAAGAAGTCAATATATGGACTGAAACAAGCTTCCCGACAATGGTATCTTAAGTTTAATGATATCACTACTTCTTACAATTTTGTAGAGAACACTATTGATCGATGTATCTATATGAAGGTTAGTGGGAGCAAGTTCATTATATTAGTCCTATATGTTGATGATATCCTTCTTGTTGCTAATAATATGGTTTTGTAATATGATGTAAAGAATTTTCTTTCTAATAATTTCAAAATGAAAGATATGGGTGAGGCATCCTATGTGATAAGAATAGAAATATTATATGATAGATCATAAGGATTGTCTTAGAAAGGTTATATCGAGAAAGTATTAGAAAGATTTCAAATGGAAAATTACTCTGCAAGGATAGTTCCAATTCAGAAAGGGGACAAATTTAGTCTGATGCAATGTCCACGAGACGATTTGGAACGTAAAGAGACGGAGTCTATTTCTTATATGTCAATAGTTGGGAGCTTAATGTATGCTCAAACATACACTAGGCTAGATATCAGTTTTATTGTTGGAATGCTAGGTTGATATCGAAGCAACCCTGGAATGGACCATTGGAAATGTTGGACCCCGTCTTCGAGACCCAACATTCGGACCAATAAAACATGGAAGACCCAAACCGAACACAAAATTGGCCGAAAAAGGAGAAAGCTTGCAATAGAAAATTTGGATTTGTTTTTTTTTTAAGAAAATATGCTCCTTACGCTCTCACGGTTCCAACGCCACTGAAAACACTCAATTCGGATTAGAAATGAAAAAGTTATACCCAAAATAGTCAAACTGAACACTTTACTGACTTCGCGTCAAAATTTGAAAACCTTATAGGCTAGTTTGCTGATTGGTTCCTTCATAAAACTTATAGGTTTAGGTCTCTAGTTTAATTTAAGATAGGAATCGTCTCAATCGGAGCTCTATAGCTCAAGATATTTCAAAATTAGTAAAGTATATTCGGACTTGATCAGCAGACCTCCACACTTTGTTTCAAACCAACTTTTTCAATTTAAAAAAAAAACTGATAAATCAGGTGTAAAAAGATAGAAAATTTTCTTATAAATCCAACGCTTCGAAAATTGGGTCAATCGGAGGTCTACACAAAACGTTATGGCCAAAAGAAGGAATAGGGGTCGATAAATGTAAGCATTTAAAAGTCAATCGAGACGCAGGTCAACCGAGACGCAAAAAGTCAATCGAGACGCAGAAGTCAATGAGACGCAAAAGTCAATCGAGACGCAAGGTCAATGAGACGCAGAAAGTCAACTGAGACGAAAAAAGTCAATCGAGACGCAAAAGTCAATCGAGACACAGAAAGTCAATCGAGACGTTAAAAGTCAACTCGAGACGCAAAACAAGAATCGCCTCACTTCTCTCCAGAACGTCTCTACTTAAAAGATGCATAACTTTCTACACAGAACTCCAAATTAGACACGGTTTGATTCGTTGGAAAGCTAAGAGAAAAATCTACAACTTTCATGAAGACTACTGACCTATATTCCAACTCTAAGGGGGTCAAAAGTGGACTCAAAGCTCTACCTGGCAACCTGTCATTTTGACAGCACCTGCATTTAGCTCCAACGACTCACACCTACCAATTTACACATCATAAATAGCTCATAACATCATGGGAAAAGCTCTATAGCTCGACTAACACTCTCAACAAGTCTAAATGATCCTGTTCAACCTAAAACAACCCATAATTTGCAGAACTTCAACAACTACAACCCTTTCAAAATCCCCAGCAAGCTCTCCCAAAGCAAAATCCCAGCAGCAACTCAAAAATAAAAAGTACTCATACCCATACTCTTTCAAGGCCATACACAAGCCGCAAAACAACAAGTTCACATGAAGAGAGTGCTAGAGCTCTCATTCTCATTCCAAATCATAACAAAGATTCATGCATAGCTTTGGTTACATATTGGCATATTCACCAAGATCAAGTACAAAATACAAGAGATGAGATGCTCAATGATCAATATGCTTACAAAGCTATTCCAAAAGCTAGTTACTAACTTAATACAAAAGTTTCTAGGATTCTTGGAGTTATGCCCGATGCCTTGCAAGGTTTCGTAATCAACTAGAATTTGCACCTGAGGAGGGAGAATGAGGTGAGCGAAACACGGCTCAGTGGCTAACAAGTTTATAGCCATCGAGTAATGAGCCACACAACAAATCATTAACAATCCGAAACAATAACAGTTTATCATATAAAGCTCAAATAATCCAAAATCATCACACAAGCATAATATGAGAGTTCATATCAATCAAACACATGTTATGCATCATAAACACAATAAATGATGGAATGCACACATTTGGCTCGAGAGTTCCTTAAACACAATGAATAAACCGAAGTTCATCGTAAACACAACGAGTCCATTTTTGAATCTCGTGGGCCACAAGCGGGCTGCCGGGAGAAGGCAAAAGGGGTCAATGTGCACGTGACTTATCAAAGTAGGTTCTCTCTCGCCCAATCACAACCAATTTATGATCACATATTTAAGCGCAAGGCTAGCATTTTATGCTTCTTTCATTCTTTCGAATCATCATAGTTTCACACTTTACTTTCAAATCAAAGGAAATACACTTTCAATATGCACATAATTATCAAAGATAGCACACATAGGGCATTTTTCCATTACACAACAACTATAAAAAATGTTACCCACCTATCGTCGGTATCCGAATTCAAGATTTCCCTTCCTCCTTGTCTTGAGTGGGGTTTTCTTGAGTTCCTTCAGTTAAATCATACTTCATTCAATAAGTACATTTTCAAAAAAGGCCATAATACTCATAAATCAAGCAAGGATGAAAATAAACTTTAAACCTAACCTACCCATAGGACATTTAAGCTAGAATACCCAAGATCTTAGCTTAGAAATCTCAAAAATCCATAGATCTCACCTTCTCTTTTTTCTTTCTACAAACCCTACACAAACCCTAACTTCCATCCTACACCATTTTCGAACCTATCATAAACAAAGATGGAACTTACCTCTAGCAAGTCGATTTCTTCTCTTTTTCTCCTTCTTTCTTCCTCCCTACGACTCTCTTCCACTTAGTCGAAGGTCCTCTTCCTTCTTCTCTCACGTTTTCTCTTCTTCTCTTCTTTTCTTTCTCTACGACACTTCCTCTTCTCCTTAACAACTTAACTCATTTAACTCCTCTTTAAAGCCCTACCTCAAAACTATGTAGTTTTGATATCCCTTCTTACAATCCCTTTTGGGCTCTCCTCCTCACAAGCCCACTACATCAATCCACTTATTTCTAATCCTCCTTATTATTCCACTTATTCCATAAAGCCCATTCTTTCCAACATTTAATTCTATCCCTCCATTTAGTTCCTAAATTCTAATTCCTAAGCCCAACATAAAAATGTCTATGTAAACGCATAATTAAATCAATTAAGGCAAAAATAAAAATAATTAATGAATAAATCCATAAATCAATAAATAATTAATTCAAATAAAAAAAATTTCGGGGCCCAACAGGAAAGCTGCAAAGAAAGTCCTTAGATACTCATAAGGCACCAAGGACTATATGCTCACATATAGAAAATCAACCCATCTCGAAGTGATAGGTTACTCAGATTCAGACTACACCGGTTGTGTAGACTCAAGGAAATCTACATTCGGTTATATGTTCCTATTAGCTGGAGGAGCAGTTTCGTGAAAAAGTGGAAAGCAGCCTGTCATTGTTACTTCCACTTTGCAGGCTGAATTTGTGGCATGCTTTGAGGCCACGATTCATGGATTATGGTTGCGGAACTTTATCTTAGGTCTTAGTCTTGTCGACAATATTACTAAACTGTTAATAATTTATTGTGATAATTTCGTAGCTAGTTTCTTCTCTAAGAATGATAAATATTCAAAGGGTGCGAAACACATAGATTTGAAGTATTTATCTGTGAAAGAAGAAGTGGAAAAATATAAAGTGCTAATTGAACATATTGGTACTGATCTTATGATAGCGAATCCGTTAACTAAAAGCTTACTGCCTAGAACATTTATTAGTCATGTTGAACGGATGGACCTTATAGATAAGTCCTTGTTAGTATAGCGTTCTGATATGTATATATACATATAAATGTTTTGCTCGAATTGTTACGACCCTTGTTAATTCAATTATAGTCATATGTTTTTCTTCACTTACTTGTTATCCATATTTTGTTATATACAATAATTATTCATTGTGAGATAACAATGACTGAATTACCTACTTAAAGTTTGTTGAATTGAGTTGATTATGTGATATATGGAAGGAATTATGATGTATAACTTGTGACCGCCATGATCCCATCATCTTAATTCACTTAAGGATGACTTAATCGATTCAATGGATTGTGTGCACTTAAAGTTTTATTGTTGAATCACCAAGTTGTAACATAGGCTAAGTGGGAGATTGTTAGAATATTTAATGACCCATGTGACTTATAGTTTGAGTCCTATGAATCACATTCAAGATAATGGTTATTGGGTATTAAATAAAGGGATCTCAAATGGGTGAAAGACTCTTTCCCTTTCTTTTTCAATATGAATCAACATGATGGTTGGTTAAAGTATAAATAAGTTTTAGAAACTTATGAAAGGTTATCTTAACCATTGGATCAACTTGAAAAGAGATAAAGAAGAAGAGAGGAATTAAACTTGTATCAAGAACATCATAATCTTACAAAACTATCATAGATACAGGTACACTAAAATCATTCGATCCAATACTTTTCTTACATTAACAATGTATTTATAGAGTTATATGTAAGAAGTCAAAAAAAGGCAAATTTATTACTACAAAATCATGAGGTTATTGAAAATTTATTTTATTAGAAATTCAATACATACCACACAATTTCCCACCTTGAATTATTTAAAGTCCAATTAAGAATTATTCTCAATCACAGAAGCCCCCAGAGCTCTAAGATATATGAGCATTCATCAAGTTTAATCAATACTTGAGCTTCTCTAAAGGTAAAAACTTTGTTATTGTATCAATTGCATCCTCTAAAGTGTGAAAATGTTTTAACAAGATTTGAGAAGATGCATATAATTTTGTTTTTTTTTTCTCAATCTTATGAAACCTTACATCCTTCATCATATCCATCATACGTCTATATTTCATTTGATTCTCTAGTCCCCCTGAAAGATATTATCATCCCCTAACTAATGTTCAAATCATATGAGACCAAGTCTCTGTCACCGTATCTCCTTAGTTACCTAATGATCCTTCGCGCTCTATCTTTGACTATATAGTATTGACTTTTTTTCTTAACATTATTTTATCTCTTGAACTATAATTTCAACTTTCTTATTCCAAGTTGTTCTAATGCCATCTTTGAAGTAATACTACTCATTATTAAATATAGCATGACCATTTCTTATGCTTTTCCTAATAGATATCGCTCCTAAACACCACATCCTTGAAGATTACGCTAAAATTTTTACCAGATGCACGAAAATTACAAAAGTTTACCTTCTCATATTTATCTTCCTTCAATAAGTTTCCCTAGTGAAGTTCCATCATCTCTCGCTAAATAAGATGACTCACCTATATGTGCTATAGTGTAGTACTTTCTTTTTTCTTTGACAATTGAGATACAACAATCGATCCTATTATTGTCTTTCCAAATTAAGACATAAATGTCATATCGTAATTTTTTTATTATAGATAGTGCACCTTTAATCACCTAAGTTATTCATCATCACCAAAAAACTTATAGCCTTGTCTATTAAGAGTAACCATAAATACCAAATTCTTTCAAAGTTTAGAAACATACGAAGTATGTAATTTTCTAATAATTCCATCTTGCATTTGAATATACACTGAATTAGTACCTTTGATATCTGCTCTCCATCATCACCCAATCTTACAATATCATTCCATTCTTTGAAAGAACAAAATTAATACCTAGTAAAAGTTATATGATAAATGGCGCCAGTGTTTATTACTCATTAATTTGTAGAATTAGAATTACTCATTATTAAAATAGTTTTACCTATTTCATCCTCTTCTTCAAAACGCTCCTAAAGTACAACATTACCTACTTTTTCATCTATTTCCCTTTTCACATTTCCTTTCTTCTACTATGGGCAATCCCTCTCAAAGTGCCCTTTAACTTTACAATTAAAACAAAATATCTTTAACTTTTGATCTGGATTATCATTTACTCATATTTTCATAATTCCTTTCCTCATTCCTTCCTTTATTAATAATCAGATCCATATCTAATACAAATTCATATGTATCAAAACCTTTTATTCAATTCCTTAGACTATACAACATCCTTCACATCACCGAAAAAGTCTCTCTACTATATAACATGGTATCAAAAAAATTCTTGTATGAATTAGGTAAGGAACATAAAAGGATTATGAATTGATCCTCATTTTCATTTTTAAACTTAACACCTTGTAGATATAAGATGATCCTCTTAAAAGTATTAATAAGATCTTTTGACTATGTAATTTATAACATCATCAAGGCATATAAACATTGCTTTTGATATAAACGATTTGTAACTGATCTCTTATGACACTTATTTTTATGCCGTTTTCGTAAAAAAGTAGTAATAGTTTCATCAACCAATTCTCTTAGGACTTGGTCTGTAACATCCCACCCCCTCCTGGAAGGGTAAAATAGTAAAATTGGCATAGGATGAGATTGGTAAGGAATAATTAGTACTATTCATGCATAATAGGATTGATACACAGTATCAATTGTGTACATGGAATTTCGGTATATGCATTCATGATAATCCCCGGTAATTGGGCCTAAAGCAATTTTATTGGGATTAACGTAGTTAATGGGTTTGGAAAAAATATTCTGAGTGCGCTATTAAGCGTTATAGATTTTAAGGGATTTTCAGGAATTTTTCTGGAATTTTTCGGAGAAAATTCCCGGACCGGCAAAATCGCCGGTAACTGGCCTAAACATGTTTTGAGGTAGAAAAGGTGATTTTCGTGATTGAAAAATTATTTGAACTGCACCATAAATTGTTTTACATTTTTAGGAATTTTTAAGAATTTTTCTGGATTTTTTCGGAGACAATTCCCGGACCGAAAAAATCGTCAATTGGCGAACCGATTGATTTTCTACTGTTATTTGGTAATTAAACCCTTGTATATTTGGGAGGACCCATAAATGGATCCTTAAATATTGGTAGGACCGAAGTTAGAATGAAATTTGGCTTGGTCTTTGTTGATTTTTGTCAACAATTGGATTGGTTCTTTGACTTTCTTCATTCCTCCACAAATTGCCAAGTGTTTATGTCATTTAATGCCTTCATCTTTTAGATTTCGGTGACTTAAGTGGAAAGGGAGGCTTGTTGTTTTATGGAACCGAAAATTGGGTGGCTAGATTCAATATATATCATAGTAGAAATTGTTGACTTTTCCTTTTACTTGGACAAATCATCTTTTGCCACCCATTGTCCTTCTTTTAATATTTCATTATGCTTCCTTATCCTTCACTCTCGGATATGCCTTAAGGAATAGATGAAGAGAAGAGTTTTAAATGCAAAATACTCCTCCTCCACCGAAAACCTCTTTCACTTTGTCTCTCCATCAAACTTTTCATCTTTCTAAGCTAAAGTGTTATTTCCTCCAACCTTGAGAGATTCCCTTACATGCTTATGAACCTACACCTTCTTCTTCCTACATGAGGAGAACCATTCATAAGATTGAGAAATAAAGTAGTAGGAGAAGTTGGTGTTAGTTGAAGCAATTAAGAGGAAAAGCTTGACTTGGTAAGTTTTTGGTTTGGTTTTAAGCTTTCATTTATGCATTTAATAAATAAATTGGTTGTTAGATGCATTGATTAGTAAATATTGTTCATTCTCTATGATTCATGATTCATGAAGTTCATGAAACATGTGGGTTGAATTATTGGGTATGTTTGTGTAAGACATGGAAGAGGGTTAATGAATGAACAAGGTTTTGATTGGTTTTAGCTTGATTTTGAATTCATATTGATGATTAATTTTTGCATGGAAAGGCAAGAGGTTAGTGCTGCCAATTCTTGGTAGGTATGTCTAGTGAATGTAGGAATGATTTAGGGACTAATTTTGTGTCCAATTGAGATGCTTATGGATGTAGGAAGGGTGTTGGAATGAAAAGAAGTGAATAGAGAAGTAAAGCTGGAAACTTGATATTTGACCTATTGCACTGATTTGACCATAACTCATTGTGTGGTTATGCAAATGAGGCAAGGTTTGTGGCCACTGAAACTTTGGAATGTTGGCTTCAATTTAGTGTGAAATAGGTGTTGTTGAATTTCAATGATAGAAGGGTGAATTTTTGCATGGAAAGTTACTGTTCCATTGCCTGTGAACAGTAACCGCAACCATGACATCTGAGTTTTGTTGATTTTTATGAATTAATTGAGATGGAATTAGTGAAAATGGTCTTCATGAGTTTTGAAGCCTACATTGTTAGCTTTCCATTTCCACTGATATTGTAATTTTTTGATCTGTATATTGGGAGATATGCATTGTGAAATATTGACTGATTTTGAGCAATTGGTGTAACCTAGCCATCAGTGTAGGTTTTGTGAACATCCTGATTAGATGTAATTTTACCAATTTACGTGACTTGAATTGGTTTGAGTGATCTTCTGAAAAAGTGTATAAGAAGTGATTATCTTGAAAATGGTATATAGCATGCTATTTTTTAGATAACAGAATTGGGACTTATGATTTTTCAAAGATTGGACTGAAGTTAGGTCATGGACTACTGAACAGGGCAGTAACTTTCAGGACTGTTTTGAATTGGTTAATGATGGAATTTGATTCTGAGCCCTTCATTAGAAGTGTAGTACTGTGTTTTATCTTTTTATGGGTATAAAGTATGCAATTTTTCGACAATTTTACAAGGAGTTATACTGCTTGAAAAATAACTGTCCAATTTGAGTACTTTCAGGGGCAGCAGCCTTCACTGAGTTGTTTGACCTAGTTAGCCATTGAATTTGAATTTGGACTGTTCATGAAAGTTGTAGACAACATTGTGATATTTCTGAACATATTTATTGTGTAATTTTTGACTGAAGAGAATGAAGGTTACTGAATTTGAAAAGTACTGCACTGTGTTGAGAGGTTTTGAGTAGGCAGTGGCTTTGACTGGATTTTTGTCACCCTTAGGGGTGAGATTGATTTTTGTGTTCTACATGAAATTTGTAGAGTTTTTCTTAATCTTTCCAACGACATATGGTTTGTAATTTTCTGAATTGTGTGGGAAGAGTTATGAATGATTGAAGTTCGGTTTGGAAAAAGAAGGAAAGGGAAAAACATATATTTATGTGATTTTTGTTTAATTTTGGATTTCTGGTTTCTTTGATGTATAACTTTTACGTCCGACGTCCGATTGACCTGATTCTTGAGGCATCGGATTTGTAAAATATTGAATTTCATTTTATGAGAAAATGGGAATTTTTAGACAGGAATTTGACGTAGCCCCTATTGACGGAACATGTGAATCACTGTTTTATTTAATTGGGGACCTATAGAGGTCCGAATTGCGCACCGTCAGCGCCAATGGATTTCTAATTTTTGATAGAATTTTTATTATGGAGAAATAAGGGAGTAGGGCTGGGAAATTCATGAACATGCATATCTTATCAACATGAGCACAAATTTCATATTTAGTGACTCGTGTTTTTTTTTATTCATATAGAGGCCCAATTGGAGCGTCGATTGACCGACGTCACAGAGACTTCCCGGCATTAGCTCGGAAGTAATAGGTGAGTAACCTAGTTGGTTTCTCAAATTTCTGGTTGCTTATATGTTCTACGTGAATTACATGCAATGATGAACTGTATGATTTTTGGCATGTATAAGAGTGGACTATTGTATGTTTACTGATTTTACTGTACTGAATGACACTGCTACTGATATACTGGGCTTTATAGCCATATCATTGACTTATTGCTACACTGGGCTTTATAGCCAAACACTGTACATTCATTGAATACTGCACTGCATGCATAATTGCATGATCAGATAATGGACGTGCCCCAAGTTGCTATTTTTACTGATAAGAGCTTCGAGCTCTCATACTGTACTGACCGGGCCTGGAGCCCGAGGGGAGAAATCCCTGACGCGTCCCCACTGAACACTGTCTGAGCACTTGGGCACAATACTGAATAACTGGAAAGAGTCACATATGCATTGCATTCGCACAAGTAACTGTTCTGTGATAAGTACTGCTCTCGTGATGGTATGTGTTACTGTGAATGGTTTTCACATCGGACATTGTTATTAATCGCCATCGGTAATTGATTATTATCGATCGTCTATGTACGCCATGGGCGTAATACATGATTTGAGTGAACCATCGATGATGGTTTCTCACTGAGTTCGCAAAACTCACCCAAAATTTGCATCTATTTTTCAGGTCCTGAAGAATACCCCGGTTGACACGGGAGTATGTCTACTGTAGACGAGTAAAGGTTAGAGATTGGGATCAGTTCGCGTCTGCATTGTGTCTTAGTAAATTGTGTTCCGCAATTACTGTATAACAAGGCTTTATATTTTTACTGAGCCCATTGTGGTTTCCATGTTTTACTGCATTAACTGATTGTAAATTATTACTGGATGACTGTAATAACTGAAACTGGTTTATATTGAACACGGGTTATATTTACTTATTGTGTTTGCCGCACTAACGTGGAATCAATGGCTTCAAAAAAAAATGTATACTGAGTTTTGAATCGACTGATGTAGTACGCCACTCTCGCGGGACACGGACTCGGATATCACCAACGATATCGGGTTCGGGTCTTACGGGAGTGGGGTGTTACATGGTCTCCTAATTATATGTACCCCTGATAAAATCTCTTCCTTATCTGACACTCCTAAATTATTCAATAGTTTTTCTTCTTCTTCTGATGTTATTGCACATCCCTGCTAAACAAAAACTGCTCTCATCATCACCTTCTATAGAGTGAAGTCATTTAATTTGTTGAACTTCTCAATATCAAACTTATGTAAAGAAATCTTGACAATAAACTTTAGATCTGAAACCAATGATTTCATAAAAAAGAAGCAATATATAAGAAAAATAAGGAAGCAAAGAGCAAAACAATTTATGAGTAAGGAAACAAATTCTTTTATTACTATAAGAAAGATGACATAAAGATAAGTATAACCAAAATACTCACAACTTTTAACAAGGTAATCATAGAGTTATGTTTAAGAAGTCTAATTAAAGTGAAACTTTATTACCACATGATCCTAAGGTCATTAAAATTCTATTTCACTATAATTCAAGGCATATCTACTAACCTACTTTCTACCAATTAATGGCTTCACTCGCCTATACGTTCTGGCATATAAAAGCTAGAAAGTGTAAAATAAAAATAGATTTTTAGATTTTAGAATAAAAAAAACAAATCTTTACATGATATTATTTGATAATGATAATCTAAACAACTAATTATTAATTAGACATACTCTGATGAACAAAATGTTGAAATCATCAGCTTCCACCAGAGCTTTATTGTGAAATATGCCTTGAATTTTTGTAAATATATAACCCTAGTCTATAAATACCTTGTTAAATGTTGTGTAAGTTGTTATTATCATATTTCTCCTTGTATCATCATTTATCATAGGAATAAAAGAAAATTAATTCATTGCCTAAAAATGTGGGTCATATATTGACAACACCATACAAATTATAGAGTTTTTCTTAATTTATTTTATTCCTATATTTCTTTAATTTACATGATAATTAATGTCAAAGTAGAAGTTTTAATATATCTTCACATGTTTTATATCAAAAATTAAAAGATCAAATGAGTTCACATTATGAAAAGTGAAGATAAGGGTTGCTTATGTTTAGTAAGGATGCATAATAGTGTTGGAAGGAGAAGAAGCTTTTTGGAGTTAAAGAAGGAAGAGATTCTATGAAAGACACACAACACAATACTTTTGAGTTTAATGTCGAGGTCCTGAGAGAGGTGGCTGATGAAGCCATTGCTTTGTTATGGAAATAACTTGAAAATAAGTATTAAAAGAGATCAGTTATGAATTGTGTATGTCAAAAGTAACATTGATGATGTTTGAAAGTACGCAAATGACTAAGAATAAGAGAAGGTCACAATATAAATCAAAGACTAAATTTGTTGAATGCTTTTATAAGGAGAAATGACACTTTAAGAGGGATTATTGTTAAGAAAATATATGAAACGAAAAGTAATGTTACAATCCAAGAGAGTTCTAACAAAGAGGATGGAAGAGGCACTAATGTTTTGACATATAGTAATTTTAATTATGTAAATTGGTGAGTGATAAACACTAACATGTTTTACTGTATGACCTTTAATTATGAATGGTTTTATTCTTTTAAAGAATGGAATGATACAATCAAATTGGATGATGATAGAGAGCAAACTATCAAAGGATGCATGAGGAGATTGTTACAACATTGAATGCCTAGTATGTTCTTGAGCTTCGAAAGAATCCAATTTCTATGATTACTCCTTATATCCAAGGGTATAACTTTTCTAATGATGTAATTAGCTTAAGGTGAAAAAATATATGCTAAATGTGATAAAAGCAAAAATTATCATGGAATATTTTACTATGAAGATAATAATGGAATCAATAATATGTCTCAATTACTAGGAATAATGATGATGGTATGGAGTTGTAGCATCACATCATATAATGAATAGGAACATGAGATATTATATAATAAATTGTTGTTAAATGAAACTATCATTAAGAAGACGAAGTTACATGAATCTTGTGTTCTTAGTAAATAGCTTATAGTCAAATTTAATTTTAGTAAATGTACTTCAACTAATATCTTTGATTATATTTGCTCAAATTTATAGGATTTTAACTTTAGTTCAATCCTATAAAGAACACATTTATTTTTACATATACAATGATGATTACTTGAGAAAAAATAGTAGTGTATCTTAAAAATTAAAGGATGTGGTGTTCAAAAAGCTCAAGGAGTGGAAGACAATGGTTGTAAAACATACCAAAAGTAGAACAAATGTAACATCCCATCACTGATGGGAAGGTTATTTTGGTAAAGTGAGATGGGTTAAGTCTGTAGCGCACATTATCGACTGAGCATTTATTGGCTTCTAATTTTAGAGGTCATGAGTCAATTGATACATGCACATTTAGTACATGCATTCATGACAATTTCCCGGTATTTGATTTGTGTATGTGATATGAATGGGGATCTATGAGATAGTTGGATGTGATTATGATTTATTGGGATATTTGGGTTTAAATGAGTGAATTGTAACTATTTAGAGTTATTGGCAATTGATAGCGACTCTTTGGAATTTTTCTGGAAAATTCGAGAGAAAATGTCCGGACCGGAAATTTTCCGAGTGTCGGACCGATTGACTATATAGTGTTGGAATAATGGGTATATGGTAATGGAAAATTTAGATATGCGATATTGGAATTTTATATGTCGAGTCAGTGAAATTTGGAGATGAATTGGACCGGAAATGAAATTGAAAAGAGAAAGAGATTTGAGGATAAAGACAAGAGGCTTAAGTGTTTACCCCTTTATATATTTGAGGTTTGAAATTGGCAGAGAAAATCGTTTCTTCTTTTCTCCTGGGGCACGAGCATTTCTCCTCTTGGTGATCTTCGATCCTTGCCTCTCCTCTTGCTTGCTTCTTCTTCTTGTTTAAGGTCTAGCGAAAACCCATGAGAAGATGGAGCTTTATATGGATTTGGGAGTGAGCACCGTAGGTGTTGAGAGATTTTCGGAGATTTTAGGGTTTGAAGATTTGAGCTTCGATCGGTAAGTTTCATGGTTTAATGTTGTTTGTTTTTGGGTTAAATGCATTCATGGGTGTGATTATGAAAGATTGTGAGTATTTAGATGAGTTTTGACTGGTTTTAGAGAGAGAAAGAGGAAAAAGGGAAATCGGGGAAGACGAACTAGGGTCGCACGTCGCGACGAATAAATAATTTAGACGTCGCGACGAAGAAATGATTTAGACGTCGCGACGAGCCTTATTGCACGTCGCGGCGAGCGTGGAGAATCCGCGTCGCGGCGAGCGATCTTCTTGACGTCGCGACGAGCGTCTGCACGTCGCGACGAGGGCCAGATTTTTGAACTGTTTTAATTGGGTTTTTGAGGTATAATTAATTATGTAGACCTCCTATTGAGGTGATGTTTGATTCGTTATGATCGAGAGAATAAGGTATACAATTGAGGAAAAGAATGAGAGTTTGAATTCGGATTTTGAGATCTCTATTAGTGAAAGAGAGTTAAGAATGTGACATTCTAAGGATTATTCTTGTGAATTGTGGTATAATGTGAGACTTTGAAAATAAATCTAATGCTAGTGGGAATTTTAGAAATTGGGTTTATGGGTGAATTTGACCTAGAGAAAATTGTTATTGATTTTGAGATGACACCCTAGCGAATATGATTGGATAATTGACTGGCTATTAGAATTGAAATTGGGGAGTTCTGAATCATATTATCAAAGTGAAATTGAGTTATTAGTGACTGATTGAGTGGAAAAATAGAAAGTGTTAAAGAAAGTGAAAATTGGGATATAGCACCGGGAAAATCATGAATAGGCATCGTACATCTGTTATTGAGAGCATATGCATCATCGAATTATTATTTGAATGTGCATTAATAATTGGAAACTATTTGATCGTTATAGAGGCTCCGATGGATCAAGATTCCACGGACAGCGCTGAGACTTCCAAGCAGGTAGCACGGAAGTTCAGGTGAGTAACCTAGTTGGTTCCTCAACCTCTGTGTGATAAAATATGTTGTGAATATGTGAATAAATGTTATAAATGTGAAATGAATGCGCTGAGAGTGTTACTAAGTGTGCTGTGAATGTGCGAATTAAGTGCCAATGTGCGTATTATAAATGCGAAATAAAAATGTGCTGAGATCGTGAACGAATATGTTGAGATTGTGAATATGAATGCGCTGAGTTTGTGAATAACTGTGTCGAGATTGTGAATAAATGTATTGAATGAGACAATAGAATTGAGTGAGATATATGTTAGTGATTGTGCAAATGTGAGTGCATGCTAGGCATGAGTGAAATCGAAAATTAACAGTTGTGACTGGAGCCATTAGTGATCAGAGCTTTAAGCTCGATATCAGTGAAATGGGCCTAAGGCCAAAAAGGGAATAGTGCATACCCAGAGGGCTCTCCTATCCCTTATGTGAGCGGGCAGTAGTGTATACCCTGAGGGCTGTCCTACTTGCCAAATATGCGAGTACTGTGTAGACGTGTTTGCATCCCTCGAGTAGGGGCGAAGCAAAACCGTGAGGGTGGTTCTCCACACCGAAGCGGACAATATCGAAGGGTGGAAGTGTATACCCAGAAGGCTCTCCTCCCCCTAAGACGCGTCAATTGAATACTGACATTGTGAGTGCTCAGTCACAACTCAGAGTAAAAGAATGGAAAATACGGGAAAAGATTTGAGTGCAACATCGATGTGTAGTGAATGATAACTTGTGAACCGTGTGAAAGGCGATGCGTCTTATATGTGTAAAATTGGTGATACATGAAAACAGTGAGACTTCGTGTATTATGTGATGAGTGCTTAGTGATATATTTAATTTGTGATTTTAGTGAAACGTGAAATTGTCGATAGTGTTCGATTGTGTCTCGTGGATCGTGTTGTGAAAATTGAGAATAAATGCAATTAAGTGACAAAATGTGTAAATTGATGTACAGTGTTCTGAATGTGTTAAATGACTATTGTGATTTATATACTGTGTATATATGCATGAGTTGGGTGAACCATCGATGATGGTTCCTCATTGAGTTCGCAAACTCACCCAACATTGCAATTATTTTTCAGGGATTGAAGAATACCCCGTTGGACAAACGGGAGTATGATTACTGAAAGCGGGTCAGAGTCAGATGTCGGGATCAGTTCGCGTCTGCATTAGAGTAGTATTGTCTTTTGAGTATTGAATTTCTGTGAATTATTCAGTTAGTGATTTTGTTCAGTAGGCCTAGTTGATAATGTGTGAGTGATTTGTGAATTCTGAAAGTGTCAGAGATGACATTGGGCCCAGTTAGGTCATGCATCTCTGTATACGAGTTGGGTGAGCGCTAATGAGTGCCCCTTTCAATGATTGAGATTGTGTTGCATTGAAAATGTTTTCGTTTTAAATCGGGCCCAAATTATTACTGATTTCTGCGCATGTGATTGATAACATAAAAAGAGAAATGTTTTCTGAGTTTTGAATTGCAGTGATTGCTCTAGTACGCCACCCTCGTGGGACACGGGCTCGGATATCACCATCGATATCGGGTTCGGTCTCAAGGGAGAGTGGGTGCTACATTTAGGTATCGAGCCCGTATACAATCTTGCATGGGCTTTCGAAAAATGTGTCAAGTCATGCATCTAAGTCATATTACAATGACGGTGACAATCGATCCCTAGTCTAAGATATGAGTCACATGCATGAGCATGTATCAGTCGTTTAAGCGGTTAGAAACAGTGAGGAAAATGACAATGTGTGAGAATGTGATAAAAGGAAGTTGTGTACATCATGAAACCCGAAAAGAGTATATGGTTTAATTTGATAAGTGAAGATTAGTGTACTGGTATCAGCGGTTATATTATGAAATGCAATATGAGAGTTTTATTGGGTATAATTTTGAATATGAGATAGAAATAAAGTGATAGTTATGGATTGAGAGAGAAAATGAAAATCGAAATATGATAGTAATGGCAAGAGGTCAAGTGTATATTGTGGATGAAAATAAAGTGTTCTATGTTATAGAGAAATTACAATTGGGATTGATTACCGCGACGAGAGTTATGAATCATGATTTATGACTGAGAATCAATTATCTTAGTGAGAAATCAAGAATGATTGTATACAATTATGATATTGATTTGAGTGTGAAAAGTTCGTGGGTATGAGACAAGTATGAAAAGATTAAAATGTAAAATACTGATAATGGTAGATGAAAAAGTGATTAAGGTTCCGTTGATTTGTCTAAGTGAATACACACTTGATTGTGGGAACCCCGTGGCAAGCGAAAATATTAAACGTAATTGTCTTATTTGTGGAAAAGGCATGAGAAGCAACTAATGAGTTAGTGGAAAATTTCCAGTTCAATTCTTATAGAATGAAAGTGTTCATAGTGATAGTGATCAATGGGGAATGAATAGAGATTGTATTCGATCCTCTCGCGCGAGGACGGGTGCAAAAAGGAAAGTTGTTGAGCTCTGATTTTATTGTCACTATAAGTGTACATTTGATAATGGGATCACCCTTATGGGTGAAATGATTGAGCATAAGTGAATTATATGTGTGAATATGATATAGGAGGACAATCGGTGGCCTATTAAATAAGTTTCGATTATAATTCCTGTGGCCTCGAGTTCGAGATGAGTTAGAGCAAGACATGAGAACGCTTGTAGCGATCAATTGAGAAAGAAGTGAGACTATTAATGATCGAGAGCTGGTACCAAAAAGAGAGAGGTTATCGAGAATTAAATGAAATTAAAGTGTTTTTAGTAGTATAGGCTACTAATGAGTCAATTGATGTGAGTGTATATTCAGATATGATGAGATGACTCTGATTGTATAAAAGAATTACTGAATATTAATGAAATGTTAATTGCGAATATGAGAAGAATATAAATTTGTGTATATTTTGTGTCATTGTGTTCTGAAAGTACATAATGGATAGGAGAAATGTGTTACCAACCCAGTTGGTAATGAGGGCAATAAATCGGATTATGTGGAGAAATTAGGGTAAAGGAACATGTGTCAGAATGTGTTATGATGAAACTGAGAAAGTTATGAGAACATTGTTCCTCATTGGAGACAATCGATCTTTAGAGAGTTATACGAATTGATTATGGGTATAAGGAATTGTTGTACTACTGATGAGTAAAGTGTCTCAATTGTATGTTAATTGGAAAGTGACTATAAGCATCGATGATCGATTCAATGTATTTATAAGTGAAGAAGATGAATCAGCACAGTTGAGAAATTGTAAATCATGCAAGTTTCATAAGAGTGGATCTAAATCAGATTGAATGAATAGTGAATGATTTAGTATTCGAGTATGGCTTATCGGGAGACTTAATGATGATAAAAGTATTGATAAAATGCGAAATTTTCCAGGAATATATGTATGCGGGATTTGGAGTTAATTGGAACTGGCTGAATGTTGAATACGTCCAAAATGTGTCAAAGATTTTCTGGTATTAGCTTTGACAAAATGATTGAAGAAAATGTGTGAATAGTATGACTGATGATTGTGAAAGAGACATTTGGAGAACTGTTCAGCTTAAGTATTAATCATATTGTATTAAATTGGAGATTTGGCAATAGTTAGTGAAATGTCCCCGAAAAGGTTATGAGGCAATTTGTTGATATAGTGCAAAGTGATTCTATGTATTTGGGGGTAAGTATAACTTCGTGAACTATACTGTGACTAATTATTTGAAATTGTTGTACTGAGTGTTGCTGTGAGAGTTTGGAGATTTTAAAGTGTAAAGAAATGTTTATGGATATGCCAATCAATAATGATCGAGATATTTTGGGAATTTAAATGATTTGAAAAAGGAATTAAACGATTGAGTAGTCGCAGTTAAGACAAGGAATGCAATTATATGGATTGAGCAGACAATTCAATAGCATATCAGTGTGTTATTGTTGAGTGTTAATTGTCAAACTGGTAAAGGGCAAAAAAAAAAAGTGTGAGCTATCGGAATTCCAAATCAATCGTGTATATATAGGATTGGTAAAGACCTTTATGGGGTGTTTGAAATTTGTGAACCTTATTGAGGAATTGAAACTGACTCATATTGTTGAGGATAGTGATATGTAAAGTGTGATTAAGAAATATGTGTAGTGTAGACTAAAGAGACTGTTAGAGAAATTGCATAGAGCGATCAGAGCCTTATATTGACGTAAAGTGCATCGAAAGAGAAATTGATGGTCCAACATGAATGAAAAGTCGTATGATTATATGTGAGAGTGACCAACAGCCTTGACTGTTGGAGATAAATGTGAAACTGAGATGTTTGGCATTTATAGGGACATGAGATCGATGTGGAGCCTAGATTGAATTAAGAGTTCAAAGAATTGTTTTATGAGTGTAGTGTATTATGTTAATGAGTAACTGAATTCAAAATGGGATTGAGAAACCTAGTAAAAGGAAAACGATTTGAGTGGATTGAGGTTATTAGAATCTTATGAGATTAGTGTTTTAGCACTAAAGAGATATAATCTGATAATCGATAAATGAAATGTTTTTAAGTGTATCACTGCGGTATAGATGCACTTAGATGAAAATGAGAGTGTAAATCGGAGTAGCTGAATTTGTGATAAGTGACCTCTATGTGACTGTGATGTGAATTGAACTATGGATTGGTAATTCGGTAAAAGATGTTTCGGATCCAAATTGTTGCATAGACAAGATTTGGAAATATTGTTGGGATCCGATATATGTGTTATTGATATTGAAAGTGACGAATTATGAGTAATTTTAATGAAATAGTGAGACAGTGTTGAATTGATCGTATAGATTTTAGTTCATTGGTAGAAATTGCTCGAGTAGCGATAAGTGAGAAACAGAAAATCAATGAGTGAAAACACTCCCCCGCGTTTCTGATCAATTGTGTATGAAATTTTGAGGACGAAATTTTTATTAGGAGGGGAGAATTGTAACATCCCGTCACTGATGGGAAGGTTATTTTGGTAAAGTGAGATGGGTTAAGTCTGTACCGCACATTATCGATTGAGCATTTATTGGCTTCTAATTTTAGAGGTCATGAGTCAATTGATACATGCACATTTAGTACATGCATTCATGACAATTTCCCGGTATTTGATTTATGTATGTGATATGAATGGGGATCTATGAGATAGTTGGATGTGATTATGATTTATTGGGATATTTGGGTTTAAATGAGTGAATTGTAACTATTTAGAGTTATTGGCAATTGATAGCGACTCTTTGGAATTTTTCTGGAAAATTCGAGAGAAAATGTCCGGACCGGAAATTTTTCGAGTGTCGGACCGATTGACTATATAGTGCTGGAATAATGGGTATATGGTAATGAAAAATTTAGATATGCGATATTGGAATTTTATATGTCGAGTCAGTGAAATTTGGAGATGAATTGGACCAAAAATGAAATTGAAAAGAGAAAGAGATTTGAGGATAAAGACAAGAGGCTTAAGTGTTTACCCCTTTATAAATTTGAGGTTTGAAATTGGCAGAGAAAATCGTTTCTTCTTTTCTCCTGGGGCACGAGCATTTCTCCCCTTGGTGATCTTCGATCCTTACCTCTCCTCTTGCTTGCTTCTTCTTCTTGTTTAAGGTCTAGCGAAAACCCATGAGAAGATGGAGCTTTATATGGATTTGGGAGTGAGCATCGTAGGTGTTGAGAGATTTTCGGAGATTTTAGGGTTTGAAGATTTGAGCTTCGATCGGTAAGTTCCATGGTTTAATGTTGTTTGTTTTTGGGTTAAATGCATTCATGGGTGTGATTATGAAAGATTGTGAGTGTTTAGATGAGTTTTGACTGGTTTTAGAGAGAAAGAGGAAAAGGGAAATCGGGAAGACGAACCAGGTCGCATGCGTCGCGATTTAATAAATAATTTAGACGTCGTGACGAAGAAAAGATTTAGACGTCGCAACGAGCCTTGTTGCACGTCGCGGCGAGCGTGGAGAATCCGCGCCGCGGCAAACCGCTTGAGACGTCGCGGCAAGCGATCTTCTTGACGTCGCGACGAGCGTCTGCACGTCGCGACGAGGGCCAGATTTCTGAACTGTTTTAATTGGGTTTTTGAGGTATAATTAATTGTGTAGACCTCCTATTGAGGTGATGTTTGATTCGTTATGATCGAGAGAATAAGGTCTACAATTGAGGAAAAGAATGAGAGTTTGAATTCGGATTTTGAGATCTCTATTAGTGAAAGAGAGTTAAGAATGTGACATCCTAAGGATTATTCTTGTGAATTGTGGTATAATGTGAGACTTTGAAAATAAATCTAATGCTAGTGGGAATTTTAGAAATTGTGTTTATGGGTGAATTTGACCTAGAGAAAAGTGTTATTGATTTTGAGATGACACCCTAGCGAATATGATTGGATAATTGATCGCTATTAGAATTGAAATTGGGAGTTCGAATCATATTATCAAAGTGAAATTGAGTTATTAGTGACTGATTGAGTGGAAAAATAGAAAGTGTTAAAGAAAGTGAAAATTGGGATATAGCACCGGGAAAATCATGAATAGGCATCGTACATCTGTTATTGAGAGCATATGCATCATCGAATTATTATTTGAATGTGCATTAATAATTGGAAACTATTTGATCGTTATAAAGGCTCCGATGGATCAAGATTCCACGGACAACGCTGAGACTTCCAGGCAGGTAGCACGGAAGTTCAGGTGAGTAACCTAGTTGGTTCCTCAACCTCTGTGTGATAAAATATGCTGTGAATATGTGAATAAATGTTATAAATGTGAAATGAATGCGCTGAGAGTGTTACTAAGTGTGCTGTGAATGTGCGAATTAAGTGCCAATGTGCGTATTATAAATGCGAAATAAAAATGTGCCGAGATCGTGAACGAATGTGTTGAGATTGTGAATATGAATCTACCGAGCCAGGAATAATCGTCGAGATTGTGAATAAATGTATTGAATGAGACAATAGAATTGAGTGAGATATATGTTAGTGATTGTGCAATGTGAGTGCATGCTAGGCATGAGTGAAATCGAAATTAACAACAGGATGGAGCCATTAGTGATCGAGCTTTAAGCTCGATATCGTGAAATGGGCCTAAGGCCAAAAGGGAATAGTGCATACCCGGAGGGCTCTCCTATCCCTTATGTGAGCGGGCGAGAGTATACCCCGAGGGCTCTCCTACTTGCCAAATATCGCGAGTGTGTAGACGTGTTTGCATCCCTCGGTAGGGCGAAGCAAAACCGTGAGGGTGGTTCTCCACACCGGCGGACAATATCGAAGGGTGGAAGTGTATACCCGAGGGCTCTCCTCCCCAAGACGTCAATTGAATACGACATTGTGAGTGCTCAATCCAACTCGAGTAAAGAATGGAAAATACGGGAAAAGATTTGTGCAACATCGATGTGTAGTGAATGATAACTTGTGAACCGTGTGCAAGGCGATGCGTCTTATATGTGTAAAATTGGTGATACATGAAAACAGTGAGACTTCGTGTATTATGTGATGAGTGCTTAGTGATATATTTAATTTGTGATTTTAGTGAAACGTGAAATTGTCTGATAGTGTTCCGATTGTGTACTGTGACTGTGTTGTGAAAATTGAGAATAAATGCAATTAAGTGACAAAATGTGTAAATTGATGTACAGTGTTCTGAATGTGTTAAATGACTATTGTGATTTATATACTGTGTATATATGTATGAGTTGGGTGAACCATCGATGATGGTTCCTCATTGAGTTCGCAAACTCACCCAACATTGCAATTATTTTTCAGGGATTGAAGAATACCTCGTTGGACAAACGGGAGTATGATTAATGAAAGCGGGTCAGAGTCAGATGTCGGGATCAGTTCGCGTCTGCATTAGAGTAGTATTGTCTTTTGAGTATTGAATTTCTGTGAATTATTCAGTTAGTGATTTTGTTCAGTGGGCCTAGTTGATAATGTGTGAGTGATTTGTGAATTCTGAAAGTGTCAGAGATGACATTGGGCCCAATTAGGTCATGCATCTCTGTATACGAGTTGGGTGAGCGCTAATGAGTGCCCCTTTCAATGATTGAGATTGTGTTGCATTGAAAATGTTTTCGTTTTAAATCGGGCCCAAATTATTACTGATTTCTGCGCATGTGATTGATAACATAAAAAAAGAAATGTTTTCTGAGTTTTGAATTGCAGTGATTGCTCTAGTACGTCACCCTAGTGGGGCACGGGCTCGGATATCACCATCGATATCGGGTTCGGGTCTGGCGGGAGTGGGGTGCTACAACAAACCATTTGATGAGTTTTGGAAGAAGGAAGGTTTAGTGAGACAGTGCATTGAATGTCACATATCACAACAAAATAGCATTGCAAAACATACCAAAAAAAACGCTCAAGTATTGAGCTTAATGCATGCAATTAAATTTTAGAGTTATGAGGCACTTTTAGGATGAGGTGGATAATAATGCTACTTGTCTAGGAATTAAATCTACTTTCTTAAACTCATATTAATGACAATAAACTAGAAATTAGAAAAATGGAGTGCATAATTTCTAAAGTATGTTGCTAAAGTTAAAAATTATAGATTATGGTGTGAAAAGGAAAAAAATGTAAATTTTATGGTTAGCAAAGATCTTGCTTTTAATAAATATACTATGTTTGTCTATAGAGGAACATTGTGATTTAACTAGTAAAAAACATCAAGGTGCTGACTAAAAGGTGGAGTTTGAAATTAAAACTTCAAGTAGGACATTGGGAAATTAGTCTATAGATATGTAGGAGGAAAAATCCACACAAAGTATAGTAACAAGGAGGACAAGAAGAGAAATAAGGAAACTTGTGTCGCTCATTTCTTAGTAGTACCTGAGAATATAAATGGTGATAAACTAAAGACTTATAAAGAGGCAGTGGATATTAAAGAAGCATCATAATGGTTGGTTGTCATAAATAAGGAGATGTAATTTTATACAAGAATGAGACATGGATGATTATACCTTTTCCAAAATGTGTAAAGCTAAGGATGCAAACAGTTATTTAAGAAAAAGAAGGTATGCTTAAAGTTGAGCTAGCTAGATTTAAGGTATAACTAGTGGCATAAAGTTTTACTTGAAGGGAATTAACTATTATGAGGTCTTCTCATTAGTTGTAAAGCATAAGACCATTCGAGTTCTTTTAGTATAGTAAACACATTTAAATTAAAGGTGGAGCAATATGATGTTAAAGATGTGTTTTCGTATAGGAATCTAGAAGCAAAGATTTATATGTCAAAAGTTAAAGGGATTTCTTTACTCTAAGGGGAAGGATTGTATATGTTTCTTAAATAAATCATTATATAAATCGAAACATTCACTGAGGCAATAGTATAAGAGGTTTAATGCATTCATGTTATCTCATAATTTTGTTTGCAATGTTTACTCTATGAGGAATTTGGATGGTTCTTGAATTTATTTGGTACGATACATTAATTATAACTAACAATAAGGCTAAAATTAATAGTCTAAAGAGCTTGTTAAGTAGTAGTTTGACATGAAAGATTTGGCTAAAGTTAAAAGAATATCTTAATAATGGAAGTTTAGAGGGATAAGAGAGTTAGTTTATTATACTAACTACAAAAAAAGTACATTGAAAAGGTGTTATAGAGTTTTCAAATGCATTAGCTAAAGCTAGTTTGTATTTATTTGGCAACACATTTTAAACTTGATATTAGTGCAATACGTAGTTTAGATGTGCAGAAGGATTATATAAAGCAAATTCCTTAATTGAGTGCAATTGGAAGTCTAAAGTATACTATGGTATACACAAGATCAAATGTAGTACATGCAGTTAATGTAGAAAGCAAGTTTAAGAGTAATTTTGGGAAAAATTAATAGGGATCTATTAAGTGGATTATGCAATACCTGAGAGGTATGAGTGATATTTGCTTGATTTATGGCTTTAGTATTTGATTAGTGATGTTCATGGCTATTCAGATTTTGATTATTGAGGAACTATCTTGGGATGGAGATTATTGACTTGTTTTATCTTTACCCTGTTTAGAAATTCAGTCAGTTAAAAAATAATGCTTCAGATGATAGTTTTGTTGCTTACAATAGAAGTGGAATATATGTCATTAATATAAGAGGTTAAAGAATGTATATGGTCGTATAGTCTTGTTGATAGTATGGGTGTGGACATATATAAATTTATTATTTATTATGATAGTTAGAGTACACTAGTGTGGCTAAAAATCATGTTTATTATGACATATTAGAACATTTTAATATCATGTTTCTATATGTAAGATAAAACAACTGACAACTCAACAAATATGTTAATGAAGTTGTTACTTATGTATGGCTTTATGTATAGTTTAAACTTGATAAATGCTTGCAATAGCTTGAATTCTTTAGAGATTTTATGGTAGGGAGTGATTATTAATTAAATATTGGAGAATTTAAGTCGAGGTAGAAAATTATAAGACATGTCTTAAATTTTAGTGGAAATATAATTATACTAATCTTATACATATATGGAAATAGAAGTTTAATGATATTAGGCATATATGGAAATATAAGTTCATTGATCTTAATTTTATATGAAAATAAAGTTTCAAGATAATTAGACTTCTTACATGTAACCTTAGTTTCTAAATAATATGTTAAGGGTTATGTAAGTTATTGTTTTCTTCATACTTATCCTTATATCATCTTTTTACATGCATAAAAGAAATTTATATCCTTATGTGTAAACATAGATAATATATTGATTAAAACATGTAAATTTTGTGTCTTTATTTTGTTTATTTTATATTACTTTCATTTACATGAAAATAATAATTATAAAGACCGTTGCATGTTAAAAATAATAATACTGATTTCCACATATAATAATAACAGGCAAGAGACGAGGAGTATAGATACTAACTACACACATTAATCGACCAGATTTAAGTGTCCCAATTTCGAAACTATCAAATCAAATTAAATTGTTCTACAACATCTAATCAATAATACTTTACAAGTGATGCTCAATAAGTCTAGGTTGTTCTTTTCTTTTATACACTTGATCCCAATTTGAGCTTATTTAAAACATTGTCATACAAAAGTGATTCTTTCCTCCCTTTCTTTCTGTATTATCTTTGTAATAAATGAACTTTAAAAAAATTTGAATCCTGTGATTCTAAATTAGATTATGTTAAAATCGATATTCCTCATCTAAGAAACAAAAACGCAACTGGCCTTTATATTGATGATGTTTATTGATCCATCAAGATTTGATGGTCTTTGACAACTTATTTCCTTTCCCAATGCTAAGTTTTAATAAGATATGCATTAGGTGAAGATCTCTTTATTGGTTTATACCCTATAACCAATCCGTTTATTTTAGATTAATGGCATAATTATTTAAAGGTACTCTTTATCTTATACATATTTAGATATGTATGATAAAGTGTATAAGGTAAATATACATTGCAAATAAAATTATGATGAGATCATAATTATGAGATTGATATTTCATTTATTTATTATTCCTAAATTATTGAGTCATTTTTCTGTTGAAATTAGGCATTAATAGAGCATAAAAAGCATAACACACATTATGTTTTTCCTTGTAAAAAATAGTCAATTTCATAGACTAAAGTATGAGATATTTAAACAAATGTGTGGGTACTTGTGAAAGAACAGTTCATTAATCGACCTATATATGAGAAATTATCTAGATTAATATTAATTTAGAAATCTTTGGCCAAGGTAGAATGGAAATTTAGAAATAGTTTTCAAATGATATTAACAGAATCAAATATTATTCTGGAGAACTAATATAATTAGACTCAAATAAAGTAGACATTAAGTCCATCTATATGTCTAATCGAAACACTATATGATAAAATATTAGAATTATGCAGAAAAATCATGCACGTAAACTTAGTTAAGATTACTTTAATATTTTAAAATATCTCGGTAGTCATGATGCAATATTAGATATCAATCTTGATATATATATAGATATATAGTTTAAAGATAAATTAAAGGAGTTTAATTTTATAATTCTAAATATAATTTAAGATTATAATTTATGTATATTATTAAAATATTTAGGAACCAATGGGTCACATACAAAGGATAGGTTGAAGAGAAAAAAGGCCTTTTAATCAAGCTGGACTTGATTGTAAAGTTTGAGAAACTTTAAGATTAAATATGAGATATTTAAAAAATAAGTATCAATACAAGATATTGAATCTTAATTAGGCAAAATTGATATTGAATTAGAATTAATTGTAATTCTAATTAAATTTTAAGTGAAATTAAAATTTCATTTCAACTAGATTACTAAAATATTCAAACCTATTATAAATAGGTTTAAGATTCAAGGGAGCTACCACTTTTTGCCTAACTTTCGCTATAATAGTTATAGAGGTCTCAACACATTCTATGGACATTGTTAGAAGTTAGACACTTTTGCGGCTAGGATGATTGAGATGAGCTCATTTTAGAAATGATTTGAGGGAAACAATAAGAAAAGTATCAAGCTTCATAATAAGGCACAAATTTAAAGTTAATGCTTTATTATGTTAATCATGTTATAGAATTTTAAGCGATATTGGCATTCAAAAAATCGATACGAAATGATTTCATAATTATTTCGCTACATATAAAATCAAAACACACCCTGATTTATCAACACTCTTCATCTAGCTCATGAAATTACAAATCCCTTCTATTTTGTTGTTTAACATTTAGGAAAACATCACATTCCACGTAGCAGTGGACCAAACTCATTCTTTTATTAAACAGTAAAATTGTGTTAAGATTATCTTACATATATTGGCTAATCCACCTCCAATATTTTTGTTCAAAATCAGTTTAATAATTATGTTTAATCCAAGAAGAATTAGGATGGTTCATGAATCTATTTTTTGCTATACGTTGATGATATTTTAATTACAACTAATAATAAGGCTAAAATTAATAGTCTGAAGAGCTTGTTAAGTAGTAAGTTTTAGATGAAGGATTTTGGTACAACTAAGATAATATCTTAGGAATGGAGGTTTGGAGGGATAAGAGAATTTGTTCTAATTGCAACAAAAGTACATTGAAAAGGTGCTATAGACTTTTCAAATGGATTAATTAAAGCTAGTTTGCACTATTTTGATAGTAGATTTTAAACTTGATATTAGTACATTACCTAGTTTAAATGCTAAGAAGGAATACATAAAGGAAATTCCTTACTCAAGTGCAACTGGGAGTTTAATGTATGTTATGGTGTACATAAGACCAAATCTAGTTTATTTAATTAGTGTAGTAAGCATGATTATGAAAATTACTTGGAAGTTGTTAAGTAGACTATAAGATACCTAAGAGGTACAGGTGATATTTGCTTGATTTATGATTATAGTATTCAATAAGTGGTGTTGTTGGCTATACAGATTTTGATTATGGTGGAAATATCTTTAGAAGTAGGTTTGTTTACATGCATTATCTTTACCCTATTGGACATGGGATCGGTTAGAAAATAATACTTCAATTGATAGTTGCATTGTTTACAACATAAGCATAATATATTTCATTGATAAAAGAGATTAAAGAACGCATTTGGTTGTATGATCTTGTTGATAGTTTAAATGTGGGCATATGTAACTTTACTATTTATTGTGATAGTTAGAGTACACCAAATGTGGTTAAAATTATATCTATTAAAAAATATAAGAACATTTTAATATCACGTTAAATTTTATTTGGGATATCATTGAAGATAAGGTGTTTTCTACCTAAAAGATAGACACAACTAATAACTTAATAGATATATTGACAAAGTTGTTATTCATAAAAAGTTCAAGTATAGTTTGAACTTATGAATGTTCACATAGCTTGAAGTCTTTAGAGACTTCTATGATATAGAGTATTTCTTGATTACATGATAGAGAATTCAAGTTAAAGTAGAAAATTACAGGATATGTCTTGAATTTTAGTGGAATTAAAATTTTACTAATCTTATGCATATATGAAAAAGAAGTTTAATGACATTATGCATACTTCATTGATCTTAAGTTTATGTGAAAATAAATTTTTATTATAATTATTTTTTTTACATGTAACCTTAATCTATAAATATTTTGTTACGGGATATGTGAGTTATCGTTGTTATGATCAAGGGTTTTAAAACCAAACCGGACCGGCCAGTCCGATCGAAAATGGTCTGAACCGGCCATTTGTTCGGTTCGGTTTTAGTTAATAACCTTTTAATATAAAAACTGGCCGGTTTTATGCGAACCGGTTTTTTGATAACCGGATTTAACCTCTTATTCTCTCCTCTCTTGTTATGAAATAAAGACATTTGCAATTAGCCGCTTCTCTCTTCTCGGGTCTCTCTTCTCGGGTGCCTATCGCCGCTTCTCTCTTCCGTCGAAGCATCTTCCAGATCTGGCCGTCATCTTCCAGATCTGGAAGATGAGCCGCTTCTCTCTTCTCGGGTCTCTCTTCTCGGGTGCCTATCGCCGCTTCTCTTTTCCATAGAAGCATCTTCCAGATCTGACCGTCATCTTCCAGATCTGGAAGATGAGCCGCTTCTCTCTTCTCGAGTCTCTCTTCTCGGGTGCCTATCGCCGCTTCTCTCTTCCGTCGAAGCATCTTCCAGATCTGGCCGTCATCTTCCAGATCTGGAAGATGAGCCGCTTCTCTCTTCTTGGGTCTCTCTTCTCGGGTGCCTATCGCCGCTTCTCTCTTCCGTCGAAGCATCTTCCAGATCTGGCCGTCATCTTCCATATCTGAAAGATGAGCCGCTTCTCTCTTCTCGGGTCTCTCTTCTCGGGTGCCTCCATCGCCGCTTCTCTCTTTCGTCATCTTCCAGATTTGGAAGATGAGCCGCTTCTCTCTTCTCAGGTTTCTCCATCGTCGCTTCTCTCTTCCGTCATCTTCCAGATCTGTGAAAAGCAGGCTGATTGATTCTCTACAAGTCATTCTTGAAGCTTATTGAGAGGTGCTTTGTTCAAACAAAGGAGTGAGAGAAAAAAAAGCTGGCCAAAATGCAAGCAAAACAAGCAACTAGATGGGCAGCAAGAGACCAGTCTGGCGTCCTCTCTCCATTCAAGTTCTCCAGGAGGTTCTTCCTCATAGCTTTTCTCTTGATTCCATTACATTTCTTTTGGCTATAAATTAGTTTAAGCATCTGAGAGCAAAATGAAAAGGAAAGTCCACTTCCTATCTGGGTTTCTTGAATTTTCACTCGCAACATACCTGTTCCCGTAGAATAATCATCAGAAGTTGTATAGTAGAATGTAGTATGCCACTTGTTAATGTCGGTTATTGTGACTCTATTTGAACAGGGCAACAGGAGAGAAAGATGTGACGTTCAAGGTGTTGTAAAGTCGCCTACTTGACCAAACACGAGCTGGAGGAAATGAAGGAGACAGATGCCTGTGAGTTGGAGAAGCGACAACGACGGAGTAGACGTACTGACTACTGAGTATGGCGTGTTAGTAACAAATAGTCAAATACAGAGTTTCACAAATCTAGACAGTTTCACAAATAGTCAAATACAGAGTTTTTATTTTTAACTAAATCAGTGGATAATTTCTAACACAAAATTTTAACAATAACTAGTGATCCCGTAAGATGTTCCATGCGTTAAGCATGCAAGTTGGGGTTTTAGAATTTTACTACAATTATACTTTGAAGAAAGTGCAGAGAAGAGGGCCACTCTGGAGGATTCCCTCCAATATAATTGTATCTTGTGTACTTTTTTCAATATACATAGAATAGCACCAGTTATCTAAGATTTAAGCCCTTTTATGTTTACATAAGGCTCAATATAGTCCCAAGTTGTCAAAATTCAACAAAATTGAAGATTGCAATTTAACTATCACGATTTCATGGCCTTCAATCATCCATTGATTTAATACTCACCTAACAAAAACGTAAAGTTCTGCATAACTGCTATATCAAAGCTGCACCAAGTGTTAACTATCCACTTGAGTATCTAAACATCAAAAGAAGAAAACAAATCAAAACTTACAAAGGATAATTGATTGCTCTCTTTCTCTCATTGGCTATCAAGACACAACAACACTTATGAATATACAGATAAATAAGTATGAGACAAAATGAATACAGATTTCGTAACTAATTTCCTAGTGTCATTTATTCTTCCTTGCATTCTTTTGAAGGTCGTGCTTCAAACCCACCATCTGGTTTCTTCTCAAGTGAATAAGGCATATAGGTTCCAAGTATTCTATCCCACGTCACAAAGAATGGTTGTGAGAAGTTGTATTTAGTACCATAAAGTTGATGGTGAACATCATGATAAGTCAGATTGTTTTGAAGAACACATGGAAGAGGTTTCGAGAATCCATAGTCCACAATGATCATCTACTGTTTTAATGGTAGCAAAGGAGAAAAGAAAATTGACGTCCTAGGAGACATGCCGAGAGGAGAAAAGATAAAGCCCCACCAATTGTATCAAGTAGAGTCCTCCAAAGGATGATTGTATAGAGCTCCAAATGCATAAGGTACAACAAGGCTTTAAATTAAGCTCCAATTCTTGTTGGATTAGAAGAAGTGGATGCAAATATTTTGGATGAAAGCGTAGTTTACGAATTTTTAAATAGCGTTGGAGAATTTGGAGCTTTTGACGATGATGAGACGCAACCTCCTTCAGAAATACAATTTTTCTCTTAAATGTTATTTTAAGTTTTATATTGGACTCATATTTATTTATTTCTAGTTCATTAGATAATAATAAACATTAGTGTATTTTTCATTTCAATAAAATATTTTATTTTTTTATTCTTTAAAAAATTTCATCTTATTTATTATATTCTGGTTTGATAGCGGTTCACTACAGGTTGAACTTCTAAACTTTAAACCTTTCATTCGACCGGTTCGATGTCCGGTCCGGTTTTTAAAACATTGGTTATGATGCTTATCCTTATATGTCTTTCTTACATGAATAAAAGAAATTTATATCTTTACTTGTAAACATACGTCAAATATTGATTAAATCATGTAAATTTTATGTCTTCATTTTTGTTTATTTTTACTATATTGCTTTCATTTACATTTACATGACAACAATAATTATAAATATTAATGTATATACAAAAGTAACACTACTTATTTCCACATACAATGCCAGTTGGCAAGAGGTGAGAAGTATAGATACCAAAATTATGAATACCTTTTTGTATTAGTTGGTATCAGCCAATACGTACCGTACCGGATTAAAACTGGTACGAAGCAAATGGTGAAGCGTACTGAATTTAAATATCGCTTGGTACTAACCCGTTTAAGATGGTATCTAAAAAATAGAGGGACTTTTTTTGTAAAATTTTCAAAAAAATTTAAAATGTTCCTCCCTCTCATTTACCTACCCTTTCCCCCTTTTTTAAGTTTTTTAATTAATTATTTTATTTATTTCAACTTTTACAATTATTGTGAATTTTTAATTTTTATTTTTAAAATAATAATAAATATTTTATTACTAATAATAATTATAAATTAAATAAAACTTAAAATAAATTATTTTTATTTAAATTTATTTTAATATTTATTAATAAAGTGTTAATAAAAATATTTTATTTTTAAAATAAATAATTTAAAATTATTATTTATAAACTAATATTTATTTTATATATTTAATTATTAAATCAAAATTTATTTGAAATTTATATATTTTAAAATATATTTTAAATTTAATTATATTTATTAATAATTATTAAATTAATTTTATAAATTAAATTAAAATTGTGATTATCATTTATTATTATAATTTTTAAAAATGAGGTTAAAAATATACAGTATAATTATATAATATGATTGTTAACAATGGTAGACATTCAACATTGGTAGGCATGGTAGCCAACCAATGTTGAAGCCTCCAATAGCCAACCAACGTTGAAGCCTCCAATGCCTCCAAAGTTGACTGAAGAAAAAATAGCTAGCTATCTCCCATATCTCCTGCCTATAAATAGGCAGGAGATGAACGAGAAGAAGTGAAGCAAACATAGTAGAGACCAATGTTGAAGCCTCCAATGCCTCCAAAGTTGACTGAAGAAAAAATAGCCAGCTATCTCCCATATCTCCTGCCTATAAATTGGCAGGAGATGAACGAGAAGAAGTAAAGCAAACATAGTAGAGAAGAGAGAAGAAGAGGTGAGAGAGAAAGAGAGAAGGAGAGGTGAGAGAGAAAGAGAGAAACAAAAATATTTTGTATATTTTTGGGTCTAGTTTTTCTTTGTAATTCTCCAGTTTTCTCAGTAGTAAAAGTCTTCTCTCCTTGTCCGTAATTTTTACCCTAATTTGGAGTTTTCTACATAAAATCTGTGTGCTCATTACTATTCCCCTCAGTCTTATTTAGCTGCGAACATGCTCTAATCCGATCAATTTTTACAATAAGTGGTATCAGAGCTAGGTTAGAAAATTACGGCGAATTTTTTGGCGTAATCCATTCGGAGTTCCGTTACTGTTATTTAGTACTATTCACGTATATAGTACTATTCATACATACGGGTACTATTCACGTGAAATAGTGGGAGCTAAATTATGTTCGTGATAGAAGCAATGGCAGCAAAATTTGAGATTAAGAAGTTCAATGGGAATAATTTCTCATTGTGGAAGTTGAAGATGAAAGCAATCTTGAGGAAAGATAATTATCTGGCGGCCATTAATGAACGGCCAGCTGGAGTCACAGATAAGAAATGAAACGAGATGGACGGGAATGCTGTAGCTAATCTTCACCTAGCTTTAGCTGATGGAGTATTATCCAACATAGAGGAAAAGAAGAATGCGAAGGAAATATGAGACCACCTCACAAAACTGTACGAGACCAAATCACTCCACAACAAAATTTTTCTGAAAAGGAAACTATACACTTTACGCATGACGGAATCCACTACAGTGACGGAGCACTTAAATACTTTAAATACTCTATTTTCCCAACCCACATTATTGGGGCATACAATAGAAATAAGTGAACGTGCGGAACTTTTACTCCAAAGTCTACCAGATTCATATGATCAACTCATCATCAATTTAACAAACAACACAGCCACTCTAGTCTTCGACAATATTGCAGCAGCTATTTTAGAAGAAGAGAGTCGACGCAAAAGTAAGGAAGACAGGCTGGCAACTTCGCAACAAGTGGAGGCCTTGGTGATGACGAGAGGAAGATCAATGGAATGTGGCTCAAGTGGGAGTCATAGTCATGGTAGATAAAAATCTAGGAGAAAGAAGAATTTCAAGTGCTACAATTGTGGTAAGAAAGGACACTTACAGAAGGATTGTTCGAATCTGAATAAGAAAGATTATATTCCTAAAGAAAATGCGGCAAATACTTCAGATGATGGAGGTGCAATGGTCTGTGAAGCAGCAACGACTATTGGAGGTAAGAGAAGATTTGTTGATGTATGGCTTCTCAATTCAGCAGCTACATTTCATATGACCTCTCGAAGAGAATGGTTCCATCAATATGAATCTGTCTCTAAGGGATCTGTATACAGCTGTAATGATCAAGCTCTAAATATCGTTGGCATTGGCACCATCAAGCTAAAACTATACGATGGGACAACTCAGACTATTGAAAAAGTGCGCCATGTAGAGGGCCTAAAGAAGAATTTGTTATCTGTAGGACAACTAGATGATCTCGGTTTCAGATTTGAGATTCAAAACAAGATCTTGAAAGTGATTAAAGGAGCGCTAGTATTTATGAAAGCAGAGAAGATTGTTGCAAATTTATACATGCTGAAGGGAGTAACTTTGTAAGAAGGAGAGGCATCTATTGCAGTGACTAGTCCAGACTACACAATTGCAATAATGTGGCATAAGAAGCTTGAACATATGTCAGAACAAGGAATGAAGATACTTGCAGAGAAGAAGCTACTTCCAGGACTTACAAAGGTAACACTACCCTTCTGTGAGCATTGCATTGTGAGTAAGCAACATCGATTGAAGTTCAACACATCAAAGTTCAGAAGCAAAGAGATTCTATAATTAATTCACTCTGATGTATGGGAAGCACCAGTTACGTCCCTAGGAGGAGCAAATTTCTTTGTATCCTTCATTGATGATTATTAGAGGATATGTTGGGTGTTTCCTATCAAGAGGAAGGCAGATGTGTTTTCAACTTTCAAATCTTACAAAGCGCGGGTGGAATTCGAATATGGTAAGAAGATCAAGTGTTTGCGCTTAGATAATGGAGGTGAATATACTGGGAAAGAATTTGATGAATTCTGCAAGCAAGAAGGCATTAAAAGGAAATTCACTATGGCATACACTCTTCAACAAAATGGAGTAGCAGAGCGGATGGACAGAACTCTGTTGGAAAGAACCAGAGCGATATTGAGAACTGCAAGCTTAGATAAGAAATTCTGGGCAGAAGCAGTCAATACTGCCTGTTATATAGTGAATCGAGCTCCATCGACTGCAATTGAGTTGAAGACACCGATGGAGATGTGGACTGGTAAACCAGTGGATTATTCCAACCTCCATATATTTGAAAGTCTGGCCTATGTGATGTTCAATGCCCAAGAAACTACAAAGTTTGATCCAAAATCTAGAAGATGCATTTTCTTAGGGTATGCTGAAGGTGTGAAGGGGTATCGTTTGTGGGATCCTACTGCCCACAAGATTGTTATTAGTAAGGATGTTATCTTCATAGAAGATAAGGATCAAGAGCAAGATGAAAATGTAGGCACTGTACAAGAGAATCCAGAAACTACAACAGCACAAGTAGACAGAGAAGTTGATCACAATGATTCTTCTGAAGCTGCACCAAAGCACGAGGAGCAAGAACCAGTTGAAGATGATGCTCGGAGACCAACTCGCATAAGAAAAGCACCGAGTTGGCACTTAGATTATATTATGGAGAGCAATATTGCATACTGTCTTTTAACTGAGGATGGAGAGCTGTCAACTCTTCAAGAAGCAATGACTAGTTCAGATGCATCTCAGTGGATGGCAGCAATGCATGAAGAAATAGAAGTTCTGCATAAGAATAAGACATGAGAGCTAGTATCACTACCACAAGGAAGAAAGCTTATTGGCAATAAATGGGTTTACAAGATCAAACGGAGTGGAGATGATCAAGTGGAGAGATATCGTGCTAGATTGGTGGTAAAAGGATATGCTCAGAAAGAAGGTGTTGATTTTAATGAAATATTTTCTCCTGTGATTCGACTCACTACAGTCCGAGTAGTTCTGGCAATTTGTGCTATATATAACTTGCATCTTGAGCAGTTAGATGTGAAAACTGCATTTCTTCATGGAGATCTTGAAGAAGAAATTTATATGCTCCAACCAGAAGGTTTTGAAGAAAAAGGAAAAGAGAACTTGGTTTGCAGGTTGAACAAATCTCTATATGGTTTAAAGCAGGCGCCGAGGTGTTGGTATAAGAGATTTGATTCCTTCATCATAAGCCTTGGATACAGCAGACTAAATATAGACCCTTGTGCGTACTTCAAGAGGTTTGCAAAAGATGATTTTATAATCTTACTGCTGTATGTAGACGACATGTTGGTAGCAGGCCCCAATAATGATCGTATCAAAGAATTGAAGGCACAATTAGCTAGGGAATTTGAAATGAAGGACTTGGGACCAACAAACAAGATTTTAGGGATGCAAATTCACCAAGACAGAAATAATAGGAAGATTTGGCTTTCTCAGAAGAATTATTTGAAGAAGATCTTGCGGCGATTCAACATGCAAGATTGTAAGTCAATTTATACCCCTCTTCCTGTTAATTTTAAGTTATCCTCAAGTATGAGTTCTAGCGATGAAGAAGAGAGAATGCAAATGTCGAGAGTACCGTATGCATCAACAGTGGAAAGCCTAATGTTCGCTATGATTTGCACAAGACCTGACATTGCACATGCAGTGGGAGTTGTTAGTAGATACATGGCGAATCCTGGTCAAGATCATTGGAATACTATCAAGAGGATTCTTAGATATATCAAAGGAACCTCTGATGTTGCATTATGTTATGGAGGATCAAATTTTACTGTCAAATGATATGTTGATGCTGATTATGCAGGTGGTCTTGATAAAAGTAAATCCACTACAGGATATGTGTTTACAGTAGCTAGAGGAGCTGTGAGCTGGGTTTCAAAACTGCAGACAGTTGTGGCTACGTCAATAACAGAAGCAGAATATGTAGCAGCTACATAAGCAAGTAAAGAAACAGTGTGGTTGAAGATGTTATTGGAGAAACTTGGGAATAAACAAGAAAATATTACTCTGTACTGTGACAGTCAGAATGCTTTGCATCTTGCCAAGAATCCAGCATTTCATTCAAAGACAAAACACATCCGAGTTCAGTATCACTTCGTTCGTGAGAAAGTGGAAGAAAGAACGGTGGACATACAGAAAATTCATACAATAGATAACCTGACAGATGTTATGACAAAAGCAATCAATGGTGACAAGTTTATGTGGTGTCAATCCTCGTGTGGCCTGATAGAGACGTAAGCAGTATGAAACGGCAAGGTAGAAAGAATAGTGTGAAGATATGATTGACTCTCAATCAAATCTTCAAGTGGGAGAATTGTTAACAATGGTAGGCATTGTAGCCAACCAATGTTGAAGCCTCTAATAGCCAACCAACGTTGAAGCCTCCAATGCCTCCAAAGTTGAATGAAGAAAGAAGATTTAGCCAGTTATCTCCCATATCTCCTGACTGTAAATAGGCAGGAGATGAACGAGAAGAAGTGAAGCAAACATAGTAGAGAAGAGAGAAGGAGAGGTGAGAGAGAAAGAGAGAAACAAAAATATTTTGTATATTTTTGGTCTAGTTTTTTCTTGTAATTCTCCAGTTTTCTCAGTAGTAAAAGTCTTCTCTCCTTGTCCGTAATTTTTACCCTAATTTGGAGTTTTTCACGTAAAATTTGTGTGTTTATTATTATTTTCTTCAGTTCTATTTAGCTGCGAACATGCTCTAATCCGATCAATTTTTACAACAATGATAATAGACTATTTTATAATTTTTTAAAAAATTATTTCTTAAATTTAAAAAACTACCTAAAATAATGCCTAATATTAGTCAGTATCTGCACACTATCGTATTAAAAGTGATTTTCAGATACGATATTCGTATACTAACTGCTCAGTTTAATTGACCGGATTTAAGTGTCGCACTTCCGAGGCTATCAAATCGAAGTACTGTCCTGCAACTTGATCATCTAATCAACAGTACTGTGGACCTGATCAATCAGTCTGAGTCGTTCTTTTCGTTTATGCACCTAGCCCCCAACTTGGGCCCATTCAGAGCTTTCTCAGACGAAAGTGATTCTTTTCAACAGTACTGTGGAGGTGATCAATCCGTGTGAGTCGCTCTTTTCCTTTATGCACCTAACCCCAATTTGAGCTCATTCAAAGCTTTCTCAGGCGAAACTAATTCTTTTATGTCTGTATTAGCTTAGTGATAAATGAACTTCAGAAACATCTGGATCCTGTGATTCTAAATTAGATTATGATAAAATCATTATTTTTCATCTATTAAACGAAAACATAGCTGGCCTCTATGCTAACGACGCTTGTCAATCCATCAAGATTTGACAGTGTTCGACAGCTTGTTTCCCTTCCCAATGTCAAGTTTTGATGAGATGTGCATTGGGTGTGGTATCTTCATCTAGCTCCTGAGATGTCAGATTCCTGTCTGTTCCGTCGCTTAACAAATAGGACAACATCCAATTTCCCGCAGCAAGTGGACCAAATTCATTCTTTTGTTAAACAGTAAAAGTGGTGTCAGGACTTACATATTTTGGCTAATTCACGTCCCAAATTTATCAAAGAAAAAATGATTAACATAGAATTAAAGAATGGTACTTATTAGTCGTTGAATTTTGCGTTAGCTTGAATTTCTGAATACGCTTTAGCTTCACCGTATTCCTCTTGATGGGTCAGATTGGATCCTCACCACAGGATTACTCGTGTGCTTAACACTTCACATTTAAAGCTGCTTAGCTTTCAGTAGCGAAGCTACCCTTGTCGATCTAATTAATGACATGAAAGCTGAAATACAGCAACAACTAGCATCGTGGGCCGTTCTATTTTTGGATGGCCATTTTTACGTCCCTAAACCTTCAGAAACAGACAAGACAGAGTTAATGATCAACTTGCACAAGTGAGCAGGTCTCGATTTATTTGCAACGACCATTTTTATGTCCTGGAAGTTTCAGAAACAGACAGCACGTAGTGAGTAGCTCTCGGTCTATTTGCAGCCCCAACACCAAATAGTATTTTACTGGCAATACGGACCTTATTAACCAATTATCCATTCATGCTTAATCTGACAACTCAGTTGATTAGCATCATTACATAATAACAGCTGCTCCCATCTGCAAGGAAGGGCCAGATTCAACGCAGAGTCAATTTGCAACATTTGTTGCCTGAATCGAAATGGGTTTCGTACCCTCCATTTTGTACGACAAGTACCAAGACCAATAAGATAGGCTGCCAGATCCCCACTGGTAAGATTATTTTGTTTATGCCGCAACCATGGAATAATTTCTGAAAACCTTACCTTGCCTCGTTCTTACTGTAATGTAGGTATAGTTTCATCGATAACATATATATTCCTAATTTTTCAAAAAAATTTCTGTAAACTTAACACATTTGATTCCCAATACAATTGATTAGCTACAGTCAAAAAAATAAATGAGGCAGTGTTTCACCCAACAACCCACATAGAATGCAAGAGCCTTGAAGTTGGAAGAAGTGCAATCTGTCCATTGTATTGAACCTATCTTATTTTTAACAGCCAGCCATAAAAGAGAGGAGTTCTTAGGCAAAAGGTTTCGATGCCGTAATAGTTTGTGCCACTCCACCAAATATCCTCTAGGTCTTATCCAATCCCTGTAAGTAGGGATGCTGACACTACAAAAAAACTCACGTTCTCTGACGGAATATTCCGTCGGAGAAATGGATATTCCGTCAGTTTTCCGTTGACAATATAGGATGGAATATTTCCGTCGATAAGTTATAACGACGGCCATGTTTACGACGGTTTCTTCTTTCGTTGCGTTCCGTCTGTAAACTTAACACATTTGATTCCCAATACAATTGATTAGCTACAGTCAAAAAAATAAATGAGGCAGTGTTTCACCCAACAACCCACATAGAATGCAAGAGCCTTGAAGTTGGAAGAAGTGCAATCATCCATTGTATTGAACCTATCTTATTTTTAACGACCACCATAAAGAGAGGAGTTCTTAGGCAAAAGGTTTCGATGCCGTAATAGTTTGTGCCACTCCACCAAATATCCTCTAGGTCTTATCCAATCCCTGTAAGTAGGGATGCTGACACTACAAAAAAACTCACGTTCTCTGACGGAATATTCCGTCGGAGAAATGGATATTTCCGTCAGAAATTATATTTGCCGACGAAACGCAACGAAAGAAGAAACCGTCGTAAACATGGCCATCGTTATAACTTATCGACGGAAATATTCCATCCTATATTGTCAACGGAAAACTGACGGAATATCAATTCATTTATGCCTATACATTTGTAAACTTAACACATTTGATTCCCAATACAATTGATTAGCTACAGTCAAAAAAATAAATGAGGCAGTGTTTCACCCAACAACCCACATAGAATGCAAGAGCCTTGAAGTTGGAAGAAGTGCAATCTGTCCATTGTATTGAACCTATCTTATTTTTAACACCACCATAAAGAGAGGAGTTCTTAGGCAAAAGGTTTCCATGCCGTAATAGTTTGTGCCACTCCACCAAATATCCTCTAGGTCTTATCCAATCCCTGTAAGTAGGGATGCTGACACTACAAAAAAACTCACGTTCTCTGACAGAATATTCCGTCGGAGAAATGGATATTTCCGTCAGAAATTATATTTGCCGACGGAACGCAACGAAAGAAGAAACCGTCGTAAACATGGCCGTCGTTATAACTTATCGATGGAAATATTCCATCCTATATTGTCAACGGAAAACTGACGGAATATTATCCGTTGTTGTTATGTTGCGACGGACATTGATTTAAAATGGCATCGGTGAAATTAATATACCACCGACGGAATATATCCGTCGGTATGATTTAGGGACGGAACAACCGTCGCAACGTTTCGGTAGTAAGTTATAACGTTAACGACGGAATATCGGACGTCGCCAAATTTAGTTCAGGTTATGTGCCGACGGTATGTTCCATTCCGTCGGTAAATATTCACCGACGGAATTGTGTATTCCGTCAGTGAAATAAAAATGGTGTAAACCATTAGATGCATATATAATTGGACATCCACATATCAATCAGCACATCAAAGCTTTAAATAATGCCAATTGTTATACAATTGGATGTACATAATTGGACATCCACATATCAACCAGTACATCAAAGGTTTAAATAATGTCAATTGTTATACAATTAGATAAAAACACATCAAAGTGAACATAAATTGTTATGTTTGTACCTTAAAATAATAAGTTCGAATATCTAAAGTTGTGGTGATCGTGGGTGGTCCTTTGTAGAACTTCCCTTCGACTGTTCGAACGGTGGTTGCAACTGAGCCATCTGCATAATCTCTTTTCTCATCTTCGCCATCTGTTCTCTCATCTGTAGCTCCATCTGCTCCCTGATTCGTTGCTCCTGCTCCCTCATCTGTTGTTCCTCCCGCTTTGTCTGCTCTCTCATCCGTTGTTCCTCCCGCTCTGTCTGCCCCTCTTCCAAATGAGCAATCTTGTCCATTAATGTTTGTACTGTGGCCCGGAGCTCGATGACTTCATTGTTGTTCGATGGCCTAGTGGACGCTGCTGTACTGGACATGGAAGATTGGGAATAACATGTGTTCTCATACGAATCGAGACCAAATATCCTGCCACGGCGATCCCTACCACCCACGGCCTCAAAATACGTCTGAGACACGTCTACAAGCTATTCCTCCCACGACTGTAGCTCAAGGATTTGTTGTAATTGGTCCTATAAGGTATGTGAAGTTAACATTAAGAAGAAGGACGGGAACAGTATTTAGAAATAAATAAAATGCAATAACTGGACATACATTCAACTCTCGACGGCGGTTATTGATGAAGGTTACACCATCATGCTTCTTCGTGTGAGTGTGCAGAAATAACTGAAGGGGGGTAGGCTTTGTGCCCAATGACTTCTCTTACATGAGAAAGACTAAAACGTTAGATGTGAACTAGAAATCGTTTAAACCTTGGCAGAGGTTCGTAAAGTTGTATGATATTCGCCTCCTGTTGGACAAAGAAAATAAGTCAACACAGCCATAAGTGACACCAGATAGGTAGACCATTATCATTATCCATAATACAACGAAGCTAACTATCGACAAAATTAGTGTAAAGTGTAGATACTTACAAGTCTGTCTGCATGCTCTTGGTGAGATACTTGTAAAGTGTAGATACTTATCAAGAATTAAACATTAAACTCAAAGCAATTCACAACCATACAAAATTTTCTTATTACGTCAAATTATATTAACAAATATATGCTTAAAGTTACCACAATTGAAGTAAAAGTATAGTTGTCATTTTAATACCTGCGTAGGCTTCTCTTATCGTTCCTCGAAAGTATAAATACTGAGGACAATACAGTTCCTACAACAAACAAAATAAAATTGTGTCTTATCATATTGAGGCGTCGTAGCATTTGTCACTGAAGTTCATAGGATTGATTCAAATGAAGGAGGAATAATGCAATTATAAAATAAGTAGTAGTGATTTTCAAAAGTTTCAAAATACTCCATTTAATAAATACTAGATTCAATACCATTTATTTTAAAAGTTTCTCAAATTTTGTTTGAAGATTAAGAATTTGTGTAGTTCAAAATAATTAAATTTTCTCCCGATTATCTAAAGACTTTTCATTATGCCTCATAAATAATCATGCAATGATTGAACTCCTAATTTATTGAAATGGCTAATATAAGATTATAACAATGATTGTTATATATGGAATTATTTTATTCTTTTTGTTCTTGGTCTACTTGATTTGAATTACCTCGAAATTCTCTTAAATTGTACTTGATTCTTTATTTAACTTTATCCTTTAAATAAAACATCTAAGACACAAGAATGTTATATCTTTGTATTATATTAAGGAAAATCATTCATTGATATATTTAATTAACTATTAAACAAAACTAAAAAGTATAAAATTGATCTATTAGGAAAGTTTTTGAAATTTATCTACCTAACAAAACCCCCATCAAAGATTAAGATTGAAAAACATTTTGAGGCATCACACACATATATATATATATATATATATATATTCAAAAGTTTCAAAATACTCCATTTAATAAATACTAGATTCAATACCATTTATTTTAAAAGTTTTTCAAATTTGTTTGAAGATTAAGAATTTGTTTACTTCAAAATAATTAAATTTTCTCCCGATTATCAAAAGACTTTTCATTATGCCTCATAAATAGTCATGCAATGATTGAACTCCTAATTTATTGAAATGGCTAATATAAGATTATAAAATGATTGTTATATATGGAATTATTTTATTCTTTTTTATACTTGGTCTACTTGATTTGAATTACCTTGAAATTCTCTTAAAATGTACTTGATTCTTTATTTAATTTTATCCTTTAAATAAAACATCTAAGACACAAGAATGTTATATCTTTCTATTATAATACGGAAAATCATTCATTGATATATTTAATAAACTATTAAACAAAAATAAAAACTATAAAATTGTAATATTAAAAAATAATTAATTTACACTTTTCAATATTTTTAAATAAAGATTGATTAAGTATCAATATTTATAAAATCAATTAAATAAGAAATATAAACATATTTTCTACTTTTATTAAAGAAAATAAAATTTTAATGGAAATTACTAGAAGAAAGATAAATGAAATGAAGTATTTGGAATTTATTATAACAATAATAAATTAAGAATATTAAGAATAAAAAACAAAACCAAATGTTTTGATTTTAAAATTCTAAGAACCATTTTTTATTTTAGAAAAGAATTGATTAATTTTTTTTCAATGGTTTATGTTAGGTTCAATTGTTCCAGTGGTTTATGCTTAGGGATATTGACTCCTTTAATTTTTCTTATTTTGATAGACACGTCTTCAAAGTTTTGCCGTCGTTACACTAACATACCTATCGTTCTTTATCAAGTTATTAAAATTAATAACTCATGATTTTCAATATCCTTTTCATTGGTTAACATTTTTCAAATATTGTTTCTATAAAAATCCACCAACTACTAACTTGCTTGTTCTTTTTTACATGCTAACATATATCTAACCCTTTAACAATTTAAAGCAAAGAAATTCGCTCATTCTCAATCCAAGCCCTCTAAGGGTATCCTGTGTACATATGAAGTCCATTATTTTATTAATACTCTAGACTCATCACATACCAAAGGAATTCACAATGCATACTTTTCATTTTACTTTATAAATTTTTATGAATCTCATGCCTAATTCAACTTTTATGTTCATTCTTTTCCTTCATACTAGTTCGATGCTTTCCTCTTTATTACTTTCAAATGTAAGCATATCATCTTTATAATCCTCATACTCACATTGAACACTCTTATAATGATACTATTTTAGTTCTACAATGTAGGAAAATCCCGGGAGGAACATCACATGTTCCAAAGAATGAAATAAAATTTTGGTCCCGTGACCTTCCCGAAAACCTGGATCCTTGTCGGTATGAAAACTCAAACTGAATAGCCAATAGAGACTATCTCTAAAGGTATCCACGCAGAGATCGAAAACCTAACCGAGTCAAACCCTTTTGACCGGGAATAGCTAGAATGAATAAGAGCTGCTAGACCCTACCTCCGTCCCGGAGAGCTTGAGAATAACGTTGAATCCTTGTATTGGAGAAGAGAGAAATCGATGATGCTTGAGAAAAAGAAGAGATGAAATCCAAATTACACCTTAAACTTAACCTTTAAGCTTTCTCCTTTTCTCTTCCATGAAACATACGACCATCATCTTTTTTCACTTAAGCCATCTTATGTCTTTCTTTTAACTCTTAAAAGAGTTCCATAAGATGAAGCCAAGTGTTGGCTTTATAGCCATTCATTTCTTTAAGCATTAAATGAAGGCATCTTTGACTTTTCAACATTCTTATCCTCTCCTCCCTCTTTCAACGTGTATAACATATAAATATATATATATAATTAATTAATTACTTAATTAATTAATATATATATATAATTACTAAGAGGTCCAAATCAAACTGGGTCATTCCTACTGCCTACTAAGCCCCGTCTTTGAAAAATCACCGGAAACCTTTCTTAGCAATATTGATGTCGCGATCTCATCGAGACATATCCCAATCCCATTGGGATCCATTTAATCCTAATGCTCTCCATAATTGGAACTCTGTCCAATTACTATTTTACAGATTCTCTGAGTCACTCTTAAGCGTGTGACCCTTTAGGTTTCCGGTTATGTTGGCCACTTAGATTAACAATTAATCTGAGCAAGTCATGAGCGGTATCTAGCAACACATCATGACCCCCAATTGATCGGAAAGTAATTGGTTTGATGAATTCATCACGAACCAGATCACGAACCCTTCCATAGACAATTACCGTGCAATTCGTCCTTTCATCATCCTATACCCCACTTGGTTATGGGTATGGCTAATATGTCAACTCTTACTAGACTAAGTCTAGCCCAAGTGAAATCAGTTCCTGTCTGAGGACTCATTACTTTATATGTCCATGAAGACACTCTTCATGACATAGTCATGCTCGCCGAGACTTAAAGTAATGATCCCGACAAGAGGTTGTGGTATCTCTTCTGCTTTTTCGTAGTGATGAATCCTTTATTGGCTACTCAATTACCTTCAATACCTCAAACTGCACTCCAAGCACCACCCTATGAGTAACCTCCGGAAGGCCACAAGGAATGGAGTCAGCACGTGATCAAGATTCAAGATATCCTCGAGTACCTCAAGTCTAAGGATACTTGCACCATTGCTATGATGAGATTATCACCGACATAAATCCATGTGATGATCTCATGGCAGTCATCCAATGAACTTACTACCACTAGTAAGCATCCATATGTCAACTCTAAATATCTCATATTTACAGCTTCGAGATCCACCGCTGATCCAATCAAGGAGTATGACATATGCTAGTCCATGCGGATTAATGATGTCCAGTCTCATTAATCCTATGACTAGGGAAAATTTAGATACTGACATAATTGCACATGATAGGAATCTCAGGAGTATGATCACATCACAATTTCCTTCATGCTATGTCATATATCATGGACTTCATTAATTTGATTAAAGATCACTATCAATTCATAAAGAACATCAAATAAATGAAACATGCCTTTCTTTATTTATTCATAAAGTCTATACATGACTATGAATAAAAAGCGCTAAAGGGGATTGCCTTTAGGGCACTACTCTAACATACAACTCCTAATGCATTTCATCGAACACCTTGAGGTCAAAACCATCTCAACCCTATCTACACACAAATCCTTAAATTCTTTTCATTTAGTACATCCAAAACAATCACACAACACCAATCAAACCTAAATTAACAAATGAAATGCATTAAATCAGTCCAAATCCACATTAAAACCATCGTAACCCACAAAACCCATGCTTTACCTTCGGATTTTCCAGAGGAGAGAGGGAGCAGCACGTCAACGAAGAAGACGGAAGGAGCAGGTCGCCGGAGACAGGGTAGGCTGGTCGGACGTCCACTGTGGCTTAACGTCGCCGGAGGAGATGAGAGAAAGAGAAGAGGAGAGTCGGGGAAGGAGAGAAGAAAGACGACTGCGCAGTGGATTTAATTTTATTTTAGCGACGGAATGATCCGTCGATATAATTAAAAAAACCATCGTCGAATTAAACTTCCTAACCTAGTTTCCCGACGTCGTTTTGAAATATACCGACGGTTTATTTCTATCGGTGAAAATTCTCTAGCCGACAAATTTTTCGACCAAATTTTAATTCCATCCCTATTTACAGACGGTAACGTATTCATCAGCATATTTCCATCGCCATAACTCCCCGCGAAATTTTTCCTCCACCGTTGGCAATGAATTTCTGTACCGTCGCAACTTTTCTTTCTTTCATCGACGGATTTGGTAGTCCCGTCGCAAATCACATACGATATACATTCCATCGGTATATTTCCGTCGCTATTTAACAATTTCCTTGTAGTGTGATAGATAGGGTTCGGTTTGGGTATTACTTTACCTATATCCATATTTATTTTTTATGACTCAACCTATATCTATATTCATATCTATCGGTTTTTATGATTTACTACACATATTTAAATCTATTAGATTGTTCAAGTTTTTGGATATCCATTGGGTTGTGTAGCACATAAGAATATAACTTCTAAATAGAAAATATAAAGATCAAATTTTTGCGAATACTCCAATCCAAAATTACTTTAATAATAATAAGTCAAAATTTTGATTTATATGTCTTAAACAGTGCTGGCCCTGGACAGGGGCCAGCAAGGCACCTGCCCAGGGCCCACTATGAGAGGGCCCCCCTCTTCAATAGCCCCCTCTCATATGATCTTACTATCTGAGTATAATAACGTTATTACTATAATAATGTTAAAGTCATCTATGAAATGACGTTAAAGTCATTCATTTAATGACTTTTAAATAACAATAAAGTCATTTAATGACTTTAACGTTATTTAACGTGACTTTAACCTTATAAGTTGATATTGTATTTTTTAAATGTAAAGGTAACTTTGTGATCCTATGCTTATAAATAGTCTTGAAATATTTAAGTGTACTCTTACCTTCTAATTTCTTTATTTTCATCAATATATGTATTTAAAGTACTCCAACTCAAAAATTAGCAAAAAAAATTTTACGATTTTGTCTTCTAAGTTCAAAGATATAATTTAAAGGTAAAGTTTTGATTTTTCAATATATTTTTACTCTTTGTTTTTTATTTTAATATTAGATATTAAATTTTGCTATTTATTTTATCCCCGTATCACATATATAATACCATTTATATATCTTTGTGATATATTCTGAAACTGTTGGAGTTTGGTTGTGCCTGTATACTTATAAATTGAATTACTTATGTTTCATACAAATATGTAAACTTAAGCATATTGCCAATTTTTTGGGGCCCTTTTTGTTAATTTCGCCCATGGCCTATAAAACTATAGGAACAGCCCTGGTCTTAAAAAAAACCATAAAATTAGAATAATAAAAATCATAATGTCTAGTGCAAAGACAATATATATTTTTTACAATCAAGAATTGGAATAAAGACTGAAATATCCAAAGCTTCAAATTGTCTTTGCGTGAACTCCACAATCTTTAAAACTCCATCTCCATATCATTTGCATTATTATCACCTTATAAGAAAATAAAATATGATGGAAAATGTGAGGATTGAGGAGCAAAGTGGGAATTTTAAAGCTATTTCTTCTCAGAAAATATTAATATTTTATTATATTTAACCATAAATATTTTAAAAAATAGAAAAATAAAGTTACAAAAAATGGGTAAGATATGTGTATTCATCGGTTCGGGTTATCACTAAATCTATATCCAAATCCATATCCACATCTATTTTTCAGCATCCATTTAAAATCTATTTAAAATTCATGTTTTAGCCTCCATGTCCATTTTTTGGGTCAGGTAGTGCAGATATTAATCGAGTTGAAAACTCACTGCCATCCTTACCTACAAACCTTAGCAGTGAACTTGCTATTAAATTCCTTGTTCTGGATGTAGCAGTCCCTTTCCTCAACATTTGGAGAGGAAGGTGGGATCAAATTGCTCAATTACCTCGAGAAGTTAGACCATTGTCATTCTTCAATCCATAAACACACTTTCGATTTATCTGAAATATGATTAAATACGTTAGCAGCTTGTTCAATGTTAATTAGGGGCCTATTCCCTGTCTAATTTTCAAACAATAAAAAAGCTTAGGTCTCATCACCAATCCTAAAACCAACATTTGGCTTAGGTAAGCTTCTAAATTTAAACAATTGATTGATGAACCATGAGGGAGAAACTTTATTTAAAGAGTTTAAACACTATTACCTTTGTAACGCCCCACACCCGTAAGACCCGAACCCGATATCGTTGGTGATATCCGAGTCCGTGTCCCACGAGAGTGGCGTACTACATCAGTCGATTTAAAATTCAGTATACATTTTTTTTTCTTTTGGAGCCATTAACTCCACGTTCACACGGCAAACACAGTAAGTAAATAAAATCCGTGTTCAATAAAACCAGTTTCAGCTATTACGGTCATCCAAGAATAATTACAATCACCAATGCAAGAAAACATTTATACCACAATGGCTCAAGAAAATATAAAGCCTTGTTATACAAAGGTGATTGTGGAATACAATTTACTAAAACACTAATGCGCATAACGAACCGATCCCGATCTCTAACCTTTACTCGACTACGAGAGACATACTCCGTGTCAACCGGGTATTCTTCAGACTGAAAAATAGATGCAAATTTTGGGTGAGTTTTGCGAACTCAATGAGAAACCATCATCGATGGTTCACTCAATTCATGCATGTTCAAACACTTTACCAATTATCACATACGATCACGATTTACAAAAGTAATACCAAATAATACGTATAATCACATTTCACAAATGTAAGGCTAATCGCCTATCATACAATCCACGATTAATCATACCATATATGCAATGCACATGAGACCCTTTCCATTTTCATTATGTTATTGTGATCGCATGCTTTAATCGCCCCAAGAACGGGCACATTGCGTTGAGCGATGGCTCTCAAACATTGGGCTTGAAGCCTCGATACATCGAGCCCGAGGCTCAATACGTTGGACTGAGGTCCATGCGTTGAAATAAAGCTCTCACATACGTTAGGCGTGATATGCTCGATACGGTGGTGCTCCGGTCACAACCGCTTTTATCTCGATCATGTCCTTATGCATGAATGCATATGTTCCAATTTTCATTTACAGCTTATTTCTATCACTTACATTCAATGCCATTTCCATTTCCTCGGACCTTCGTCCCAGATTTCAATCATATATTTTCCAATTTATTGCATCATACCATATCGCATTTACAAATACATCCCATGTATCGAGACAGATAATTAACACTTCGATATCAATCCTTTATTTCCTCGGACCTTTGGTCCGAGATCTCCAATGTAAACATTCACAAACAATCACACACAAGTAGCACTTCGTTATCTCATTCCCAATATTTCGACACCTATGGTCCAAATCAATCAAAGTCAAACACACATATACCCATCCATTATCTCCACATGGCATAATCGCAAATATTAAACACATAAAAAATTGAGAAACCATCTAGGTTACTCACCTATTGCTTCGAGCTAATGCCGGAAAACCTCTCGTGACGTCGGTCAATCGACGCTCCAATTGGACCTCTATATGAATCGAAAAAGTACGAGTCACTAAATATGAAATTTGTGCTCATGATGATGTGATATGCATGTTCATGAATTCCCGGTCCTAATTCAATATTTTCCCATAATGAAATTCTATGAAAATGAGAAATCCATAGGCGCCGACGGCATAATTCGGACCTCTATAGGTCCTCAATTAAATAAAGCAGTGTTTACATGATCCGTCAATAGGGCTACGCCAAATTCCGCCTAAAATTCCGCTTTCTCATAATATGAAATTAAATGTTCAACGAATCCGATGCCTCTGGAATCAGGTCAATCGGACGTCGGACGGAAAGAAATTGACAAAAGAACAATCGGATCAATTTATACCAAATAAAATCAAAACAATAATATATATATATATATATTGAGAGCTCGCCATGGGGGGCGAGACGCCGCCCTCGCGAGGCTGATGCACCTCGTTTCGTCGCGAGGGCGAGGCGTCGCCCTCGCGACCGGCCCGTTAATCTCGCCCTCGCGAGGCGAGATGTCGCCCTCGCGAGCCGCGAGTTTCCCCCTACTACTGCCTTGCCCTTTTTCTTTCCAGATGTAAATCCCAATTTCCAACTACTCTAACTTTTAGCACATAAATCAGAAAAATGCCCACTATACCTCATTGGAAAGCTTATGAAAAGCTCTACAATTCTCAAGAAGGCCATAAAAATCAATTCCAACCCTAAGGGTGTCAAATAATCCATCCAACCTTCTGCCTACTCAATTTCCATCAACACAGGGCAGTACAATTACAATTTCATAACTCACTGATTCTTCAGTAATAAATTACCACAAAAATATGGTCAATAAGTTCACAATGTCCTTTACAACTTTCATGAACAACCCAAAATCAAATTCTATTTCTAAACCAGTCAATTAATTCATTCAATGTCACTGTCCCTGAAATCCTTCAATATGGGCAGTAACCTTACAAGAAGTATAACTTCCAGTATACAAGTCAATAAATTCAGAACTTTAAATCCCTGAAAAGATAACATCTCAAAATTCAATTTTCATGAAGCACTCATCATCCAATTCAATCTCTAACAATTTCAAAACTGTTATGGAAGTGTCTGTTATGATCAGCCATTCATAACCTAATGTAGGGTCAGTTTTTGAAAAATCATAACTCCCAATTCTGACTTCTAAAAATTACAAACCATATGTCATTTTCAAGGTAATCTTTTCCTCTAAAACTTTTCAGAAGCTCACTCACACCAGTTCAGTCCACTTAAAATGTTAAAATTGCCTCTAATCAGTAAACTCACAAAATCACACTTAAGCTAGGTTTCATCCAAACTGCTCAAAACCAGTCATTAGTAATCAATTCATATCTACCAATATATAATTCCAAAAATAGCAAGATCAGTAGCAATGGAAAGATAATCAAATATTCTACAACTTCCATGAAGACCATTCTCCCTAATTCCATTTCAATTAATTCATAAAAATCAACAAAACTCAGATGTCATGGTTGCGGTTACTGTTCATAGGCAATGGAACAGGAACTTTCCCATTCAAAACTTCACCCTTCTATCATTGGAATTCAACAACACCCATTTCACACTAAATTGAAACCAACATCCCAAAGTTTCAGTGGCCACTAACCTTACCTCATTTTCATTTCTACACAATAAGTTATGCATAAAACAGTAACATCAATTAAAATTCCAACTTTCCAGATTTAAGGTTAACCTTAGTTCAACCACTTCCAATGCCTTTTTCACATCACTAGACATCAAAATAAATACGAATTAAATATCACTCCAGTCATAAATATACTAGGGTTAACACTGAAAAATTTATAGCATTTAATTCCTCAATTCAATTTCTCAAATAATTATCCATATTCACTTCAATATCAAGCCATAACCACTTCTAACCACTATTTTCAATTCATAATTCAACCTAACCTTATACCCACTAATTCCATCCATATAAGTCATCAATTTAATGCATCCCTAAGCATAATAAATGCTCCATTTATGACTCCTAACTACCATGGCATTCAATTCATCATTAAACCAACATGTACAACTTAATTAAAGCTTAAAACTTTCAATTAACACTTACCTCCTATAAAGCTTTCAAATCTTCAATTCTTTAGCTACTACTCTTACTCAACACCTTCTCCACTCTATTCTAACACATGCAAGTGTAAGGTCCTCTTAGAAAGGAAGGAGCTTGGTTGCATGAAGAGGAGCTCTTGAATTTGGAGGAAAGTTAATGAAGAAGATGAAAAATTCGATGGAGGATAGCATGAAGAGGGTTTCGGATGATGGTGAAATTTCAAGGAAACAATCAAAATCTCCTCTTTATTCCTTCCTTTAAGCAATCACCGAGAATGAGCATTAAAGAAGGGGAAAAGGTGGCAAAAGGCTATTTGGCCAAGTGTATAAGAAAAGTCAAAGAAGGAGATTAAATATAAATTGATCCAATTCACAATAATTTCCACCCAATTTCGGTTCCTACTAAATTTTAAGGGTCCCTTTATGGGTCCCAACACAATATGCAATAGATCAGTACCAAATATCAGTAGAAATTCAACCGGTTCGCCATCGGACGATTTTATCCGGTCTGGGAATTTCCGGGAATTTCCCCCAAATCATTTTTCTGAGAATTAATGAAATTCCCCAAAATTATAAAACATGTAACAAAGGCACTCAAATGATTTTTCAATCACGACAATCACCTTTTCTACCCCAAAACATGTTTAGGCCAGTTACCGACGATTTTGCCGGTCCGGGAATTTTCTCCGAAAAATTCCAGAAAAATTCCTAAAAATCCCTTAAAATGTAAAACGCTCAATGGCGCACTCAGAATAATTTTTTCAAATCCCATAACCACGTTTATCACAATAAAATACCGTTAGGCCCAATTACCGGGAATGTCATGAATGCATTTACCGTAATTCCATGTACACAATTGATCTCGTATCAATCCTATTATGCATGAACAGTTCTAAATATTCCCTATTAGTCCCATCCTATGCCAAGTTTACTATTTTACCCCTCCAGGAGGGGGTGGGATGTTACAATTCTCCCTCCTTATAAGAATTTCGTCCTCGAAATTCTCAATCAACAATTCCTATGACAAGAATCATATGATTCTTCATATCCCATATACTTTTCCACTTAATGATTCACTTTTGAGTGATCACAAGAACCACTCTCAGTCCGTGGTTCAGTTACTAATTTGGCTAACTCTTTATCACTTAGGACAGTAAACGGATTTGACAATACCATTAGTTGACTATCTCATTTTCTTAGCTATCTCACTTGCCATTTCTAGCATAGTCACTACCTTTGGTTCCGATACATTACTCAGTTCAGTATTTTCAAATCTATTCACGATCACATTTTATCCTTCTAATACCTTTTTCCCACAAAGCCATATAGTCCAATTCAGATTCCATCGAGGACATCTCCATGTCTTTGGTACCTCCTTAATCACGTCGGGGACGATTTACATTCCTTGGTACCAATACAAGAACATTTAATTCCACTTCACTATAATCAGAACAATGTACCTAATGCAGTCATTTATCATATGTCATTCACTTTAGGTTCAAATTCGATTCTCGTAAGACAATTCAACGCTTTATAGTGTTCACACACTTTATTCAGTATACATTTTACTCGTCTCATTTGTCCGATCCGATTCCACTTTAGCTAACCATGCGCCTTCCTAAGTCACTTTCCTTTTCTCACACATTTTAGTCTCAAACCCATTACGGTCTTTAACTCCCAATAGGCCTCAAGCGGGTAACAAAGATATATTTTCCAGTGAATCAAAGCTCTATAACACGACCATAATCAAACCTTTTCCCTATTGGACATTCAACCTATAAACACTTGAGCCAAGAATCACTTCATTCTATACCTACAATTACTCAATTTCACTTTTCAAATATGCTGACTAGAATGTCTAACTTTGACTGTTCACTTTCTTGTTCTTATACCTTTTTATCGGGTACACTTACTTCTTCTTCAACTTTTGTTCACTATAGTTTTCCAATTCCATTTGTATATTCAAACTCATCATAAAAACTTCCCCCTTTACTTTCTGCACTCTTAACCTTTCTTATCACTATTTTTTTACAACTTCAATTTTCCAGCAACACTTCACAAATTCCCCTGATATGCTTGACACTCATTGAAAATCCCAATATCTGTAATTGATCTGTTCATTGCAGCATTGTCGTATTTATACCCGTCTCTTTCCTCAAATTAACACAAAGTATGCTTATGGGAATCTACAGGTCTCAAGATTTTCAATCATGAGAATGGCACTAATACCATTTCTCACAAATACCAATTTATTTCATACTCGCTCAATATATTTTCACGCTCAATACTCACGCCCACTCTTTCCAATGTATGTATATCATCAGTATCAGATTCCTCAATTAGTCCTATCGTTCTTTTTACTTTTCACTGTTCCACAATTCCAAACACATTCTATCTCTAATCACCACTACTACCATTTGCTTCCTTCGCATAAATCCCTACTAGGGTCTTATTGACTTTACCGTACATCTTTTACCCTTTTCATTGAGTTTACAATGAGTGTATCTACAATTTCGTCATGAAGGTGTCACTACATCACCTCATTGTCAGTTTCCCTTGTTGACCCTCTTGTCTCTATTCGCCACTCTTTTCATTTTCTCTTCTCATTTGTTTTCATATCATTCCTATCAACATATGTTAATACCTTGTCATCTATATTTAAACCTCCAAAATTTTCCATTTTCTTTTAGATCTCTCTTCTCGCCTCGGGACTATTTTATTTTTCGTTTCAAATCTAGATTCCTCAACAGCTTTTACATCATAACTGGAGATCGATTCACTTCACAATGCAATAGGATTACCTCCAATTAAAATCTCACTCATATTGAATTCTTTACATTTCGTACATACAATGCGATAATCTCAGCAGATGAGCTATGACCCAATTTCACTTTTAATTTTGTCCACAAAAGTCTCATCAACCAATGATTATTCCTAATCCTTCTTCACTATACGTACAATCTCAATCAAGACACTCTTATGCCATCATTTAACAGATCAGAACATTCCTTTTGCGAAGGTTCCTTGTGGCAGTCATTTAAACACTTTCTTTACCACCTATTCAGTAATCTATACCAGAATCACTTTTCAGTTCCTCTCATACAGGTACACTTAGTCCACTTTTGTCTTACTTTAACCCCTTAAGAACTTCACACTTATAATCACTCTAAACATTTACCGCTCATTTACTCTATGGTTTCCATAGATCTGTAACATACATTTCATTAGTCACAATCAACATTACTGTCCAATAAATATCCCTAACAGTAAATTGACTTAAATACAATAACTCTTTTCATGCACCACTGTTGTGATTTCATTCTTTTCAAGATCTTTATTTCATTCTCACCATATCATTAAACTGTATGTCTCATTCCCCTATCCGTTACGTGCAACTTGACCCTGTAAGGTCATATCAATTTGGCTTATCAGCTTATAATCATTATTCTTATTTTTCATTCCGTTTTCTGCTACTTATCTTCTATTTCCTCAAACAGTCTATGATCAGGTGTTCACAGTCCCCAATACCGACAAAGTCGTTGATACTACTCCATTCTATCTCTATCTATATACCTATCCATTTACCATTTTCGTGTCCATATACACCTAATTCAGTATTTCCCCATACACCATCAGTAGAATCATCAGTCTATCTTTTTTTTTCCTTTATGATTTTATCATACGAATTTCCAACCTCGAAGCACAATAATCACCTAACAATTTCAGTCTCAAACTTATGCGGTCTAGTTCATAACCATTTCCCGAATTCATTTCAGTCTATCTGTACACTTTTACCTCACTCTAATAGGCACTGGGCATCACTTTTTCGGTTCTTTCAGTTCTCAATAAACCATTACAGCACTCTATTGAGCTTCTTTCCATTTCGCTATTATCTTCTGCTTATAATATCTACTGATCTCTAACTCGAATACCGTGAATCAAAGATGCCCGATTGGATCATCTACATTTTACTCAATTCCTATATTTCCCCTTTCATGACATATACAGTCAGAACTGTAATTACCTAACCATCCCGAGCTTTTAATTTCATTTAGATCTACTATAACCAATAAGCTTCCCATATCTCTAATGGACCTCTCCAAGTTCTCAACATTTGCATTTTTCACACCATAATATTGTCAATTTAATTCGAAATTTTAATCGCCTAGGCCAACACGGTCATTCTATTATCACTTATAAGGGTTTCTAACCCAAGACAATTTCAATCTTCTTATCCATTTTCCTTTATCCTTTCCTAATTGATTATCCCTTTAGGATTTTCACTCTAATCCAGCCTCACTCTTCTCTCACTTAGTCACTTGACACTTATGCACCTGTAGGATTTATCCTCGGCGACTCGACTAGGGATCGCTTACCACGATGCGCAACGACGCGACTCAAATGCATGCAACCTATATTCCAAATCGTGCCCGGATACATTACGCATCATCGGCTCGATACCACCTAAATGTAATGCCCACACCAGTAAGACCCAACCCGATATCGTTGGTGATATCCGAGTCCGTGTCCCACGAGAGTGGCGTATTACATCACGATTTAAAATTCAGATACATTTTTTTTCTTTTGGAGCCATTAACTCCACGCTCACACGGCAAACACAAGTAAGTAAATAAAATCCGTGTTCAATAAAAACCGCTTTAGCTTATTACGGTCATCCAAGAATAATTACAATCACCAATGCAAGAAAACATTTATACCACAATTGCTCAAGAAAATATAAAGCCTTGTTATACAAGGATTGTGGAATACAATTTACTAAAACACTAATGCAGATACCTAATCGATCCCGATCTCTAACCTTTACTCGACTACATGAGACATACTCCGTGTCAACCGGGTATTCTTCAGACCTGAAAAATAGATGCAAATTTTGGGTGAGTTTTATGAACTCAAAGAGAAACCATCATCGATGGTTCACTCAATTCATGCATGTTCAAACACTTTACCAATTATCACATACGATCACGATTTACAAAAGTAATACCAAATAATACGTATAATCACATTTCACAAATGTAAGGCGAATCGCCTATCATACAATCCACAGTTAATCATACCATATATGCAATGCACATGAGACCCTTTCCATTTTCATTATGTTATTGGATCGTATGCGCTCAAACTGTCCCCAAGAACGGCACATTGCGTTGAGCCGTGGCTCAAACATCGGGCTTGAAGCCTCGATACATCGAGCCCGAGGCTCAATACGCTGGACTGAGGTCCTCAAGCGTTGAAATAAAGCTCTCACATACGTTAGGCGTGATATGCCTTGATACGGTGGTCTGCTCCGGTCCACAACCGCTTTATCGATCATGTCCTTATGCATGAATGCATATGTTCCAATTTTCATTTACAGCTATTTCTATCACTTACATTCAATGCCATTTCCCATTTCCTCGGACCTTCGGTCCGTATTTCAATCATATATTTTTCCAATTTATCATCATACCATATCGCATTTACAATACATCCCATGTATCGAGACAGATAATTAACACTTCGATATCAATCTTTATTTCCTCGGACCTTTGGTCCGAGATCTCCAATGTAAACATTCACAAACAAATACACACAAGTAGCACTTCGTTATCTCATTCCCAATATTTCGATACCTATGGTCCAAATCAATCAAAGTCAAACACACATATACCCATCCATTATCTCCACATGGCATAATCGCAAATATTAAACACATAAAAAATTGAGAAACCATCTAGGTTACTCACCTATTGCTTCCGAGCTAATGCCGAAAACCTCTCGTGACGTCGATCAATCGACGCCCAATTGGACCTCTATATGAATCGAAAAAGTACGAGTCACTAAATATGAAATTTGTGCTCATGATGATGAGATATGCATGTTCATGAATTCCCAGTCCTAATTCAATATTTTCCCATAATGAAATTCTATGAAAAATGAGAAATCCATAAAGGCCGACGGTAAGCAATTCGGACCTCTATAGGTCCTCAATTAAATAAAACAGTGTTTACATGATCCGTCAATAGGGCTACGCCAAATTCCTGTCTAAAATTCCCGCTTTCATAATATGAAATTAAATGTTCAACGAATCCGATGCCTCTGGAATCAGGTCAATCGGACGTCGGACGGAAAGAAATTGACAAAAGAACAATCGGATCAATTTATACCAAATAAAATCAAAACAATAATATATATATATATATTTCAAGATCCTCATGGGCGAGACGCCGCCTCGCGAGGCTGATGCACTCGCTTCGTCATGAGGCGGGCGTCGCCTCGCGATCGCCGTTAATCTCGCCTCATGAGGCGAGATGTCGCCCTCGCGAGCCGCGAGTTTCCCCCTACTACTGCCTTGCCCTTTTTCTTTCCAGATGTAAATCCCAATTTCCAACTACTCTAACTTTTAGCACATAAATCAGAAAAATGCCCACTATACCTCATTGGAAAGCTTATGAAAAGCTCTACAATTCTCAAGAAGGCCATAAAAATCAATTCCAACCCTAAGGGTGTCAAATAATCCATCCAACCTTCTGCCTACTCAATTTCCATCAACACAGGGCAGTACAATTACAATTTCATAACTCACTGATTCTTCAGTAATAAATTACCACAAAAATATGGTCAATAAGTTCACAATGTCCTTTACAACTTTCATGAACAACCCAAAATCAAATTCTATTTCTAAACCAGTCAATTAATTCATTCAATGTCACTGTCCCTGAAATCCTTCAATATGGGCAGTAACCTTACAAGAAGTATAACTTCCAGTATACAGGTCAATAAATTCAGAACTTTATATCCCTGAAAAGATAACATCTCAAACTTCAATTTTCATGAAGCACTCATCATCCAATTCAATCTCTAACAATTTCAAAACTGTTATGGAAGTGTCTGTTATGATCAGCCATTCATAACCTAATGTAGGGTCAGTTTTTGAAAAATCATAACTCCCAATTCTGACTTCTAAAAATTACAAACCATATGTCATTTTCAAGATAATCTTTTCCTCTAAAACTTTTCAGAAGCTCACTCACAGCAGTTCAGTCCACTTAAAATTTTAAAATTGCCTCTAATCAGTAAACTCACAAAATCACACTTAAGCTAGGTTTCATCCAAACTGCTCAAAACCAGTCATTAGTAATCAATTCATATCTACCAATATATAATTCCCAAAATAGCAAGATCAGTAGCAATGGAAAGATAATCAAATATTCTACAACTTCCATGAAGACCATTCTCCCTAATTCCATTTCAATTAATTCATAAAAATCAACAAAACCCAGATGTCATAGTTGCGGTTACTGTTCATAGGCAATGGAACAGGAACTTTCCCATTCAAAAATTCACCCTTCTATCATTGGAATTCAACAACACCCATTTCACACTAAATTGAAGCCAACATCCCAAAGTTTCAGCGGCCACTAATCTTACCTCATTTTCATTTCTACACAATAAGTTATGCATAAAACAGTAACATCAATTAAAATTCCAACTTTCCAGATTTAAGGTTAACCTTAGTTCAACCACTTCCAATGCCTTTTTCACATCACTAGACATCAAAATAAATACGAATTAAATATCACTCCAGTCATACATATACTAGGGTTAATACTGAAAATTTTATAGCATTTAATTCCTCAATTCAATTTCTCAAATAATTATCCATATTCACTTCAATATCAAGCCATAACCACTTCTAACCACTATTTTCAATTCATAATTCAACCTAACCTTATACCCACTAATTCCATCCATATAAGTCATCAATTTAATGCATCCCTAAGCATAATAAATGCTCCATTTATGACTCCTAACTACCATGGCATTCAATTCATCATTAAACCAACATGTACAACTTAATTAAAGCTTAAAACTTTCAATTAACACTTACCTCCTATAAAGCTTTCAAATCTTCAATTCTTTAGCTACTACTCTTACTCAACACCTTCTCCACTCTATTCTAACACATGCAAGTGTAAGGTCCTCTTAGAAAGGAAGGAGCTTGGTTGCATGAAGAGGAGCTCTTGAATTTGGAGGAAAGTTAATGAAGAAGATGAAAAATTCGATGGAGGATAGCATGAAGAGGGTTTCGGATGATGGTGAAATTTCAAGGAAACAATCAAAATCTCCTCTTTATTCCTTCCTTTAAGCAATCACCGAGAATGAGCATTAAAGAAGGGGAAAAGGTGGCAAAAGGCTATTTGGCCAAGTGTATAAAAAAAGTCAAAGAAGGAGATTAAATATAAATTGATCCAATTCACAATAATTTCCACCCAATTTCGGTTCCTACTAAATTTTAAGGGTCCCTTTATGGGTCCCAACACAATATGCAATAGATCAGTACAAAATATCAGTAGAAATTCAACCGGTTCGCCATCGGACGATTTTATCCGGTCCGGGAATTTCCGGGAATTTCCCCCAAATCATTTTTCTGAGAATTAATGAAATTCACCAAAATTATAAAACATGTAACAGTGCACTCCAAATGATTTTTCAATCACGACAATCACCTTTTCTACCCCAAAACATATTTAGGCCAGTTACCGGCGATTTTGCCGGTCCGGGAATTTTCTCCGGAAAATTCCAGAAAAATTCCTAAAAATCCCTTAAAATGTAAAACGCTCAATGGCGCACTCAGAATAATTTTTTCAAATCCCATAACCACGTTTATCACAATAAAATACCGTTAGGCCCAATTACCGGGAATGTCATGAATGCATTTACCGTAATTCCATGTACACAATTGATACTGTGTATCAATCCTATTATGCATGAACAGTTCTAAATATTCCCTATTAGTCCCATCTTACGCCAAGTTTACTATTTTACCCCTCCAGGAGGGGGTGGGATGTTACAATTCTCCCCTCCTTATAAGAATTTCGTCCTCGAAATTCTCAGTCAACGATTCCCTATGACAGTAATCATATGATTCTTCATATCCCATATACTTTTCCACTTAATGATTCACTTTTGAGTGATCACAAGAACCACTCTCAAATCTCGTGGTTCGCCATTACTAATTTGGCTAACTCTTTATCACTTAGGACAGTAAACGGATTTGACAATACCATTAGTTGACTATCTCATTTTCTTAGCTATCTCACTTGCCATTTCTAGCATAGTCACTACCTTTGGTTCCGATATATTACTCAGTTCAGTATTTTCAAATCTATTCGCTGATCACATTTTATCCTTCTAATACCTTTTTCCCACAAAGGCCATATAGTCCAATTCAGTATTCCATCGAGGACATCTCCATGTCTTTGGTACCTCCTTAATCACGCGTGACGATTTACATTCCCTTGGTACCAATACAGTAACATTTAATTCCACTTCACTATAATCAGTAACAATGTACCTAATGCAGTCATTTATCATATGTCATTCACTTTATGTTCAAATTCGATTCTCGTAAGACAATTCACTGTTTTATAGTGTTCACACACTTTATTCGGTATACATTTTACTCTGTCTCATTTGTCCGATCCGATTCCACTTTAGCTAACCATGCAGTCTTCCTAAGTCACTTTCCTTTTTCTCACACATTTTAGTCTCAAACCCATTACGGTCTTTAACTCCCAATAGGCATCAAGAAGGTAACAAAGATATATTTTCCAGTGAATCAAAGCTCTATAACACGACCATAATCAAACCTTTTCCCTATTGGACATTCAACCTATAAACACTTGAGCCAAGAATCACTTCATTCTATACCTACAATTACTCAATTTCACTTTTCAAATATGCTGACTAGAATGTCTAACTTTGACTGTTCACTTTCTTGTTCTTATACCTTTTTATCGGGTACACTTACTTCTTCTTCAACTTTTGTTCACTATAGTTTTCCAATTCCATTTGTATATTCAAACTCATCATAAAAACTTCCCCCTTTACTTTCTGCACTCTTAACCTTTCTTATCACTATTTTTTTACAACTTCAATTTTCCAGCAACACTTCACAAATTCCCCTGATATGCTTGACACTCATTGAAAATCCCAATATCTGTAATTGATCTGTTCATTGCAGCATTGTCGTATTTATACCCGTCTCTTTCCTCAAATTAACACAGTGTATGCTTATGGGAATCTACAGTCTCCAAGATTTTCAATCATGAGAATGGCACTAATACCATTTCTCACAGTCAGTTCAATTTATTTCATACTCGTTCAACATATTTTCACAGTTCAATACTCGCTGCCCACTCTTTCCAATGTATGTATATCATCAGTATCAGATTCCTCAATTAGTCCCATCGTTCTTTTTACTTTTCACTGTTCCACAATTCCAAACACATTCTATCTCTAATCACCACTACTACCATTTGCTTCCTTCGCATAAATCCCTACTAGGGTCTTATTGACTTTACCGTACATCTTTTACCCTTTTCATTGAGTTTACAATGAGTGTATCTACAATTTCTTTATGAAGGTGTCACTACATCACCTCATTGTCAGTTTCCCTTGTTGACCCTCTTGTCTCTATTCAGTTACTCTTTTTCATTTTCTCTTCTCATTTGTTTTCATATCATTCCTATCAACATATGTTAATACCTTGTCATCTATATTTAAACCTCCAAAATTTTCCATTTTCTTTTAGCATCTCTCTTCTCAGTTCGGGACTCTTTTATTTTTCGTTTCAAATCTAGATTCCTCAACAGTTTTACATCATAACTGGAGATCGATTCACTTCACAATGCAATAGGATTACCTCCAATTAAAATCTCACTCATATTGAATTCTTTACATTTCTGTACATACAATGCAGATAATCTCAGCAGTATGAGCTATGACCCAATTTCACTTTTAATTTTGTCCACAAAAGTCTCATCAACCAATGATTATTCCTAATCCTTCTTCACTATACGTACAATCTCAATCAAGACACTCTTATGCCATCATTTAACAGATCAGAACATTCCTTTCGCGAAGGTTCCTTGTGGCAGTCATTTAAACACTTTCTTTACCACCTATTCAAGAATCTATACCGTAATCACTTTTCGCCTCTCATACAGTACACTTAGTCCACTTTTGTCTTACTTTAACCCTTAAGAACTTCACACTTATAATCACTCTAAACATTTACCGCTCATTTACTCTATGGTTTCCATAGATCCGTAATATACATTTCATTAGTCACAATCAACATTACTGTCCAATAAATATCCCTAACAGTAAATTGACTTAAATACAATAACTCTTTTCATGCACCACTGTTGTGATTTCATTCTTTTCAAGATCTTTATTTCATTCTCACCATATCATTAAACTGTATGTCTCATTCCCCTATCCGTTACGTGCAACTTGACCCTGTAAGGTCATATCAATTTGGCTTATCAGCTTATAATCATTATTCTTATTTTTCATTCCGTTTTCTGCTACTTATCTTCTATTTCCTCAAACAGTCTATGATCAGGTGTTCACAGTCCCCAATACCGACAAAGTCGTTGATACTACTCCATTCTATCTCTATCTATATACCTATCCATTTACCATTTTCGTGTCCATATACACCTAATTCAGTATTTCCCCATACACCATCAGTAGAATCATCAGTCTGTCTTTTTTTTTCCTTTATGATTTTATCATACGAATTTCCAACCTCGAAGCACAATAATCACCTAACAATTTCAGTCTCAAACTTATGCGGTCTAGTTCATAACCATTTCCAATTCATTTCACTATCTCAGACACTTTTACCTCACTCTAATAGGCACTGGGCATCACTTTTTCGGTTCTTTCAGCCTCAATAAACCATTACAGCACTCTATTGAGCTTCTTTCCATTTCGCTATTATCTTCTGCTTATAATATCTACTGATCTCTAACTCGAATACCGTGAATCAAAGATGCCCGATTGGATCATCTACATTTTACTCAATTCCTATATTTCCCCTTTCATGACATATACAGTCAGAACTGTAATTACCTAACCATCCCGAGCTTTTAATTTCATTTAGATCTACTATAACCAATAAGCTTCCCATATCTCTAATGGACCTCTCCAAGTTCTCAACATTTGCATTTTTCTGTCACCATAATATTGTCAATTTAATTCGAAATTTTAATCGCCTAGGCCAACACACTATTCTGCTATCACTTATAAGGGTTTCTAACCCAAGACAATTTCAATCTTCTTATCCATTTTCCTTTATCCTTTCCTAATTGATTATCCCTTTAGGATTTTCACTCTAATCAAGTCTCACTCTTCTCTCACTTAGTCACTGACACTTATGCACCGTAGGATTTATCCTCGGCGACTCGACTAGGATCGCTTACCACGGTCCGCAACGACGCGACTCAAATGCATGCAACCTATATTCCAAATCGTGCCCGATACATTACGTATTACGGGCTCGATACCACCTAAATGTAACGCCCACACTCGTAAGACCAACCCGATATCGTTGGTGATATCCGAGTCCGTGTCCCACGAGAGTGGCGTACTACATCAGTCGATTTAAAATTCAGTATACATTTTTTTTCTTTGGAGCCATTAACTCCACGCTCACACGGCAAACACAAGTAAGTAAATAAAATCCGTGTTCAATAAAACCAGCTTTGCTTATTACGGTCATCCAAGAATAATTACAATCAACAATGCAAGAAACATTTATACCACAATGGCTCAGTAAAAATATAAAGCCTTGTTATACAGTGATTGTGGAATACAATTTACTAAAACACTAATGCAGACACGAACTGATCCCGATCTCTAACCTTTACTCGACTACAAGAGACATACTCCGTGTCAACCGGGTATTCTTCAGACCTGAAAAATAGATGCAAATTTTGGGTGAGTTTTATGAACTCGGTGAGAAACCATCATCGATGGTTCACTCAATTCATGCATGTTCAAACACTTTACCAATTATCACATACGATCACGATTTACAAAAGTAATACCAAATAATACGTATAATCACATTTCACAAATGTAAGGCGAATCGCCTATCATACAATCCACGCTTAATCATACCATATATGCAATGCACATGAGACCCTTTCCATTTTCATTATGTTATCAGGATCGCATACCAAATCGCCCCAAGAACGGGCACATTGCGTTGAGCCGTGGCTCAAACATTGGGCTTGAAGCCACGATACATTGAGCCCGAGGCTCAATACGTTGGACCGAGGTCTGTGCGTTGAAATAAAGCTCTCACATACGTTAGGCGTGATATGCCCGATATTTGATCGCTCCGGTCACAATCGCTTTTATCTCGATCATGTCCTTATGCATGAATGCATATGTTCCAATTTTCATTTACAGTTATTTCTATCACTTACATTCAATGCCATTTCCCATTTCCTCGGACCTTCGGTCCGTATTTCAATCATATATTTTCCAATTTATCATCATACCATATCGCATTTACAAATACATCCCATGATCGAGACAGATAATTAACACTTCGATATCAATCTTATTTCCTCGGACCTTTGGTCCGAGATCTCAATGTAAACATTCACAAACAATACACACAAGTAGCACTTCGTTATCTCATTCCCAATATTTCGATACACCTATGGTCCAAATCAATCAAAGTCAAACACACATATACCCATCCATTATCTCCACATGGCATAATCGCGAAATATTAAACACATAAAAAAATTGAGAAACCATCTAGGTTACTCACCTATTGCTTCCGAGCTAATGCCGGAAAACCTCTGGACGTCGGTCAATCGACGCCCAATTGGACCTCTATATGAATCGAAAAAATACGAGTCACTAAATATGAAATTTGTGCTCATGATGATGAGATATGCATGTTCATGAATTCCCGGTCCTAATTCAATATTTTCCCATAATGAAATTCTATGAAAAATGAGAAATCCATAGGCGCTGACGGTGCGCAATTCGGACCTCTATAGGTCCTCAATTAAATAAAACAGTGTTTACATGATCCGTCATCAGGGCTACGCCAAATTCCGCCTAAAATTTCCGCTTTCTCATAATATGAAATTAATGTTCAACGAATCCGATGCCTCTAGAATCAGGTCAATCGGATGTCGGACGGGAAAGAAATTGACAAAAGAACAATCAGATCAATTTATACCAAATAAAATCAAAACAATAATATATATATATATATTCGAAGCTCGCCTCATGGGCGAGACGCCGCCCTCGAGGCTGATGCACCTCGCTTTAAATCATGAGGCGAGGCGTCGCCTCGCGATCGCCCGTTAATCTCGCCCTGAGGCGAGATGTCGCCCTCGCGAGGCGAGATGTCGCCCTCGCGAGCCGCGAGTTTCCCCCTACTACTGCCTTGCCCTTTTTCTTTCCAGATGTAAATCTCAATTTCCAACTACTCTAACTTTTAGCACATAAATCAGAAAAATGCCCACTATACCTCATTGGAAAGTTTATGAAAAGCTCTACAATTCTCAAGAAGGCCATAAAAATCAATTCCAACCCTAAGGGTGTCAAATAATCCATCCAACCTTCTGCCTACTCAATTTCCATCAACACAGGGCAGTACAATTACAATTTCATAACTCACTGATTCTTCAGTAATAAATTACCACAAAAATATGGTCAATAAGTTCACAATGTCCTTTACAACTTTCATGAACAACCCAAAATCAAATTCTATTTCTAAACCAGTCAATTAATTCATTCAATGTCACTGTCCCTGAAATCCTTCAATATGGGCGGTAACCTTACAAGAAGTATAACTTCCAGTATACAAGTCAATAAATTCAGAACTTTATATCCCTGAAAAGATAACATCTCAAACTTCAATTTTCATGAAGCACTCATCATCCAATTCAATCTCTAACAATTTCAAAACTGTTATGGAAGTGTCTGTTATGATCAACCATTCATAACCTAATGTAGGGTCAGTTTTTGAAAAATCATAACTCCCAATTCTGACTTCTAAAAATTACAAACCATATGTCATTTTCAAGGTAATCTTTTCCTCTAAAACTTTTCAGAAGCTCACTCACACCAGTTCAGTCCACTTAAAATGTTAAAATTGCCTCTAATCAGTAAACTCACAAAATCACACTTAAGCTAGGTTTCATCCAAACTGCTCAAAACCAGTCATTAGTAATCAATTCATATCTACCAATATATAATTCCAAAAATAGCAAGATCAGTAGAAATGGAAAGATAATCAAATATTCTACAACTTCCATGAAGACCATTCTCCCTAATTCCATTTCAATTAATTCATAAAAATCAACAAAACTCAGATGTCATGGTTGCGGTTACTGTTCATAGGCAATGGAACAGGAACTTTCCCATTCAAAAATTCACCCTTCTATCATTGGAATTCAACAACACCCATTTCACACTAAATTGAAGCCAACATCTCAAAGTTTCAGTGGCCACTAATCTTACCTCATTTTCATTTCTACACAATAAGTTATGCATAAAACAGTAACATCAATTAAAATTCCAACTTTCCAGATTTAAGGTTAACCTTAGTTCAACCACTTCCAATGCCTTTTTCACATCACTAGACATCAAAATAAATACGAATTAAATATCACTCCAGTCATACATATACTAGGGTTAATACTGAAAAATTTATAGCATTTAATTCCTCAATTCAATTTCTCAAATAATTATCCATATTCACTTCAATATCAAGCCATAACCACTTCTAACCACTATTTTCAATTCATAATTCAACCTAACCTTATACCCACTAATTCCATCCATATAAGTCATCAATTTAATGCATCCCTAAGCATAATAAATGCTCCATTTATGACTCCTAACTACCATGGCATTCAATTCATCATTAAACCAACATGTACAACTTAATTAAAACTTAAAACTTTCAATTAACACTTACCTCCTATAAAGCTTTCAAATCTTCAATTCTTTAGCTACTACTCTTACTCAACACCTTCTCCACTCTATTCTAACACATGCAAGTGTAAGGTCCTCTTAGAAAGGAAGGAGCTTGGTTGCATGAAGAGGAGCTCTTGAATTTGGAGGAAAGTTAATGAAGAAGATGAAAAATTCGATGGAGGATAGCATGAAGAGGGTTTCGGATGATGGTGAAATTTCAAGGAAACAATCAAAATCTCCTCTTTATTCCTTCCTTTAAGCAATCACCGAGAATGAGCATTAAAGAAGGGGAAAAGGTGGCAAAAGGCTATTTGGCCAAGTGTATAAGAAAAGTCAAAGAAGGAGATTAAATATAAATTGATCCAATTCACAATAATTTCCACCCAATTTCGGTTCCTACTAAATTTTAAGGGTCCCTTTATGGGTCCCAACACAATATGCAATAGATCAGTACCAAATATCAGTAGAAATTCAACCGGTTCGCCATCGGACGATTTTATCCGGTCCGGGAATTTCCGGGAATTTCCCCCAAATCATTTTTCTGAGAATTAATGAAATTCCCCAAAATTATAAAACATGTAACAGTGCACTCCAAATGATTTTTCAATCACGACAATCACCTTTTCTACCCCAAAACATGTTTAGGTCAGTTACCGGCGATTTTGCCGGTCCGGGAATTTTCTCCGGAAAATTCCAGAAAAATTCCTAAAAATCCCTTAAAATGTAAAACGCTCAATGGCGCACTCAGAATAATTTTTTCAAATCCCATAACCACGTTTATCACAATAAAATACCGTTAGGCCCAATTCACGGAATGTCATGAATGCATTTACCGTAATTCCATGTACACAATTGATACTGTGTATCAATCCTATTATGCATGAACAGTTCTAAATATTCCCTATTAGTCCCATCCTATGCCAAGTTTACTATTTTACCCCTCCAGGAGGGGGTGGGATGTTACAACCTTTCAATAAATGGCTATGCATCCACCTCATCCATAAAGATTCCTTATTTAGACGAACTCCCCAAACCTTTTTAACCAGTAATACTTTATTAGCGACACTTATAAGAGTAATTCTAAGGCCCTCTTATATTTATTTTTCAATATCTCGGACTATTTAACATTGAACTTATTCACATTAATTTTGCCTTAAATAGGCATGGCATAAAGGCTTGGGCCCAACCTAAAGTCAATGATTCAAACCCAAGTTGGTCAAGCTTTTGACTATGCTTAGACCCCTTTTTTTTCAAAATTTAGGGTTTGGGCTAGGTTGGAGCTCGACGATTGGTTTGTCATTTGTGGTGTAAACAATGTCGTTTTATGATGCAAAACTTCTAATTTTATATGGTGTAAAACGACATTATTTTACAACTAGAAACTTTTGTTTTATATGAGTAAGGACGTCACTGGGCAAGGCCCAAGCTACTTATGGCCTGTGACTTGGTCAGGCCAACCATGGTTGACCTGTAGCCCACCCGTGACCAGCTTAAATTGGGTGAAAATTATGACAATCAATTTTACTAAGTTACTGTTAAAATTGAAAGAGTTAATTTTGCTAGCATTTATATTATAGTTAATGTAGTTACAAATTCACCTAAGGAGATCTCCATTATAAAGTTTGATGGTAATCTTATCCTCATAAAAGACAAAGTTAAGATTATATATGCTTGGAAGTCCCCCACAATCAAGCCTAGAATGTCCTAGCAACCTATTGGTAACATCTTTAACATAGGCAATTTTCTAGAATTGATAGGAGAAGAGGAAGTTTAGCTTTAACCTAGAACTCCCATAGAGGAAATACCCTCCACTTCAAATTCTTCTCTTGATATCTTGATAACCATTATTAAATTTATCAATAAGACTATTGTTCGATTGAATTCTTTGATTAATACCAAAGTTGAAATTATTTGCACACCTAACAAAAAGAAAATGGAAATCACAATTAAGGAACTTGGTTTAAAAGTTGTTCCTGAAATTGGGTTTAAAACTATTGCCAGAAGCGAGTCAGGTAGAAAGAAGAATCAATCTTCTTCTATTTTACAAAATTGATTATTTGCTCTTGGAACCTTAGGGGTATAAATTCCCATGCAAAGTAATAAACCATTAGGGATTTTGTTACTGAAAATAACACTTGTCTAATAAGTATTTTGGAAACCTGATTAAAAAGAAACACTTGTAATTTTTTTTATCTGCTTTGCCTAATGGTTGGAAGTCTATTTCCAATAAAGATTTCCATCCCAATTGAAGGGTGCTAATAATCTAAAGTATTGACAGGAAAGTAATCAACTCCATCATCAATGATCAACTGACTCATTTGTAGGTTAAAAATAAGAGTTTGCATAAAATTTTAGACATTTCTTTCATTTATACTTTTAATCATGGTTTTCAGAAACTATCATTATGGAGGAAGCTAAAAGAAATATCACTTGTCATTCACTCCCTTTGGCTGTCAATTAGTGACTTTAAATCTATAATACATCAAGATAAAACTAAAGGATATAATTCTAATAGCCTATATGTGAAGATTTGAAGAATTTCCTAGTTGAAATCTATATGTTTGACTTACTTAGGGAAGGGGTAACTTCTTCAGTTGGAGTAATAAACATAAAAATCAAACTCTCTCGAGAAACAGAGGTCTTTCTAATTTCGATTGGATCCAAGCTTTTCCTAATTTTGAGGTTGTCTATCCCAACCAAGTATATCTAATCACTCTTCAGTGATTGTTAAGTTTGATCTTGGGAGCCCTCCTATCATGTACCCTTTTCATTTTAATTACTTAACATGCTTATCTAGTTTCTAGGATATTATTAAAAAAGGTCCTTGCCTTTACTTCAATGGTACTATGCAGTATCAATATTCTATAAAGTTAAATTGCATTTGTGCCAAGTTTAAATCTTTCCATAAGGTAAATGTAGGAATTGTGCAGCATCTACTCAATTATGCTAAATTTACTCTCAACAAGGCTCAGAATGATCTATATCTCAATCCTACCTACTAGATGCTTCAGGAAGTAGAAAAACTTGCTTTAAATAACTATTTCCAAGGTGTTATCTTTGATTACTCTCTAATGAAATAGAGATCCAGAATTAAATGGTTGCAAGATAAAGATAAGAACACCTCATTTTTTATGGACTTGTCCTTATAAGAAGGGCCATTAACAAGATTGTTTCTCTATAAAGCAATGACTTATTATTATGAAGAAATTGGTTCTTCCTTAGTTTACTTTATTGAAGAAATTGTTTAATAGTTGTTCCTGCATGAAGTGGAAGCTTTATCTTCTCATGTCACTATCTTTGAAATTGAAAATGCCCTTAGATCTTCGACTCTCTACAAAGCTTATGGACCTAATACTTTCAATATCTATTTTTTTCATAGAAAACTAGTCTTTTATGAGTCGAATAGTTACTGATGTAATTATAGAGATCTTTGATAACAGGAAACTTCTTAAAATTTTAAACATAACCTTTATCACATTGGAATCCAAAGGAAAGAGCATAAATTCTTAAAGGATCACATGCCAATCTCCAATCTCTTATTGTTACTCAATATAAAAAAGTATATAAAGTGATTGCTGAAAGATTGAAGCCTATCCTTCCTGGGCTTATCATTCCTACTCAATGTGTTTATGTTTGTAAGAGGTACATTAGTGATAATATTGGCATTGCTCAGGAATTTTTCAAGCATTATAATAGGAGAAACAACTACAAAAATTATGCACTTAAGATAGACTTTGAGAAATCCTTTGACACAGTTGATTGTAACTTCATTTTAAATGTTTTGAAGGCCTTTTGTTTTCCTAGTATCTTTATATAATGGTTTTCTTAGTGTATTTCTACTGTTTCTTATAGAATCCTTATGAATGTTGAACCCTACAAGCATATCAAAGCAGTTACCCCATTTCCCCTTATATGTTTTTTTTTTAGTCTTAGAAGTTCTCTGCAAGTTAAAATGTTGAACCCTACAAGCATATAATGTTCAGGATTTTTCGTTCGTCAACGAATTGTTCTACAAGTTGAAATCATATAGTATGCCAGTTTGAAGTATGCTTGCCTAAGAAAATGGTGGTTTGGGAGTTTCCCCATTAAGATCCTCAATTCTGTCTTAAAAGCCAAAAGACTATGGAGATTACTTCAAGACCAGTAAGCTCTTTGGGTCTATGGAGATTACTTCAAGACCAGTAAGCTCTTTGGGTCTAATAGGTGCACACATACTATATGAAAGGTCAAAATCTCTGGGTGGAAAGGGTTTCCGCAAATGCCTCTTCTCTCATGAAACAATTATTCAAGCTGAGATGTACCATCAGGGTCTCTTGCATATATGTTGTTAAGAATGAGATAAACATTTCATTCTGGCATGATTATTGGACTCCTTTTGGTCTCCTGGAAATCTTTAACAGTAATTGCTCCTTTGAAGGCAGTTTTAGCATCCAATGCCTCAGTCGCTGAAGCTTTCTCCATAAACAACCTTGTAGACCTCATTCCAGTATTTGCTCTCTCGTATTTTCTTTCCAAATTTGCATTAAACAATTCTTGTGAAGAATTCGTCTTATGGATTCACGCTTCTTTAGGTAATTTCACCAATAGATCCTACTGGTCTCTCTTCGAGAATTCCTCGCAACATGTTCCTTACCATAAAAATAAAATCGTTTGGCACAAGCACATTTCACCTCGAACTTTAGTTCTATTATTATAGCTAACTATCAAAAACAGGCTTCCAACTTCTAACAGATTAGCCAGATACTCATACTTGCCTAATTAGTGCACTTTATGCGAGCTCTCTCTTAAAAATGTTGAGCATTTATTCTTTCAATGCTAATATAGTATTCACTTAAGACAAGCAATCCTTGATCTTTACAACATTAACAACCCCCTGATTCCTAGACTAGTATTACTAAATGGTACGCCAATATATATTAGGATGAGTTTGAAGGTGATCTAAAGAATTTTTGTATTAGATTTCATGTACTTAGTCTCTGACTGATGCGATGAAAGAAATAAAAGAATCTTCCCTGACAGTTCCTACAGCAAGAAAAATCTTCCGCAAGCAATATGTGGTAGAATTAGAAATCATATTTTCACTTATAAGGAAAAACACTCATTCAACCCTCAATTTCAACTTGTTTGGAGGATTAATTAACTCTTTCTTGTAACTTTGCAATCTTACTAGGATCCTTTTGTATTCAACTAACAGTATTGCCGTAATCATCTGAACATTAGATGATTTTTTGTATGTACCTAGAACTATTTTGTTTTGCCTTTTATGACCTTATATATATATATATATATTCATCATTTCCTAAACAATTAATTTATATTAAAGAATATTACTTATTTAAATTAATAATATAAAATTATTATCAGTATTACGTAACAGAAGGATATAAAAGCCATGTGCAATTAAAAAATTTCACCATAGTTGGTAGTTTAATTTTAATCCACAATCATGATATGTACAATGAGGAGTGCAACCCGGACCACAATCGCAATTTTAAACTTTACACATGAGTAAAGAGTGATAGTAGAAAAACGTTGTTAAAATGGAAATCATTTCTAAAATAAACTGGGACTGAAACTTACTCCAATGCCATGATTCTGCTATCGTAAGAAAAATAGAGGAGAATATACGACATTCTCCAAAGTAATATCCTTATTGTAGAGATTAGTAAAACATTGAAAATTTAGTTAGAAACTAGTCAAAACAGAAGCTAGTACAAAAAAGAAGAAGAAGAAGAAAAGCTTACAAGAATGGCTGGCGTATTCTGTATCAAAAACTTAATTTGTAATTTTAGCCCCGCTTACCTTCGTCGCACACGAAAGTCGAAAGTCAAGTACGAAGGTTAACAGTCTGTAATCTTCAAAAAACTACAGGGCAATAATTAATAATTATGATTTTTGTAATCTTCAAAAAACTACAGGGCAATAATATTATCTGCTGCTTTAATTTTGTTGAAATTTTGAGAATGAGAAACTATCTAAAATAAAATAGAATAGAAAAGAGATAAAATAAAAGATAATTTATTGATTGGTTCACTTTTACATTGACATAAAAGTCTAAATATATAGAGAATGAAATAACAACCTTAGCTAATCTCTAGATAAAATAAATCAAATTCAAAAGTTTAAATCCTAAATAGATAATAACTCTATCTTAATAGATAAAATTTTATCTTTTAACAAATATCTTATCTTTAAACAAAAATTTCAATTTTAACTTTGAATCAATATTTCCAGCATTCTCCCTTGATTCAAAGTTACAAAAAATTCAAACTCTATGGAGCACATCTCTTCAAATTTTTTTTTATTTGTGAAGCACCTTCTTTTCAGTGTATGATGCACTTTCTCATCATCTTCACTGTATGATGCACTTTCTCACCATCTTATCATTGTTGATGCACTTTCTCACCAACGTACCATCATTGTTGATGCACTTTCTCATCATCTTACTATTGTTGAACACTTTCTTTCAACTAATTCTATAGATCACTTCTCTCTATGATGCGTCTATATTGGAGAATATTCATTTCTTCTTCGATAATGGAACCTTTGCTAGATAGGCTTCTTCCACCATTTTTTTTCTTCACTTTCTTGCTTTCTCACTTAATCACTCATAGGTCTCTCAAGGATCTAAGGCTCTGATATCATATTGAAATTTTGAGAATGTGAAACTATCTAAAATAAAGTAGAATAAAAAAGAGATAAAACAAGAGACAATTTATTGATTGGTTCACCTTTACATTGACATAAAAGTCTAAATATATAGAGAATGAAATAACAACCTTAGCTAATCTCTAGATAAAATAAATCAAATTCAAAAGTTTAAATCCTAACTAGATAATAACTCTATCTTAATAGATAAAATTTTATCTTTTAACAAATATCTTATCTTTAAACAAAAATTTCAATTTTAAATTTGAATCAATATTTCCAACAAATTTTAATGGAAAAGTGCACAAAGATCGATTTTTAGGGAGAAAGGTTAAAGGGGAGAAGACTGTTATTGAGGTCTCCGTGGATCTCGATCTTGTAGATTGTACAGTGCAAGGTCCTAGGTAGAGCAAGAGTTGTCTGTGACTGTGGGGTTCATGATAATTATTTCATGTGAAAGTAAAGGAACAAAGCCATCAAATCCTGCTGAGAAAAATAACACGCAATTCTTTGGATTTTTATCACCCTGTTCAACGCAAAATACCCTCCAGCAATCATCATGTCGTCTACCTCCGTCCTCTCATTATTACTACCTCACTTTCATCATCATAATCATCGTCCCAACTCCATCTTTCAGCAGTCACCAACCCCACCTGAGCCAACATCATCAATCTAACCTCGCAAGAACTAGAAAAAGAAAGAAGGAAGCGTTCAGGAGTTAAAGTTGAAGATGGGCTCAGTCAAGAAGAGAAAACTCTATTGTTATTTTCTTCAACTGCCTTGTACCTTGGTGTGAGAAAAGGGTTCTACTGCATCTTGGAACGAATTTACATCTCAGTTTCTTCTCCTCTCTCTTCTGGGAATCGAAGCATCATGGTCCGACTGTTTACTAGATCATGTATACCTACGAATAAGTAAAGTTTGCAAGCTTTCACCTTTATGGGTTTCCTAATTTTGAATTCTTATCATGCCTGCTTTGTCTAAACATGACATGAAAATGAATTTGTTCGGCTTGTGTGTATGCGTTAGGGAATAACATGCTGAGCTCCCCATCTCTATATCTTTCTTTTTCTGGATATTACCATTGTACTCTTTTGTCCTGTTGTTTTAAGGGTTTTGTATTAGTGCAAGTTTCTGAAATCTGCAGGTGATATAAAGATCTCGGGTCTATATTTCCTTATGTAACTATGGAAATAACACTTATTCAGATTCCTGAACTCTTGTATCATGTTTTGATATAATTCTATTCTATTCTATTGTATCAGATCTTTGTACATACTACGTATACTCCTATGCATGAATATATCAATAATCATAAACTAAACACTGAAACTAGGACTAGATGCCTCTTCAAGTTCAACTAATTAAGCGTTGATCATCTCTTTTGTCCATTACAAATACAGTTATTTTAAAATTATTATTGAAAAAAAAGCTCCTAAATACTAACACATTCACACAAACACTCATGCAAACAATGAAGGAAAAGTATTCTTGTAATGGAACCAACCTAAAATTAATGCAAAAATATAAAGAGAAAATACTTTCAATAATATAATACTATTTGTATAGCAAAAGTTGACCAATATAAATTTATTTTAGTATAATTTTCTTTAGATAATTTCTAATGATTTAAGGTTATATTTATTGGAATGTAGACACAAATTTGTAATGACTCTTAAAGCATCTGAATTAATCGAGATTTGACCATTTAATTACTCCGTCAAAGTTACTTCAAAATTCCAAAAGTTAAGTTTATTTATAACACTTCTTATAAACTTGATTTTTATAATTTCAAACATTATCTATAATTTTTAAAATCATCATATTTGAGGAATTTAGTGAAAATATATGCAACTTGATCAAGAATTTCATAAATTTAATGTTAATTTCCTTCTTAACACTGTATTATGGAATAAAATAAAATATTATATCTATATGCTTACTCCTATCATGGAACATTAGATTTTAATTAAATCTCGAGCAGATTTATTGTCCATCATGATTTTTGTTACTTCCATTTTCTCTAAATGAACATCTCCCAACAATCTTCTTAATCAAATTGTATGACAAGTATAAGAGTTTGCATTATATCTAAAAAAGATAAAGCCACTATTAATTTTTCTATCATTAAGATCTTTGAAAAAATCACTATAAAAAATCTATTAAATTAAAGTTTTGGAAGAAGAGTTGTAATTTTAAGATACTAAAAAATTCTTTTAGTTATCTTCAAGTGAACTTTACAAGGCATCTACAAGATCGATTAATAATTCCAACTAAAGATAAGATATATAGCCTTGTACAAGTCAAGTACCTCAAGCTTCCTAAAATATTTTTGGGCAAAGTTAGATCTACACTCCCTATCTATCGAACATTTATTTTAGACTTCATATAAGTGTTAATCGACCTAATGTCTAACATCTTAAACTTCTTAATTAGCATCTCCTCTCTATGATCTTCTTGAGTGATAAAAATTCAATCTTTCATTTGTTTCACCTTGATCCCTAATTAGAAAGACATTAGGTAGATGCCACTCATCTTTAACTCATGGGTTATTGATAAGTGAGAAATGCATCGTATTTTAGGGTATAATTTGATATGTATTTATTTGTTTATTTGATTATTTAGTATGTATTTTCGATAGAATTGTGTTAGTTTGTGAATTATTTGTGTTTAAGTATTTTTATGGGTTAGTACAAGCATTTAAGCTTAATTATTATGTCTTTGAGGTACCTTGATGTGTTTGTTAATATTTGAAGGTCAACAACGAGGAATGGAGAAGTTTCGGAGAGATATGGACCAAAACAACGACTCATGATCGTAGCCTATCTGTCAAGATTGTGAAAAAAGCATAAGACTTGGCCCATGATCATGGTTTGCCTGCCATGATCATGACAAAAAGCATACAAGTGGCCCACGATCGTGGCCTGCATCGAGCAGATGCCCAAATACATAGAAAAGTCAAGTTTTGAGGAATGTTTCGGACCTTTCAACCCCAAAAAAACCTAAGGCTACGTAGAAGACATTAAGTATATAAATAATGAGCAAAATAGAGAAAAAGTTTCTTGCATCAGCCACCATCATGAAACCTAGAGAGAGTTCATCGGGAGATTAAGAAAGAAACGAAGGAAGAGAGACGTGGAGAAGAAGTCTACACGAAGAACTTCCTGGAATAGGAGGATTTTCGTCATTGCTGCCTCCATCATCCATTCGTATCTACTTTCTAGCGTATTTCCATTTTTATCTATGTACATAATTGGAATAACTGTTAAGATAGGATTTATGAATGTTGAGGATTGTCTAAACTCACCTTTGGGTTATTTTTATCTTTGATTTAATAAAAATTTGATTGTTTATATCAATTGGATTCATTGTGATTGATTTCTGCATTTTCATAAATCGGTAATAGACTAAGAGGGTGAACCAATAAAAAAATTAAATTAGGCTAACAAGAGTTAGGTAATTTAATAAGAACGAGAAATGAATCAAATTGGTAATTACGTGACGAGAGGTCTCACATAGGTTTTGGTAGTCTAGTTGAAAACTTCAGATCTAATTAAAGTTTGGATAAATTGTGAATTTAGAAATTACAATTTTCATCATCTGATTAGGGTTTATAATTTAGGGCATTTGGTTATAACTCAAGAGAGTAACCAACCCTAGGATAATCCATGGACAATAATCCAACATTTCATAATTAATTAAGTTACTGTTGAAGATAGGTAAAAATTTCCCCTTTTTGTTGATTGGTAGTTCCTTAGGTTGATTTTTGGTGTGTGCATTGCAATTTGCTGATTTGTTAATACTTCGTGATTTATTCTTGAGTTGAACTAGTTGATTGAATTGATTAATTGAATTGCGTTATTGTTTTAGCTTAGTTACAGTTGAATTTTTGCAATTTATTTTGGCCTTAAAATTTAGGATTAGATTAACCCTCCTCATGGGATCGACACCTTAGATACTACACGAACGACCCGTACATTTACAGAATATCGAGGTTAAAATATTGAACCTACATATATAGAAAAATCGCGACCAAGTTTTTGACATCGTTGTCAGGTAGGCGATTAGTTTAGTTCTATAGTTTAAGGTGTTTAGTTTAGTTTTTAAATTTTTATTTTCATTTTTTCTTTTCTATTTCTGAAATCATGCTCTTACATGAACATAAGAGTCAAGAGAAGTTCGACTCGCATAGCTGAAAAATTAGATTTAGACATCACTTTACTAGAACAAACCATTAGGAAAGCTCGACGTAATAAAGAAGAAGAAATCACGAAGACAACAATGGTCGAGGAATTTCAGCAGGATTTGGACCACGGAGTAAACCAAGGATAACAACAGAGGACCCTTATGGACTTTATAATACCAGGGTTCAATGCGGCTAATCAAGGAGTAGCTAGACCACCAATATAAGCTGTATAATTTGAAATTAAACTAGACCTTTTAAACATGTTTGAACAAAATGTGCAATTTTATGAACTAACGAACGAAAACCCCAGCGCACACATAGTGAACTTCTTAGAAATTTGTGATACCTTTAGGTACTATTAGATGTCAGAAGATACAGTTAGAATTAGGCTCTTTCCCTTTATCCTTAGAGATAGAACAAAGGCTTGGTATCACTCCCTTAACCCAACCAATGTTACTATTTGGGATCAGTTAGTCTGTGTCTTTTTAGACAAATATTTTCCCTTAACTAAGACCACTAAGATCATCAAGAAATCACTAACTTATTACAAGATGATAGGGAATCAAACTACGAAGCGTGGGAACGATACAAGGATTTGCAACAGAGGTGCCCATGTCATAACTTCCTAAGGAATTTATGTTGCAAACATTCTATAATGGAGTTACTCCGCATACAAGAGGCATAATCGATGCTGCTTAAGGAGGATCATTGATAAGGTAGACAGTTGATGAAGCAGGAGATTTAATAGAGGAGATGGAAAGTAATAGTTTCTTACGAACAAATGAGCAGAGTAGACAATCTACTACATTTAGTGAACAAAAAAGAATTGTGGTTGTTAATCAAATGATGGAATTGCAAGAGAGGATTGATAACTTGACTCGACAGCTCAACAATATGAAGGCTTCGTTCTCAACTCTGGTGAAGGTCGTACAACTTAAGTGTGAACTCTGTGGAAAATTGGACTATGACACAATAAACTGTTTCTTGATAAAGGAAGAAGATCTAGAACAAGTGAATTGCATGGGAGCCTAGTATGGACAAGGAGGGGGAAACAACCTCTACTCCAACACTAACAACCCTGGGTGGAAGAATCACCAAACTTCTCTTGGACAAATAATGCTAGAGGATAGTTTAAACCTCAAGGGCAATTAGGCTTCCAACAAGATAAACCAAGCTTAATGGAATCTAAGTTAGATAAGATTTTAGATAAGTTTGGAGACATGGAGGATGCATATAGGAAGCTTGAGAGTAAATTCGACAAGTTACCAAGAACCACGCCTCTTCAATACATAATTTGGATGTCCAAGTAGGTCAACTAGCTGAAGCAATATCTACTCAGAATGAAAGAACCCTTCCAAGTTATACTGAGTTTAACCCAAAGGAAAAGATCATGGCCATCATTCAGTCCTAGGAAAAGGAACTTGATCATATAAAGGAGTATGGAGATAAAGGAAAAGTACAAGTAATTGTGGAACTCCTTCCAAGTGAGTTCAAAATTAAGCCAATCAAGGAATCTCAACCCAAATTACAATACCCTATTATAGCACAGTGAAAATCAATGTCAAGTACGGTAACTGTAGCATCCCACTCCCGCAAGACCCGAACCCGATATCGACGGTGATATCTGAGCTCGTGACCCGCGAGGGTGGCATGCTAGAACACTCAATCAGTCAATAATTGGTACCAATTTTTTTTTAAAAAAAGAAGCATTAACAAATGCAAAAGCCCATTTTCAATTTGGCCCAAATCAATTGACAAGTTCATAAAACATTGTTTTCAACACATTACGATCAATACAGTGTCACTAGTCGAATAGGGGCCCAATTCCATTTCTAATGCATTTTAGTTGCAACCCATTTCACTTTGAGCCATTGGGGCTCATTTCAATGCACAAAACACTCACAAACCCTTACAATTGATACATATTGATATACACAAGAATATTCATATTTAATCAGTCCCATTTACTCAGCTTTCCATACTTCAGCACTTATTACAAACTGAAATATTCAATTATACATTGCATAAAAATCGCAGAATACACTTCATACAAAAATCCTAATGTAGACACGAACTGATCATAACCTCTAATTTTGCAGAAAACCTACTCCCGTTGCATAACGGGATAATCTTCTGAAACCTGAAAAATAGATGCAAATTTTGGGTGAGTTTTGCGAACTCAGTGAGTGACCATCATTGATGGTTAACCCAGTCACACAATATATAAATACATTCCCATAATCGCATTTCACATTCACTATCACACTTTATCTTCACAATCAATTCAATTTCATGTTCACATTCAACGCCAATTAACGTTCCCAAGTAATTTCATTAAGTCAATCCCATTGAAAACAATGAAGTCAATTCCATTCAATCCAAGTAAACCAATCCCATTCAATTCAAGTAAACCAATCCCATTTAATACAATCAAGTCAATTCCATTCGATCCAAGTAAACCAATCCCATTCAATTCAAGTAAATCAATCCCATTCAATACAATCAATTCAATTCCATTCGATCCAAGTAAATCAATCCCATTCAGTTCAAGTAAACCAATCCCATTCAATACAATCAAGTCAATTCCATTCGATCCAAGTAAACCAATCCCATTCAATTCAAGTAAACCAATCCCATTCAATACAATCAAGTCAATTCCATATTCCCATTCAATGCAATTTCATATTCCCATCCAATGCAATTTCTTATTTCCATTCAATGCAATTAAATCAATCATATCATGCATATTTACATGAGGCCCAGTTTCTGTTTATTTCTTTGTTGTGACCAAGTGCCGAAGCTGTCCCGTATCTATTGTATATTGAGCTCATTAATAACTGTCCCACATAGGGCTCATTGTAAACTGTCCCATATAGGGCTCATTGTAAACTGTCCCATATAGGGCTCATTGAACGTTAAGCTTGCGGCTCTGAATCACTTTTGAGGTCAAAGCTCATTTTCATTCTTTGAGCTTCAAGCTCTGATCATTGGCTCCTCTGGTCACAACGAGTTATATTTCGTGCGTTCATAAAATGAAATGCATTGTTCACATTTATATGCACTTATTCAATCATAATCACTGAATCATCGGACCATAGTTTGGTATGCAACATATAGTCAAGAAATCACACGTGCAGTCATATGCAAGTTTGCATTCAAAACAAATTTAGAATTCACATCACGCACACTTAGTTCGTCCAATTCACATTCAATGAGCACTTCAATATCACAATTCCCAGTATACAATCGTCGGACTATCCTGTCTGGAATCCACAATCAAATCACAATCATTCATTGCTATTCAAAAATTATTGAATATATAGCATAACCAAATAAACCATAAAATAAGACCATCTAGGTCTACTCACAGTACGCTCCAGATTAGCATTTGTTTTCATGATCCAGAAACGTCTGGTTGAGGACGTTTTGTCCTGTATCAATCATATGCAAAACACAATTTGCACACACATTAATAAAAGTACAATCATAACCATCCCATTTTCACATGTGTACATGCGTAAAGTATAATGCATGCTCAATGACAATTCCGGGGTATATGCTTTACACTTACACTGAATATCCATTCTCAATTCATAATTGGATGTGTCTACTTGAATTGGACTCAGACTTACACTCCCTTTTTATGTGATCATTTTCAATTATCCATTCAAATTTGACTCTTTAAGAGTCTAGCAAAACCATACACTTACATCTCAAGAACACTTGCTCATTTGATAACATAACTCAATTTCCCGTCATTTCATTTCTAACCTTATATGATCTCCTCATATCCAATTCCCTATCATAATAAATCACTTAGTACCATTTACTTAACTTCCTTGAACAATATCACAAGCATGCAAACATTCCCATTCCCATTTACATATGCATTTGACACTTTTGACTCCACCCATTCATTCACTAAGTTTTAACCTTCGATTTCACTTCAAACCTTCTATACATGAGTCCCATAGACCAAGGATCATTCTAGGTTCACTTAAACACCCATTTGAGGCTTAATTAGTACCATTAATCCAGTGAATGTCCGTTAAACGGACTTGCATGTCCGTTTAACGGACTGATACGGGTCATTTATACCACTTTGAAAATTAGACCCTCAAACAATCAAAATTTCGAACTTTCTCCTGAAATAGAAGTTGTATATCTTGAAGTCTTCTTTAAAACCATACCTAGATCATCTCATTACGAGTTTTATACAAAGAGTTATGCCTCTTTTACTAAAGCATGTTCAATTGGGTTTTATGAAATTCCAGATTTCTAACTCTTCACTTACAACACTCAATTCCTCATGCTTAGCCAATCATTTCTAGTTCAATACTCATTATTTATCCACTCTTATAACTAAATTTCAGTTCAATATCATCCATAGCCAAGATATGGTCCATGGTTACATATAAACACTCATAAAAGGACATATATATACATGCACATTCATCATCAACTTTCATCACTCAATACTCAATTTGAGTCACAATTAGACACTCTTAAAGACAGAATTTGCATTCAATGTCTTCATGAAAAATGTAGCCTTATATCTCTAATTTAACCCAAATCAAAACCCGTCCCATTTGGATAACTACATAACAAATGATGACTAGATTACTAAGGCATATCCAGCAAAATGTTCCGGCTAGCACATTCCAACCTCTTTAAATACCATTATCAATTTGCCTCTAAGCTTTCATCCTAATTTTTTTCCCTTTTCCAAAACACTATACTTACCCTTTTCTTTCACTTCCATACCTTATCCAATCCATTCCTAACCCAACCAACAATCCACGTTTTTCTCCATCACAAAACAAAACATGAAACTCCATTTATCAATCAAATTTTCTATACCATTTCTACATCATTTTGGCAATCCTTATATCACTAAATCATCACTATAACATCTTATGATTATCAATCATCATATATGTAAAGGTAAGACAATTATTTGCTCATTCTATCAACCACATGCTATCATATATATAAGCACCACTTTGAGATGAATTAACCCATCATCTACACATCTTATTCAACAAATCATCAAGAATAACATGCTACGTACTTGAGTTGGCTTCAAGATCTTCAAACACCATCAAACCCTAACTCTTTCCTCTTCATGATCATCAACTTCCATTGAGGAATAGGTTGGGTCTTTGAGTAGCAAGGTGAATGAGACAAAGAAAATGAAGTAGCAAGTGAAAAGAGAGCAAGATTTCACATTGAAGAAGGTGGGAGAGAGTGAGTGTCGTTATTAAGGAGAGGGAGATGAAGAAAATGGAGAAAATGGAGAGGAGAGAAAGCATTGTCATGAATAACAAGTGAAAGACCTAAAACATTGTCTTTCACCTAGAAATTTCGGGCATCAACTTGTGGTGTGGCAAGTGACACATGTCACTTGCCACATGTCAATTCCTTAGGGCTCCATTTGTCCCACTTGCTAACTAGTCCATTTTGTCTCCAATTTTCACTCCAATTGTCTCTTAATTTTCAATGATACAAGTCATTAAATCCCAAAGTCATTTATAAAAGAATTTTCATTACCATTTGACTCTGAATTCTACTGTTATTCACCGATTGTTTTGCCACTTGGCAATTTTCCTGGTCCAAATTTTTCCCCGAAAAATTCTAGAAAAATTTCCTAAAATTTTCCAAAAATGCCAAATCAATAAGTTCACTATGCAAAATAATTTTCGATAACCACAACTCGAGATTCTCAAAACAATCCCATGTATTACCAATTATACCCGGAAAATGTCAATTGAGTGCATGATCAATGATTTTAATGTGTGCAATAATCCAATTCATCCATGAGTACCCCCATATGATGCCTTTGTATCTTAATTTCACTTAAGCCCTCACGAACTAAATGTAAAACGGTCAAAATTGAAATTTACCAAAGTGGCCCCGAGTATGTCCGTTAAACGGACTCACATGTCCGTTAAACGGACATAGACTGACCAAGCAATCCAAATTCACCCGAGAAGGTCCGTTAAAAGGACCTGCATGTCCGTTAAACGGACATGAATCACCGAACTTGTTCCAATTCACCCGAGGCTGTCCGTTAAATGGACTTCCATGTCCGTTAAACGGACATGACTCACACAAACCCTCTTCAAGGCCTCTGGTCTCACACTCATTTTTCCCGACACATTATGCTCTTTGAGCTCACTAATATCACATTTTAGGGTTCCAACCCTTCACAAGGGAACGAGATATTACAGTAACGAGAAATTATGAGGAGGTTGACTTAAGCAAAGTTAAGAAAATAACGGAATGCCTCCAAATGAGGCTCATATTAACGGAATCAGTGAAGAAGAAGGTTAAGGAGCATGAAGTGGAAGGAAACCCCAATATAGCATAGAAGAAAAAGGATCTAAGGGATTTTTTCATTCCTTGTATTCTAAATAGAGTCAACATAGACAGGGCATTCGCAGATTTGAGAGTGAGTATCAATATGATACCCTACACCTTTAGTCAAAAGTAGGGGTTAGGAGAGTTAGACCTACAAAGATGTTAGTAAAGATGGTCGACAGAACAATCCATCAACTGAAGGGGATTATTAAGGATGTGCCAGTACAAGTTGATAATTTTACTTTTCTTACATACTTCTATATATTGGATATTAGAGAAGATGTAGCAACTCCTATAGTCCTTGGAAAACAATTCTTGGTGAATGCTCGCTCAATCATTGATGTTGATGGGGGGAACTAACTCTGAGGGTAGGTAAGCAGTAAGTAAGCTTCAAAGTGTCAAAGAAAGACAACAATCCTCCTTTACTTCTAACTAATGGCAAGGAAACCAATCCTCGAGGGCAATGGGAAGATACTGTAGATCCTAGGAGTGCCTTCAAAAAGAAGCGATCGGGTAGAAGAATGCAAAAGAAGGAGAGCCACAAGGAAGGTGGAATCAATGGCATGGTAGCTTATGTGTAAATTGTTAGATTAATGACTACACTGCCATTGCACCACTCATTTGAACCACCATGTGCAAAAAAAGACATCGAGCTACTGATGCTAAAAGAAGCGCCACATGGGAGGCAACTTATGAAATTTTAATTTCCTTAAATTGTCGTCAGAAAGTTTGAATTTCATAATTAGGATATTTTGTTTTCGAATAAAATTGGAAGGCATAGGACATCGATGTGAATTCTATGATAGATGAAGTAATCTTTCACGACCCGATACCACGTCAGGCCCATGACAACCACTACATAATCGAGTTAAGGACACTCACGGTATCCTTAATTTGACTATGCAAGGCTAACTGAATATGTTAGGACCCGATCCAGAGACCGGCGCCCCAACCCGAAAATAGAAGACGGAACGAATCACAAAGAGGCGGAACGAATAAACGATTGATCACAAAGCGAAACAAATCATTAACGAATCGAAAGCCAACTTGGAAGCGAAGCATACAAACAAAGTCAAATCGAATTGGCTCGGAGACAAACCAAACAAACGATCACAAATCACAAATCGAATCGAAGCATTCGAACTGAAACACAAGTACCGACATCCGATAATATACTTTTAGGAGAAAGCGTCGCGTTGGAAACCTTGAACTAACCTTAATCCGAAATCGGTATAAATTTTTTTTCTTTTTTTCTTTTCTTTTCTCTCTTTTCTCATTCCTTAATCCAAATACATTCACATACAATCGCACTATCCATGTGCAACACCATAACTCAATAGCCTTATCCAAATCTCAAACCACAATACCTTATCATACTCATAATCATATACACATCCCATACATAACTTAAATCAATACATAATTCCAAAATTCATACACCTTATGCTCATTACATACACAATTTCATAAATCAAAGCTTTATACAACTCATAGTGACATTTTCAAGCCTTAAACATTACCCATAACGCTAAACCAAAGTACACAATACACAACAATTCTAGACTTCTCAGCAACCATTTAACTTACCAATAATACATTATAAACACATGCAAATAGAAATCTTCATTTTCTTTCACCCGATCTTCTTCTCATCACCTGTGGGTGGGAATGAAGGGGGGTGAGCTTATAGCTCGTGGGTAACAGTTTATAACAAAATACATAAGCAAAACCCTTGAAATTCTTTTTCTTTTCTAGTCTTAGAAAACATTTCTTTGAAATCCGTAAAGCACATTTTCAAAAAGTTCTTTTCTTGCCGTATTCAAAATCGCAATTTGCAAAACGTATGATTTTTAGGCTTTCAGCCATAAACCCATAAGTTTATAAAACATGAATGCATCAACTTGATGATTCATAGATGCAATGGCAATCACATAAGCAATGCACAACAACACATGGCTCGAGAGTTCCGTAAACACAACGGATAAATTGAAGTTTATACCGTAAACTATCCGAGTCCGATTTCTCAAGGATCTTGTTGCCTCAAGCGGGCAGCCGGGAGAAGGCTATAACTATACGTCGACGTGCACGTGACTATCCATCCGTAACTCTCTCGCCCACACAAAAGCATATAAGCAATGCTCAAGATCATTTATCAAAATGATATGCTTCCATTTTCTTTTCTTCTTTCCATTCAAATCAAAATGCCATGGCACACTCCAATGGCATAACATTATCACATCAATAAACATATTCAATCTCAATTCAACAATGTAATCACGTATGGATCAACATCAGAACAATGAATGCAAGTGATTTCTTTAAGACATAAATCAACGTATGCAGGTTCATAAAGCACATTATTCAATTTTATTTATTTTTTATTTTTTTCATAAATCTTGTATTTTCTTAAAAACATTCCGAAAATATTTTCATAACTTATCAAATTCTTCGAAAATAACGAATTTAACACTTTACGTAATTTCTTAAATCCAAATCACGGAAATAAATTTCAAAATCTTTCTTCATTTCTCAATTCATTTTAAAACTCGTAACCTTTTTCCAAAAATATTCGGGAACAATAAAATTCAATACTTTCTCAATTTTTCAATCAATCTCCCAAATCATTTGAAGACAAGAAATTGGGCCTTTGTGTCATTTTTTTTCGAAACTTCAAAAATTTTCTTAATTTATCAAACATTTAAAACTTGTATAAATTCTTAAAACAGTTTCTAAAACCATTTCAAACGCCTTTCGAAGATCGTACTTTTCAACATTTAAATAAACCTTATTTTCTAAACAATTTCAAATGCATTTCGGAAATCACACTTTGTCAAAATATTTTTATAAACAAGTTTGGAAATCGTAAACTTTTCAAACACTTTTATAAACAATGTTAGAAATCATAATTTTCAAATACTTTTTTTAATAAACATTAGACATTCAGAAATCGAAATCTTCTAACCACTTTTATAAATAACATTTTCTAACTAATTTCGAAAGTATTCGGAAATCATAAATTTTCAAACAGTTGCATAAACCACTTTCTAGACAATTTCAAAGCATTTTTAGGAATCAAAACTTTCAAATATTTCCATAAACAATATTTTCTATACACTTCCGAATTTATGCGGAAATCACAAGTTTTCAAACTTTTACATAAAACCATATTTTATAAAAGCTCTTAAAACTAATCGGAAATCATAATTTTTCAAACCTTTATCATATTCAAGCTCAATATCATTTATTGAATGCTGTTGGACCCCGATCTTTAAGTGAATTTTAGAAATATAAAAAGTATGAAATAAGTAAGTTCGTATGGAAAATTTGTATTAGATGTGCTTATGTTTTAAGAAATTGATGAGAAAAAGAATTGATGGAGTTTGATGATTTTGAAATTTGAATAGATTTGTATGGATTATACAAGTTTAAAGTTGATGAGTTGATTGAAATTAAGTTAAAAATCTAAAAATAAAGAGAAAGTATGAAAATATGAAAAATTGTGAAATAGTTGACTTTTTGACCTTTGAAAGTTGACTTTTGATTCAGGAAAAATTTGATAAAATGGTCTTCTGAAAACTTGTAGATTATGTTAAGAGTTTTCTGTAGACATAAAGTTTGCAATTTTTCGATATCAGGAGTGGAAGTTATGATCAGTCAAAGTTTATGTGAGATAGAGTTGACTTTTGACTTTAAGTATGACTGAAACTTTGACTGAGAAATTGATCTAGTTAGAGATTAATTGAGCTTTGATGTTCTTTATGAAAATTGAAGGTGACTTTCTGATCTTCGCATCGATATAAAATATGACATGATTGGAGTTTGGAGTTGAAAGATAGAAAATTTCAAAGTTGAGGACTTTGTTTAAATATTTATTATTTGGGTTGATTAGAAAATTAATCATTTTAGAGATGAATTTGGTTCAGGAGTTCTTCATGGAAGTTATAGAGCTTCCTTCAAGCTTTCCATAGAGACCAAATTTGTTAAATTTGGAGTTCAGAATAAAAAGTTATGATTTTTGAAAGTTTCGAAAAAAAAAGGGGTGCAGGTGCACCCAAAAGTCGCGGTCGTGCATACGCACGATCGCGACTCTACGGGTTCACCGCATTGTCGCGATCGTGCACGCACACGATTGCGACTCCGCTGGTCCATGCGGATATCGCGGTCGTGCACACGCACGATCGCGACTTTCTCTATTTGTTTAAAAAAGGAAATTTTCTGAACATACTACATTCTTTTGCTTATATCTTTTCCGTCCGACATCCGATTGAGTTGATTCTTACGGCGTTGGATTCCTAAGACAATTATCTAAATCCTCATAGAAATTTGTGAATTTTTGAGATTAAATTAATGGAGATTAATTTAATCAAAGTGAGTCGAGAAATTTTCCGAGCATAGTTCAGTGTTTTGAGGAATTCGGGATCTACAGAGATCCGATTGAAGCGATTCTTGAGGCGAAATAAAGCTAAGACAAGGGGCTACAAATCATATGAAGAAATTAAATATCAATTTTGCCCCTAAGAGTTTTAATTTCTGATTTAAGTTCGGATTAGGGTGTAATTTTTGGATTAGGAACATCTGAGAGTATTTTGAGCATAACTTTTGATCTGGGAATTGAAATGAGGCGATTCTGGTTTTGAATTAAACTAGAGACATAAGGCTACAATTGTTATGAAGACATTGAGTTTCAATTCTGGGATTAAGAATGTAAACTTTTGGATGGAAATAATCGTACATGGAAAATGTGTTAGAATATGGATATACCCGAACTGTTTTACGCATAACTTTTGATGTAGTGATCCGAATTGAGCGCGGTCAGTGACGTTGGATTTGTATGATTGAGAGGAACATTTCTATAGAAGGAAGTTTTAACAAATTTCTTCAACTCGATAGTGCGAATCAAAACCGCAAGTGAAAATGGCATAAAGTAACATGTTAGGGGCATTTTGGTCTTTTAATCAAATTTTAAATGACATGGCACCATTATAAGATGTGTTGCCGTTTAAGAGAGGTCTGGAAAATTTAAAAGAAGAGAGAAATCGATAATTCTAGAAGAATGAGAGAAGAGAAATAACGAAGAGGGAAAGAAAAGAAGAGAAAATGGAGAAAGATGATTTCGGTGTTGGAGATTTCGAAACTCTTGAGCTTCCAAGATGATTTTCGTGATTATTTCAAGAGGAAAGGATGGAGAATGAAAAAAGCTTGCTTTGGGAACCAAGAAATTTCGAAAATGAAGAAGAAAAGAGGTAAGAGAAAATTTGAGCTTTTAGTTTTGATGAGTTTTGGTTTAGAAACATGGAAAAGGACTTGGGTTTGTGATTTATGAAGTTGATTTTGATATATATGCTTTAAGTTGTGTTTAATTTTGGATGAAAATTGGATTAAGGTTTAGGCTTAATTTTGTGATTAAGGAATTTGTGAAATTTTGGAGTAGAATTATAGATAATGATATGGGTTAGTGATATATGAATTCAATTTTGAAGAAATTGTGAATTATGATATGAAATTTGTGGAAATTGGGTTAGGCCAATTTTGGAAATTGGGGATTTTTGAAATTGAGGATTTAGATATTTTGGAATTAGTGTGAATTGATGAATTGTGACATTAATTTTGAAAATTAAGTTATTTATGATATTGAATTTGAGTGAATTGGTTTAGGTCAAATTTTGAAATTGGGGATTTTAGAAATTCTGGTTTTTGAATGCTTGGAAATATGATGTTTATGAATTTCCGATAGTTAATTTTGAGACTTGTATGGATATATATAAGAATATGATTCAAGTATCGAGATTTGCATGAGAATGAATTTCCAAAAGTGGAAATTCATTGTATTTTGATTTGCTTAAGTTTGAATGCAGATGAATATAAGGAAAAAGAAAAAAACATTATATCGGATTTCGGATGGTTAGTCGAGGTAATCCAACGCGATAAGTTATCTATACTTTGTGTTTCTCCGGGATGTCAGACATTTGTTAAGTATCGTTTCCGCTTCGTTTCGTTTTGTTTCGGTACATTTGTTATGCTTTTCATTTTGCTTCCGTTTCGATTATGTATTCGATTCGCATTTGCTTTGCTTCCGATTGCTTTGAGATTCGAGTTCGTTTGTGCTATTGGCTACCGCATTTTGTATTTTGTTTCCGATTCGAAATTTTGATGCGAATTTTCTGTTTCCATTCGCCTCGTTTACTTCGTTCTTTCCGCTTTTTCGGTTGGGATCCGGTTCTCGGATCGGGTCCCAACAAATGCTCTTTCTTTCGAATATACGAAATGCCATGGAATCTTTCGAGGCATAACAAAAATGTATTTTGCAATTCATCAAAAGCTCATGTATGGAATCAATGATGATTTTTCAAATCATTCACACAATGATGCAACACTTATGATGCAATTGAAATCAGAAAATCCCTTTATTTAAAGAAAGCAGTAGTGGCTTATAAATTCTATTATAAACTGGTACCCACCTCGATTCGATGCTATAAAGTTGTTCCTAGCTCCAATTTATCCATTGGTTCCTTCTTTCTTCCAATTTAACTTCACCTAAAGCAATTTCACCCAAATTCAACATCATAAATAACTTAATCCTCAAATTAAACTTAGAAAACATAAATCCCTCATATATTCAAGCTTTCTAAATTACAAGTTTTCAAAAGCCCCAAATTCCAAATTTGGGCATAAACCCTAATTCTCAAAATCCCAAATTAAACCCATCATACTTAGCAATCATCAAAATTGACTTCATACTTCACAAACCCATACCATTTTTCATATTTCTAAACCATAAATCGAAGAAAAGCTCAAGCTCAACTTTTCTCTTACCTCAAACTTTTCACCATTTTTGAATTTATTAGGCTTGGAAGGAAGCTCTCTTCTCCTTCCATCTTTTTCCTTCATGAATCAACGAAAAACTGAGCTTGAACCCCTAAAAATCTGAAACCCTAAGCTCTCCCTTCTTTCTTCTCCGAAGTTTGCTCTCCCTTCTCTATTCTCTCTTATTTTCTTAAGTCTTTCATTTCTGTGCTTCCTTATGCCTTATACGACGCCCATCGCTTTTATTTTGCCATGTCATTTAATGAATGGGAATGACCCATATGCCCCTCCATTTAAGCCTATAAACTTAACCCCTTTAAGTAAACTTCCAAAATTGTCCCTTCCTTTTTTCCTTAAAAACTTTAGAAAAATGTCCCTCTATGTCTTACGAATCCATCGCTTCAAGAATCAGATCGATCGGAGCTCTATAGCTCAAGACATCTCAAAAATACTGAAGTCTGTTCTTCAGACTTGAGGCTGAACATTACACCTGACTTCCGACCAATATTTGAAAGGCTTAGAGGCTCCATTGTCGATCAACTCCTTCATAACATTTGTAGCCCCATCTCTCTAGTTTAATTCTTAAAAAGAATCAGCTCAATCCGAGCTCTAGCAATCGATATATCTCCAAAATACTGAACACTAATCAACCATTACAACACCGAGACTAAACACTACCTCGAACTTCCAACCCGTATTTGAAAGTCTTTGAGGCTACCTTATAGCTCGGCTCCTTCATAACATTTGTAGCCCCATGTCTCTATTTTAATTTCGAAAAAGAATCAACTCAATCAGAGCTCTATAGCTCAAGCTATATCCAAAATACTGAAGTCGGTTCAGCCATTATCTTCCGACCCGAATTTGAAAGTCTCAGAGGCTCAATAGTCGATCAGATCCTTAATAACATTTATAGATATATGTCTCTAGTTTAATTTACAAAAAGAATCAGATCGATCGGAGCTCTAGCGATTGATATAACTCCAAAATACTGAACACTGCTCATACCATTACAAAGCTGAGACTGAACTCTATACCTAACTTCCGACCCATATTTGAAAGTCTTAGAGGCTACATTGTCGATCGGCTACTTCATAACATTTGTAGCCCCATGTCTCTAGTTTAATTAAAAACAAGAATGAACTCAATCTGAGCTCTAGAGATCGAGATATATCCAAAATACTGAACATTGTTTAAACTTTTATCACTGATCAGCTCACTTTGTTTCAATGCACCTTTTTCAATTTAATTCCAAAACTGATCAATCTAGTACGAAAAGATAGAAAAATGTCTTAGAAATCCAACGCTTCGAAAATCAGGTCGATCGGATGTCGGACGAAAAAGTTATGGCCAAAATAAGGAAGAGAGGCCGGTCGGCTGAAATTCTACCCCGTGGGCCGATCGACCAACTGCCGAGCGGTCGCTCGCTACCGAGCGATCGCCCGCTGCCGAGCGATCGACCACGCGATCTGACCTCTAAACTTCAAACTTTCATATCTTTTGACTCCAAGCTCCAAATGACACGCAGTTTGTTTCATTGGAAAGCTAGGAGACAGCTCTACCATTTTCAAGAAGGATTCAAAGGCAAACTCGGACACTAAAGGAATCAAAAGTTTGCTATAGGGTGACCGATGGATAAACTCCTCAACAGTACCAAAACTTGTAAACATCATAACTTTAGGTCTAGAACTCCAAATTTGAAAAACTTGGTGTCTATGGAAAGGTAAAAGAACCCTATACAACTTTTATGAAGGCCTTAAGGATCAGATCGACCTCTAAATGGGTCAAAAACTCCACACAAAGCTGACTGGTCGATTAGCTTCACACTAACCAGCATCAGAACTTCTAAAAATCATAACTTTCTACTCCCTTATCCAATATTTTCGTGCTTTATATCAATAGAAAGATAAAAAAAATATCTACAATGTTCATGAAGAACTCCAAAACAACTTCAACCTCTATCTAAGTTAATTTTTTAATCGAAATTTCTGCCCTGATATCCATCACCTACGCAATATCCAAATTTCACATTATCATATCTTTCAACCTCCACAACCAAAAATCACATATCATACATCATTTTAAAGCTATTCAAATTCTCTATAACTTTCACGTAACTATTTACTCCAATTCAAACCACATCAGTACGGAAATCGCCTCAAAACACAACATATACCATCCTACACTTAGAGCATTTTCCAAAACCAAAGCAAAATACACTTAACTTTCAAAGATCATAACTTTCAATCCCGATATCGAAAAATAGCATATTTTATGGCTACGAAAAGCTCTCAACATAAGCTGCAATTTCATCAAGATCATTTTCTTAAAATTTGTCTAAATCAAAAGTCAACTTTTTACTCCAAAAAGTCAAACTTTCTAATTTTCTTCAAAATATAACACTTTCACTAATTATTTCTTACTTTCAACTTCCATTTCAATCATCTCATCCACCTAAACTTTCATAACTAATACTAATCTTCAAAGTCATCAAAACCAATAAATTCCTTTTCTCATCAATTTCCTCAAGGCGTAAACACTTCTATAACATAATTCATATCTGAAAACACTCATTGAATTCATTTCATATCTCTAATTTGTCACTTAAGGATCGGGGTCCAACAGAATATCTCTCTCTTTTTTGAAAAATTTAGGTAGAATAATGGCTTTATTTTAAAAATATCAAAACTCAATCAAATACCTACAAACAATTTTAAGAACACTTTTATATTCATGTAAAATTTTTTACCACAACTTCAGGACTTTAAAGTCCACTCAAAGCAATCTCAACAAAATTATCAAAGTTCATACATAAGGTCTTTTACAACAACAAAACAGACAAGAGTTAAATTGTTAAATTATCAATTTGCGCTTATTTTGTACTTAATTCTCTTTAATGTGTTGAAATTATTATTCAAAATTAATGGAATTGTCTTATAATTGTTTATAGATGATTTTTAACACCTTAGAGATGATTTTTAACACCTTAGAGATGAAATTGAACCAAAAAGATGCAAAAGAATGAAGAAAATCTAAAATTTCAAGTTTGACAGCAATTCAGTGACTAAGCGTGAGCACGTCTAAGGATGAAATGAATCTGCAGATCTATTTTCAAGATTCAAAATCAAGATTTTCACAATATTTAAAGATCACATTGCCATATATCAAGGGGATTGACCACCTGAAATTAGAGGATACATTATTTTCTGAAAATCAAGGAAAGATAGAGAAGAAATCGAAAAAAGCATAAAAGGAGAGTGCAATTACTATTCACCCATCCTTTGTTTTAGAATAGATTTTCGTTTTTTGCATATTTTTTCTTTTTTTTGTGTTTTCTGCATTTTTTCTTCTATATTTTTGTATTCTTTAAGAAAGACCAGGGATGGAGACTTGTTATGTTATTATTTTTTTGATTTCTACTTTTGTTATGAATAGCTAAACTCCTTTTCTTGGTTGAGGGAAGCCATGTTATCTGTTATTATGTGTGAGATGTTTCAATAAAGTTTATGTTGTTGATGAACATTGAATATCTTTTGAATTACTTTTTCTAATTGAGTTGATTAATTTCTAGGTATGCAACTAGGGATTAATTCATTCAATAGCTAGATTAATAAAATATGACGTTCAGTTTTGTTAATCATAAGTAGTAATTAGGATTACCTTCTTTACGTTAGAGTCGAAAATTCTAAGAAGATATTCACTTGATTGATTGCATGTCGTAAATGTATTTCTCTTGCTCATTGATTTCTTGATTCGTAAAGCTATTATTCAATTGAACCTACTATCGTATCTAGGTTGTTGTTTAATAAGAATGCTATGATACATGTTTCTAGTCATTACACTTAAGAGAAAACATCCCCAATGAACATTTATTAATGATTGAAATTTTATATCGAGGATCCATTTTAGCGTGATAACATCGGTGACTCGAAAACCAAGGTATTTCCCATTAAATTTTTAGATCCAATCACTTTTGTTAAATTCAGATTTTTGTTATCTATTTCTTAAATTTTTTGAATTGAAAACAACCCCCCTTTTCGTTACTTTGTTTTAGTTTTAAACTCGTTAACCTTTAATGTTAAAAATTTCTCGTGGCAACAATATCCACTTACCACTACTACATTAATTTGTATTAACAGGAGTTGGTTTCTTTTTAAATTTGGTTACATGTGATAGCAGTACCAAATTTTGGCACCGTTGCTGGGGAATTTCTTAATGGTTTTTCTAGTGAAGTTTTTGTTTTTGGTTTCATTGCTTTTGGTTACCTTGTCTTCTATTTGTTTTAGTTTCATAATTTTTTCTTGAATTTTTGATCTTTTATTGACATGGCTCACTATCAGTATGCTTTTGATTCTGATTCTTCATATTATCCTTGTTATGATAATGAGTTTTCATCTGTTGTGACTTCCAGGTTTGACTATCAAGTGGCGGATTTCACACCCTTAGTTGCGCAAGTACCGAGGGATGACCGACAAGTTAAGGTATGTGAAGTTTGCTTATTTTTTAAATATTCTTTTTGTACGTGTTCCTTTTTGCAAGATACACAGTATAGATTCACTTCTCCATCGAGCTACTATCAGGAGCAGTCCTACTGATGGATCCCAAATCCGGAACCCAACTACTTAATCCGAAACCCTCATACCTATATACAAGTATAAAGTCAATGAAAGTCCTCCGTACAAAATTCGTAAGATTCATCGTAATTAACCTCCAATTAAAATAATCTTCTTAGGTCCTAAAATTAAAATCCAATTCCTAAGCCGATATGAAATTTCATGCCGTTATAAAATTAGCAATAAAAATCACTTCAATCGGAGCTTCCTTGATTTCGCTAGAATTTTCCAAAATGCGGACTCATGTTCTTAAATTTTCAACCAATTGCTTCACTTTGATTGAATCCATAATTTCAATTTAATTCCTAAAACTCTCAAATTTGCACAATAAAGGGAACAATGAGTTTAGAAAACTAATGCTTCAAAAATCGAGAGAATCGGAAGTCAATTGCAAAAGTTATAAGAGGAAAATCGAAAATGACCAAATAAATAGTAATCAGCCAAATTCCGACCCTCCTAGCTTGTAACATCCCACTCCCGCAAGACCCAAACCTGATATCGACTGTGATATCCGAGCCCGTGACCCGCGAGGGTGGCATGCTAGAGTACTAAATCCAAAATCAGTATGCGATTTTTTTTAACACTGGCATGGACTGAAATCCAATTTCCATTTAGGCCAAATAAATTTAGAAGTCAATAGCACATTGTTTTCCATGTATTACACTCACAGCATTTTCAATGAACGATTAGGGCCCATTTTTATTCATACTCCTTTTCATGTAAAACCAATCCACTTTGGGCCATTCGAGCCCATTCAATACATAAAACATTTGCAAACAATTCCACTTGATATACATATATTGCAACATTCGCATTCCATCAATCCCATTTATTCAGATTCCCATATTTTAATACTTATTACAAATTGAAATGTTCAAATAGTACACTGTGCAAAAATTACAGAATGCATGCTATACAAAATCCTAATGCAGACACGAACTGATCCCGACTTCTAACTTTTCTCTGCAAGCTAACAGCCTACTCCCGTTGCATAACGGGGTATTTTCCTGAATCCTGAAAAATAGATGCAAATTTGGGTGAGTTTTGCAAACTCAGTGAGTGACCATCATTGATGGTTCACCCAGTCACCCAATACATAAATTCATTCCTCAATTAATTCAATTATACTTTACAAATATATATTCACAATTAATTCAATGCCATGTTCACAATCAATAAAATTTAGTATGCCCAATCAATATAATTCATATGTCCATTCAATACAAGTAAGTCAGTCCCATTCAATACAATTTCATATGTCCATCCAATACCATTTCATATTCCCATTCAATGCAAATTCATATTCCCATATACACATAGATCAATGCACATTTCAATCACTCAAGCACATTTAACAGAATGTATATGAAATGCTTATAAAACCCCTTTCTCAATTATTACATTGTTGGTCAAGTGCCTGTACTGTCCCGTATCCATGGATACCAGGCTTATTAATCATTGAGCCATTGGCTCTCGAGCTCGAGGCTCGTTTTCATTCGTTGAGCTTTAAGCTCTAGCGGTGGCAACTCAAGTCCAACTTCCATTATCTGTTTATGCATTCATGAATGGAATGCATGGAACACAATATATCATGTCAATTCATTAAATTCCAGTAAACCAATCCCATTCAGAACAATCAAGTCAATCATATTATGCATACATATGTACGTGAGACTCAATCTCCAGTTATTTAGTTCTTTGTTGTGGTTGTGACCGAGTGTCTATACTGTCCCATATAGGGCTCATTGTCGTTGAGCTTGTAGCTCTAATAACTGTCCCATATAGGGCTCATTGTCGTTGAGCCTGAGGCTCTGAATCAATATCTGAGCACGAAGCTCTTTTAACTCGGTGAGCTTTAAGCTCTAATCATTGACTACTCTGGTCACAACTCTCATTATATTTCATTTTTGTCATGCAATGAAATGCATTGCCCATATTCGCATGAACTTAATCAATCATGACCACTTATCATCGGACCGTAGTCCGGCAGTCAACATCTAGTTGAGAATTCACATTTCATCCATATGCAAATTATCTATATGCAATTATGCATTCAAACCATTTAATAATCACATCATGTACACTTAGTTCATCCAATTCACAATCAAGGAGCACTTCAATAATGCAATTCCCAGTACACAATCAATCATCGGACCTCTTTTCCTGAACCCATATTCAATTTCAATCAATATTACCATTTAACAATTAATCAATGTATGAATTTCATTCAATTGTAACTGAACCAAGTAAATCATAAAAATAAGACCATCTAGGTCTACTCACAGTACGCTCCAGATTAGCATGAGCTTTTATGATCCGGAAACGTCTGGCTGTGGACGTTCTGTCCTGTATCATTCATATGCCAAACACAATTTGCACACACATTAATAAAGGTCTAATCATATAGCCATCCCATTTTCACATATGTATATGTGCAATATATAATGCATGCTCAATGACAATTCCGGGGTATATGCTTTACACTGACCGATTATCCATTCTCAAATCATAATTCAATTTGTCTACTTGCATATGATTGTTTTCAATTATCCATTCAAATTTGACTCTTTAAGAGTCTAGCAAAAACCATACACTTGCATCTCATTTGATAACATAACTCAATTTCCTGTCATTTCATTTCTACCCTTATATGATCTCCTCATATCCTAATAAATCACTTAGTACCATTTACTTAACTTCCTTGAACAATATCACAAGCATGTAAACATTTCCATTCCCATTCACACATACATTTGACACTTTTGATCCTACCCATTCATTCATCAAGTTTTAACCTTCGATTTCGCTTTAAACCTTTCATACATTAGTCCCATAGACTAAGGATCCTTCTAGGTTCACTTTAAAACCCATTTGAGGCTTAATTTATATCCTTTGTCCAGTGAATGTCCGTTTAACGGACTGCTACGGGTCACCTATACCATTTTAAAAATTCGACCCTCAAAACGTCCAAATTTCGAAATTTTGCCTGAAATAGAAGTTGTATCCCTTGAAGTCTTCTTTAAAACCATATATAGATCATCTCATTCCGAGTTATAAAAAAAAAGTTATGCCCCTTGCACCTAAGTATGTTCAATTGAGTTTTTATGAAATTCCAGATTTCAACTCTTCACTCTCAATACTCAATTCCTCATGCTTAACCAATTATTTCTAATGCAATACTCATCAATTACCCATATTCTAACTCCCTTTTAACTTTACATCATCCATATCCAAATGATATCCCATTATTAATCATAAACACTTAAAAAAAACAACATAACCATAGACATTCATTCATAACAATATCAACACTCCATTACCTAACTTCATGCCATCATTTGGAATCTTTCAAGACAAAATTCACAATCAATAGCTTCATAAGATTTGTAGCCAAATGCCTCTAGTTTCATTCAAGCCAAATCTCAACTCCTCTAGTCAATTATACAAACAATTATGCCTATCCAAGTAGAGCACACTCCCAAGATCAAGCCATTTCAAATTTCCAGATTTTCCATAAGTTCATTCTTACCATTTAACTCATTCAATTCCCCTTATGCCTAAATCAGCACCTCTATTGGAATTTTTCATCAATCTCTACCTCATTCAATTTAATAACTCACTCACAACAAATCGAGAGCTACATTTTACCATTATCCCAAAACAGGGCATAAAACGATATCCAAGTATAAAACCATTCTACATTCATTCATGCATCTCTTTGAAAACCCATTCATTTCTAAGCCCTTCCATACCATTACATGTAAGTATCACTCATTCTACCCCTACATAACAAAAGAAGAACACACTTCATCATCATCCATAACACAAACATAACCCTTGCACTTATCAATTCAACACACTCTAGTTTAAGCATCATGCAAGCTTGACATAACCATGCTTATAACATTAAAACCATAACTTACTTGATTTTCCTTCAATTTCTTCAAAGTCACCAAGAAACCCTAACTTTCTCATCTCCAAAATCTTCATCTTCTAGGAGGTTAAGCTAGGTTTTTCTTAGCTCAACTCAAAGAGACAACAAAGAGGGAGCAAAAGTAGAAGATGAAGCCAAGTTTCCAAGCATCCAAGCACCAAAGCATGAAGGAGGAGAAGAGAGGGATGGGGGTCACGAAAATTGGAGAGAAGAGAGCAAAATAAATCACCAAATGGTCCTCCCTAGAAGAAGTGTCGTGAGAGAGAGAGGGAAAGCTTTAATAAAGCTTAGATATTTTCAATACTAGGCTAACACAATGCCACATGGCATAACCCTAAGCCTCCACTTGCCATCTCCTCTCAACTCATCAATTTCATCAATTTCAAACCCAATTCCCACTAATTAATATTTGTCTATAATTCCTATAGCCATATATCCAAAATCCCAGTATTCAACAGTCAATTTTTTACTGCCAACTATAGATTGATCTGCCACTCGACATTTTTCCTAGTCCAAATTTTTCCCCAAAAAATTCTAGGAATTTTTCCTAAAATTTTCCAAAATGCCAAATCACTAATTTCACTATCCATAATAATTTTCGATAACCACAACTCGAAATTCTCAAAACAATCTCATGTAATACCATTTATACCCGGAAAATGTCAATTGAGTGCATGATCAAACATTTTAATGTGTGCAATCATCCAATTTATCAATGAATATCCAAATATGATGCATTTTTATCAAAAACTCACTTAACGCCACATGTACCAAATTTAAAATGGTCAAAATCGCAATTTACCAAAGTGGCCCCAAGCATGTCCGTTAAACGGACACACATGTCCGTTAAACGGACACAGACTGGCTAAGCAACCCAAAATCACCCGAGAGTGTCCGTTAAATGGACTTCCCTGTCCGTTAAACGGACATGAAACCACCAAGCGCTCCAATTTCTTCCGAGAAGGTCCGTTAAACGGACCTGCATGTCCGTTTGACGGACATGAGCCTTCAACCAGTCCGTTAAACGGACTCTCGTGTCCGTTTAACGGACACATGCTATACCAACATTCTTCAAAATTTTTTTTCCAAGTTTCCAACCCTCATTAATCATCAAACACTTCAAACAAAACACAATCATAACCATTTCCTCTAATTTCATTTAAACCAAGCCCCATAGCTCACATGCACCAAATGTTAGGGTTCTAACCCGAAGTAGGGGCGGGATGTTACATAGCTTCTTACTCCTAACTCCGAATAAGACATATCATACCTCCATGGAAAGATGAAAAGGCCCTCTACAAGTTTTATGAAGGAAACAAAAATCGAAACAATCATTTAGAGGGGTAAAAACACAGCCAAAGGTTCAGCCTAAAAACTAGCCAATGAAATAGTAATTTACCTAAATGAACAGTAACTATTGTCTTCTAAATCCCATAACTTTTTACTCCTAACTCGAAATAAGGCATAGAATACCTCATTAGAAAGAAGAAAGGATTACCTACAAGTTTCATGCAGAGTGCAAAAATCAATTCAATCATTAAAGAGGGTAAAAACACACTTAACGTTTCAGCCTAAATGAAAAACCAATGAAACAGTAATTTGGCACAATGAACGATGAATCATCAACATTCCTAACCTCATATCTTTTTATTCCTAACTCCAATGATTGCAAATCATACCTCATTTTAAATATAGAAAGATAATCTACATTTTTGATGAAGAAAACAAAAACCAAATCAGTCTCTAATTGGGTGAAAAATACTTCCAAAGTTGCTGCAAAATTTCATGACTAACAACAGTGGCTGAAACCTTTCCACTCTCATAACTTTTTCATCCTAAATCCAATTGAGACAAATTTTATGTCGTTGGAAAGATCTAATCATGCTCTACATTCTTCAAGAAGACCATCCAAACCAATTCAAGCTCTAAACTAGTCTAAAATCAAATGGAAGTTGTTGCCCAATTTTTGGAAAAATAGGACAGCACCTCCCTTATTTTATTCCTAACCCAAATCTTCAATCCAATTCTACAACCTGCATAATAATTCAATATTCAAAGGCAACAACACACTCCTGGCATTCTAATCATATCCAAACTATAACACAATTACATTTCCCCCTTTCTTGTCAAATTCAAACCATACAATGATGCAATTGTTTTAAAACATGCATGAATTGCACAAAATACATTAGAACTGAACATTCTTGTATTCATATGAAAATATGAGTTATTACAAGGATTTAGAGGGCATTTTAAGCCACCACATCAAATCCCAAAAATACAAGCTTGCAAAAGCATCATTTTCCCAAAATGCATCTAAAGCATTGATTTACAAAAATAACTTGAAATACAAAAATTATCCATTTCTGGAGCAATGTCTTTAAGCTCGATGGTCGATCTCATGCTCCTCACCTGGAGATGGGACGGAATTGGAGGGGATGAGCTTACGCTCGTGGGTAACATATTTATATTTATGCAAATAAGCTGAATTTATTTCATTATGCATACTACTAGCAAAATCTCTCATCAAACAATTATACAACTTTGCATTTCACAAATTCATTAAGCTAAAAGCATAACTTTCATGATTCATGCGTCTATCATTCTTGCAAATACATGCTAACACATAAACACATAGCTAATTGTTCGGTAAGATAAGTCCATAATAATTGATGAACTACACAAGTGTAGTCGTATGCTGAGGAGTCCAAAAAGGAACATCCTTGCCACAATCGGGCAGGCGGGCGAAGCCTAATCCAGCCAACGTGCACGTGACTCTGCTGGGTGGACTTAATTATCCCACATAACATGAATTCATGCATCAAAATCTGGACTTTTCTTGTCCAACTGGCTAATTTCTGAAAATGGATTTTTCATGCATCCAAATAGCTGATTTTTGAAAAATGTATTTCATGCTTAACTCACATTTCAAGATTTCACTAATATTGATGCTCATTCAATTCATGAACTTGTCAAGAAATATCAAGCAATGTCATATACTGTTCAAACTCTCACATAATGGAAATCATAAATCAATTTATACACAATCAAAACTCAATCAATGCTCATCCCAAGGTAGTTGGAAAACATTAATTTCATTTGTTGAAATAGTATTTAAAACTTACTAGCATAAAGATAAAAATGAAACCCACCTTATATCTTGCTTAATCCTTGCTTAGGAGTGCTCTTCTCCTTGCTCTTCTCCTCTCTCTTGCTCTACTTCAAGAGAAACAAAAACCCATTTCAACATAACTTCACTTGAAAATCTACATAACCTCTTACATGAAATTAACTTCAAAATCACTAAACCCACTTCATTTCTAAGCTTTCTACACCATAACCTAACTAAATGCTAACACTTGAAATCATGACTTACCTTGGTTCTTGACTCAACCAAAGAGTTTCTTGGTTCAAGGCGTAGTTTAGCTCTTCCTCTATACTTTTCCTTCTTGAACTTTCTTCAAACACTTACTTAATCTCTTGGAAACTCAAGACCTAGCCAAGCTTTTCTTTTTCTTCTTCTCCCTTCACCTTCCACGAACTCTCCCTGTCTCCCTCTAATTTTCGTAACTTCCTTCTCTTCTTCTACTAACCCACTTAATTCATTCTCCTTTTTACTACTTACTAACTTACTTAAGCCTATAGGCCTAAAGCCCAACTCACTTCTTCTTCCTTCCTTCTTATATTCTCTTTAAACTAATCAAGCCCATTTATCTTTTAAGCCCATCTTATTTTCCTTTCCTTTCCTACCTCATTAAGGCCCAACTAACACATTTAATCTCATTAACTCACCACCTAACTCTTTAATGCTATCACATACTAATTAATGTCAACTCAATTTATGTTAACATAACTTACTCAATTAATCTAATCATGCTTAATTTAAAAAAATATTTTTTTGGGGCAAACATTTCTTCCCCCCCTTAAGAAATTTCGTCCTCGAAATTCTTACCTGATTCATTGAAGAGGTGTGGATACTTCTCCTTCATTGCATCCAAAGGTTCCCACGTCGCCTCTTCAACTGCATGATTCCTCCAAAGGACTTTAACTAGCTGAATTGTCTTGTTCCTGAGAACTTTCTCCTTGCTATCCAGAATTGCCACTGGCATCTCCTCATAGCTCAGATCATCATTCAGCTGAACCTTCGAGGTCTGAATAATGTACGAAGGATCTGATCTGTACCTTCTTAACATGGAAACATGAAAAACATCATGGATCTGAGACAACTCTGGAGGCAAAGCCAACCTGTAAGCTAACGGCCCGATCCTCTCTAGAACCTCATACGGACCCACATACCGAGGACTTAACTTGCCTTTCTTGCCAAACCTGATGACTCTCTTCCATGGAGACGTCTTCAGGAATACTTTTTCACCTATTGCATACTCCATCTCCTTCCTGTGAGCATCTGCATAACTCTTCATTCTATCCCGAGTTGCCTTAAGCCGCTACTTGATCAAACTAACCTTATCCATTGTCATCTGAACCAATTCTGGTCCTACCAGTTTGCTTTCACCTTCTTCATCCCAACATATTGGAGTCCTGCATCTCCTACCATACAACGCTTCATAAGGAGCCATCTGAATGCTCGAATGGTACGAATTGTTATAGGCAAATTCGACCAACGACAAATGTTCATCCCATGCTCCTTTAAAGTCCATGACACACGCCTCGAGCATTCCTCTAGGTCCGAATGGTCCTCTCGATCGACCATCCGCCTAAGGATGAAATATCTTTGAAACTCAACTTAGTCCCTAGAGCTTCCTGCAAACTACTCCAGAATCTCGACGTAAATCGAGGATCCCTGTCGAATACTATAGAATTTGGAACTCCATGCAACCTCACTACCTCATCAATGTATTTCGTTGCTAACACCTGCAACGAATCTGTCTGCTTAATTGCCAGAAAATGGGCTGACTTGGTTAACCGATCTACAATAACCCATATGGCATCATGCTTCCTACTAGTTCTGGGTAAACCCATCAGAAAATCCATAGTGATCTTTTTCCACTTCCATTCAGGAATGGACAATGGCCTTAACATGCCTGAAGGTGCCTGGTGTTCAGCCTTGACTTGCTGACACACTAGACATCTATTCACATACTCTGCTACATCCCTCTTTATACCTTTCCACCAGAAATGCTCCTTCAAATCCCTGTACATCCTGGTGCTGCCTGGGTGCATGGAATAAGGCGCGTTATGTGCCTCATCCAAGATCTCATCCTTGACTTCCTTAACATTTGGAATACACAATCTGCTTCCGACTACCATAAGTCCGTCATCTCTCACTACCACTTCAGACTGCTTGCCATTCTGAATTTCCTCACGAAGCTTACTCAATTCTGCATCCTGCTCCTGCAACTCCTTGACTTTCTCTCTAAGTATCGGCCTCCCCCTGAATTGAGAAAGAATGCATTCTGACTTATCCTGCTTCAAGCTTATCTTAAGCTTAGCCATCTGTTCCAACAAAGGCAAGTAAACTGCCTGGACATGAGCTATGGATGACTTCCAACTCAATGCATCCGCTACTACATTTGCCTTGCCTGGATGGTACTCAATCATCAAATCATAGTCCTTAAGTAACTCAATGCACCTTCTCTGCCTCAAATTCAGCTCTTTCTAGCTCAGTAAATACTTAAGACTCTTGTGATCCGAGAAGATCCTAGTCTACACCCCATACAAATAATGTCTCCAAATTTTCAGGGCAAAAATTACTGCTGCTAGCTCTAAATCATGAGTAGGATAATTCAACTCATATGGCTTCAACTGGCGTGAAGCATAGGCTATCACTCTATCGTTCTGCATTAACACACAACCTAAGCCTTTTCTCAAGCATCATCAGACAATCGATACCCCGATCTCCATCAAGGTGATTAGGATTGGAGCGCTCGTTAATCTATGCTTGAGTTCCTCAAAACTCTTCTGACATTCTTCGCTCCAGATAAATTGCTGATTCTTCCTCAACAATTTAGTTATCGGCGCAGCTATCATGGAGAATCCCTCCACAAACCTCCTGTAATAACCTGCTAGGCTTAGAAAACTTCGTACCTCTTTTACTGTCTTAGGCTCTTGCCAATTCACCACTGCTTCTACTTTTCTTGGATCAACATGGATCCCTCTGCTGGAAATCACATATCAAAGGAAAACCACTTCATGCAGCCAAAATTCACACTTGCTGAATTTGACATATAGATCTCTTTCTCTTTATCTTTGCAACACTATTCTGAGATGCTCTGCATGTTCCCCTTCATCCTTGGAATAGACCAGAATGTCATCGATAAATACTATGACAAACTGATCTAAAAACTCCTGAAAAACCCTGTTCATAAGGTCCATGAATGCAGCTGGAGCATTGGTCAGTCCGAATGGCATGACCACGAACTCATAGTGCCCGCGGGGTCCCGAAAGCCGCCTTGCTAACATCGACTTCGATTCAGAGTTGATGATAACCTGACCTGAGATCTATCTTCGAAAAGACCCTTGCTCCCTGCAGCTGATCAAACATATCATCTATCCCGGCAGAGGATACTTGTTCTTAATTGTCACCTTGTTGAGTTTCACAAATCAATACACATCCGCCATGTTCCATCCTTCTTCTTAACAAATAAACCGGCGCTCCCAAGGTGATGAACTTGGCACGATAAACCGCTTAATAATTCCTGCAATTGCTCCTTAAGCTCCCTCAACTCACCGGAGCCATCCGGTATGGTGGTATTGAAATGCTGCAGCCCGGAATCAAGTCAATTGCAAACTCAATTTCCTTACCAAGGCAAACCAGTAACTCTTCCGAAATACTTAGGAACTCCTCACTATAGGTAATCCTCCAACCTTCCTACTTTCACCTCTGGATCCACCACATGTGCCAAAAGGGCCTCACCCCCGCCCATCATCCCGCCACTAGCAAAGTTGAAATGATTCTCGGTCGGCATCTTCCCGTCCCCTCAAGACCACTTTCTCTCATTTCCCAGGTCAAACTCCACTTCCTTACGGCCACAATCTAACTTTGCCTGTATTTTCCATGGCATCCATACCTAGTATGACATCTAGTCCCTTTAGGTCTAGAGGTAGCAAGTCTACTACCAATCTAGCACCATCGATACTGAGCTCACACTTCTTGTAGACTAAACTGATCACCACTTTACTCCCTAAAGGAGTACTAACAACTAGAAAATTATCCATAATCTAAGGATTCACAGCATGCATATTCAGACTTGAGGACACAAATGAATCAGAGAGTCGAGATCAATCGTAACATAAATCTCTGAATTAAATAATTGAGCCATACCACTCACAACTCTGGGAGCAGCTGGCTTCTTCCTTGGTCATGGAAAATACTCTAGTTGGTGCCTGACCCTGTGCCCTTGGCCTCCCTGAAGGATTTGCCTTCCTCACGCCTCTGAATCGCCTACTTACAGAATCGGTCCCGTTCCCGCCGCGCCTCTGAACTTGAAATTGAGAGCCCTCTTGCCTTGACCTCTAAGGACAATCTCTCATCATGTGCCCCTTCTCTCCACATTGGAAACAACCACCAAACCCCCTGAGACACTTCCTCGGATGAAACTTTCCACATTGACCACACTGAGGGTTTGTATACTTACCTTTCCATGTCTTCCCTGGGCCTCCCACACTAGAGACACGCTTTCGACCGCCTTGACTCTCGGCTCTTGGCGGACCACTACGCCCATACCACCACGAGAATGAAAAGTCCCGTGCTCCTTTGGTCGGAGCACTCACTCCCTTCCCGGAAGACTACTCCCGATCTTCCTCTTCGCTTTACCTCGACTTGATGTTCTCCAACTTTTCTGCCGAGAGCAAAGATCTACCAACCGCCGGTAGTCATGGAAATTATGGATCAAGACCTTCTCCCGATCCCTAAGTGCAATCCACTCTCAAACTTGGGCACTTACCCCTGCTCAGCCGCCACAATGTTTGTCAGATACCGTGACAAATGAGTGAACTTCACTCATACTCACTCATCGTAACATCCTGCTACCGTCGATGAGTATATTGGTACGGGTAGTGTTGTGATTGCATATTTAGTGATTGAGTGTTTTGTGGCCTTTGAGATAGATCATTTTGCACATGCATATACATAGTGACATGCATTCATGATTGTTCCAGCATTTAAATTGTGATTATGAGTTGAATTGTGAATTTTGAGATAATTGAGTTGTGATTAAAGTGAAATTAGGGATAATTCGAGTGGAATAGTGGAATTAGAGTGAGAATTGAATTTTAGAAAATTGAAAATTGAAAATTGAGTATGAGATCGAGTGTTTTATATTTTTGAGGAATTATGGGATTTTTTTTAGAATTTTTAGAGTTATGTGTTCGGACCGGGAAAATGACTTAGAGACTGATGATTGTGATTCCGGTTTTGAAAGTGAGTGGTAAATGGCTTGAAAAATTTAGATTTATGAGTTTAAGAATTATTGTGAAGAGCCATTGAAATTTAGAGACCGAGATTAAATGAATTTGAGGACTGTGATTTATAGGTTTAAATCAGCTATATATATATATAGACCTTTTGTTTGATAGAGGAAGACATTTTTCTCCTAGGGTACGAAACTTCTTCTTCTTCTCGTGGGTATCGTTGATCTTGCTTTCCTTGGAGAGTTTGCTTACTTCCTTTCTCCTTGTGGTTGGAGAGTTGTTAGAAGCTTGGAGTTGTGTTGGTTGGCTTGGATTGAGGATTTTATCGTGAGCGAGAGAGCTTGAGAAGTTTTCGGAGATTCTAGGGTTACCGTGCGATTCCGTGATTTGGTAAGTTTATTGTGTTTTAATGTTGTATTTATGGTTATTTATGGCATTTATGGTATTTAATGTGTTAGATGGGATAATTGAATGTGTTTTATGGAGGTTTTAAGAGTATTAATGGCGGAAATGACGATCGGAGAAGATGATTGGGTCGCACGTCGCAACGTCTATAATGGGGCCACGCCGCGGCGAGCGCGGCGAGCAAGCAATTTAGACGCTGCGATGAGTGATTGCTAGAGTCATGGCGAGGCTAAAGAGTTGTTTGTCATGTGAACGCTCCCACGCCATGATGGCGTCCCTTTTCAGGCGCCATGGCGAGAAATGAGGTCGCATGCGAGGGACAGAAATTTTAGAGAAATTGAATTGGTTTTTAGGGTATATCTTTTAGTGTAGACCTCCAATTGGGGTAATTCTGGAGTTGTTATGATCTAGAGAAAGAGGTCTTTGAGTGAGGTAAATTACAAGAGTTCGAAATTAAATTAGCGAGTTCTCAATCATAGAAAAAGAGCTAATTTTGGTTCCTTAAGTGACCTAAGAGTTATGTATTATCAATTGGAGTATAATTAGAGTTTAAATAAGAGATTTGTGAAATTTATGGATGTTATTGACCTAGTGAGTAGTGAATTTTGGTTGTGAATCGAGAGATAGCGGAATGGGACTAAAGCGCTGGGAAATCATGATCATGCATCATATAATTTTAAATGTGAGACATGTGCATTAGTGAATCTTATTGATTGAGCATATAGTGATGAGAATGCGTTTGTATTGTTATAGAGGCGTCGTTGGATCGTCAATCCACGGATATTGCTGGTACTTCCAAGCAGTAGCTCGAAAGTTACATGTGAGTAATCTAGTTGGTTCCTCGATCTTTGTGTGATAATCTGTGCTGTGAATGTGTGAATTAATTGTCAATGTGAGTGATACAAATGTGCTGCAAATATGAGTAAGTGTTCTGATTGTGAGTGATTGTACTGAATGTGTTGCTAATGTGAATACTTGTGATTATGAATCAGTGTATAGTATTACGAGTAAGTGTTCTGATCGTGACAAGTGAGTGAAGTGATAATATATGCTAGTAGTGTCGCAGTGTTAGTGCATGCTAGGCATGATTATAAGAGGTAATTAAACAGTTGTGACTGAAGCATTCAGTGTGTAGAGCTTTAAGCTCGAATATCAGTGAATAGGCCTAAAGCCAAAAGGGGGAATAGTGCATACCCAGAGGGCTCTCCTACTTGCCGAAATTGTGATCATTGTGAAAAGTGCCCGAATCGGGAAAGTGTAACACTCACTCACAACAATGACATAAAATGAGAAATTGCATACATTATGCATCCGATCGTAGTGAAATTGAGAATCGTGTGATGTATGACAATTGTGAAGTGATATGTTTGAGTTATGTTATCGTATAAATATGTAAATTGTGTACAGTGTTCTAAATTGCGTTAAAGTGTACTATACGATATATTATGTGTATATGCATGAGTTGGGTGAACCATCGATGATGGTTTCTCACTGAGTTCGCAAACTCACCCAACATTGCTAATATTTTTCAGGGCAGCGTTAGTAGGTTTCTAGCTCCCGAGATAGACATTTTCCTGCTGTGCGAGTTCTTGGACAAGTGAAGCGATGGCACACAGGTCGATCAGCTGGGGCGACTTTTGAGGATGACCTAATATAGACGTTTTTATCAGTTTCCTTTTTGGGTTATTGTATTGAGACTTTAGGGGACTGATAGACTTGTCTATATTTTGGATTGATATTTTGCAATGAAAGAGTATTATTGGGGTTTTAAATTTTAGTGATAGTTGCCAGCAGTAGCACTTCCTTGCTGTAGGATATGCGTCGGTACGACCCACGGGCGTCCCGGTGTGTACCCTATGGTAAGGGGGCGCCACATTAGGTGGTATCAGAGCATGGTTTGGCGTCTTTTGGGCATAGTGTATTTTAGGCTTGAATTTCAGTGAGAAAAGCAGAAATTGATCAGATTCTTGTTGATTGTAGGTCATCCGTTCTTGGAGAGCAAGTGGATTAACCAGCTGACCTAGGATCTGTGGGAGCTAGTAGAGAGTCCCCTGTGCCTCATTCTGATGAGTTGCCTCCCAAAGTTCCCATGAGACGGGAGAGGAGGTATGATAGACTGCGTAAGCAGGGAGCGGTTGATTTCTATGGCAGCACCGACCCTGCAGAGGCTGAGGGATGGTTAGAGAGGACAGAGAGAGTGTTCGATCAGATGGACTGCGACTCTGAGGAGCGCTTTGACTATGCAGTGTCTTTTCTTCAGGGTTCGACTTTTCAGTGGTGGAAGACTGTTCCGGGTAGTTCTTCCAGGCCCTGCATGTTGACTTGGGATGATTTTCTGAGGGCATTCAAGGATAATTTCATGCCCATGGTGTATTTAGAGATGAAGATGTAGGAGTTTCTTGAGCTGAGACAGGGGTTGATGTCAGTGGCAGACTATGAGGTCAGGTTCAATGAGCTGTCGGCTTATGCGTCTGCTTTGATTGCTTCAGAGTGTGACAGGTGTCGGAGGTTTGAGGGTGGACTCAATATGGAGATCCGTACCAGATTGGCCCGATCGGATATGGGTACATTTATTGAAATGAGGCGCATTTGTGAGGATTAAGCGATTATTAGAGGCGAGTCACCGAGGTTGGATCGGGACCCAGGGGCAAGAGGCCTAGTGATAGTCGAGGCGATGCTAGTAGAGGTTCAATGGCGTTAAGCGGGACCTTCAGGTCGTCTGAAGGAGGTAGATAGTCCAGATTTGGGCAGAGGGGTTGATTTGCTCAGTCCAGTGGTGGCCGTAGCGGGGCTAGAGGTTCAGGTCAGATGATCCCGCTATGTGAGTATTGTGAGAGGAGACATAGCAGAGAGTGCTGGAGGTTTACCGGAGCGTGTCTCAAGTGTGGCTCCATGGACCATTAGCTCCGAGAGTGTCCTTTCACTGTGGAGGCCCAGTCTGCTGCGACCGGTAGATCAGGCAGTGTTACCTCGGTGCAGCAGGGCCGTGGAGGTGGATCTGGATGGAGAGGTCGAGGTCGAGGCCGAGGCCGAGCTGAGGGATCTGTAGTGAGGTCTGAGGGATAGAGTAGCAGGTAGCAGTCCCAGGCTAGAGTCTATGCTATGACTTGGCAGGAGGCTCAGGAGTCTCCAGATGTTGTTGCGGGTATGCTTCTGATTTCTAGTTTTGAAGCATATGCATTGATGGATCCTGGATCCACTCATTCTTTTATTGCACCGCATGTGGCATGTAGACTGCATAGTGATAGGGAGAGACTGCAGTGTGGGTTGCAGGTGAGTACGCCTTTGGGTAGTACTACTGCCTTGGGTGAGGTCTGCAAGGGGTGCCCGATAGTGATTGATCAGGCAGAGTTGAGTGCAGACCTGATAGTTTTGTGTAACACCCCACACCCGTAAGACCCGAACCCGATATCGTTGGTGATATCCGAGTCCGTGTCCCACGAGAGTGGTGTACTACATCAGTCGATTTAAAATTCAGTACACACTTTTTTTCTTTTACGAGCCATTAACTCCGCGTTCACACGCGAACACAATAAGTAAATAAAATCCGTGTTCAATAAAACCAGCTTCAGCTTATTACGGTCATCCATAATAATTATAATCACCAATGCAATAATATATTACTACCACATTGGCTCAAGAAAATACAATGCCTTTTTATACGGTGATTGCGAAATACGCTTTACTAAGACACTAATGCGCATACCTAACCGATCCCGACCTCTAACCTTTACTCGCCTACATGAGACTTACTCCGTGTCAACCGGAGTATTCTTCAGACCTGAAAATAGATGCAAATTTTGGGTGAGTTTTGCGAACTCGGTGAAAACCATCATCGATGGTTCACTCAAATCATGCATTACGCCCATGGCGTCTGATGCGATGTAAATCATCAATTACCAAAAATAGTCAATAACGATATCCATGTGATAAAAAACATTCACGATAATTCATCCCATCACGAAAGTAGAACTTATCACATAACAAGATTACTTATGCGAATGCAATGCATATGTGACTCTTTCCAGATTATTCATGACAGCCCAAGTGCTCAACAAGATTCGGTGGGGGCGGTCGTGATTTCTCCCCTCGGGCTCGTGGCGGTCGATGACAAATATGAGAGCTCAAGCTCTTATCGGTAAAATAGCAACTGGGGCACGCCCATTATCGATCATGCAATTATGCATGCGATGCGATATGCGATAAATGTACTGATGTTTGGCTATAAAGCCCAAAGTGTATCGATGAATCCACGATATGGCTATAAAGCCCAAATAGCGATGTTGATATAATGGCTATAAAGCCCACTATCAATATCGGTATCATTGATGCAAGAAAATCATATAATACAATCATCCACTTTTATACATGCCAGAAATCTTACAATTCACCTTTGCACGTAATTCACGTTAAGCATGTACACAACCAGAAATTTGAGAAACCAACTAGGTTACTCACCTATTGCTTCCGAGCTAATGCCGGAAAGCCTCTGTGACGTCGGTCAATCGACGCCCAATTGGACCTCTATATGAATCGAAAAAGTACGAGTCCTAAATATGAAATTTGTGCTCATGTTGATGAAATATGCATGTTCATGAATTCCCGGTCCTAATTCAATATTTTCCCATAATAAAATTTTATGAAAAATTAGAAATCCATAGGCGCTGACGGTGCGCAAATCGGACCTCTATAGGTCCCAAATTAAATAAAGCAGTGTTTACATGTTCCGTCGATAGGGCTACGCCAAATTCCGCCTAAAATTCCCGCTTTCTCATAATATGAAATTAAATGTTCAACGAATCCGATGCCTCTGGAATCAGGTCAATCGGACGTCGGACGGAAAGAAATTGACAAAAGAACAATCGGATCAATTTAATACCAAATAAAAAGCAAAACAATAATATATATATATATCTATCAGGAAGCTCGCCTCAGGGCGAGGCGAGACGCCCTCGAGGCGGAATCATCCTGCTTTGTCGCGAGGCGAGGCGCCTCATGAGGCGGATACACCTCGCTTCGTCGCGGAGGCGTCGCCCTCGCGACCAGCCCTTGATCTCGCCATGAGGCGTAAACGTCGCCCTCGCGAGACGGCCCTTCTCCTTGCCCTCCTTCTTTCCAGATTGAAATTCCAATTTCCAATTACTCTAACTTTTAACACACAAATCAAAAAAATGCCCACTATACCTCATTGGAAAGCTTATGAAAATCTCTACAATTCTCTAGAAGACCATAAAAATCAATTCCAACCCTAAGGGTATCAAATAAGCCATCAAACCTTCTGCCTTCACAATTTCCCTCAACACAGGGCAGTACATTGACAATTTCATAACTCACTAATTCTTCAGAAATAAATTACCACAAAAATATGGTCAATAAGTTCACAATGTCCTTTACAACTTTCATGAACAACCCAAAATCAAATTCTATTGCAAACCAAGTCAATTAATTCATCTAATGTTACTGTCCCTGAAATCCTTCAATTTGGGCAGTAACCTTACAACAAGCATAACTTCCAGTATACAAGTCAATAAAATCAGAACTTTATATCCCTGTAAAGATAACATCTTAAACTTAATTTTTCATGAAGCACTCATCATCCAATTCGATCTCTAACCATTTGAAAACTGTTATGGAAGTTTCTGTTGTCATCAGCCATTCATAACCTAATGTAGGATCAGTTTTGAAAATCATATCTCCCAATTCTGACTTCTAAAATTACATACCAAATATCAATTTCAAGATAATCTCTTCCTATACAACTTTTCAGAAGCTCACTCACACCAATTCAGTCCACATAAAATGTTAAAATTGCCTCAAATCAGTAAACTCACAAAATCACACTTAAACTAGGTTTCATCCAAAATGCTCAAAACCAGCCATTAGTAATCAATTCATATCCACCAATATATAATTCCAAAAATAGCAAGATCAGTAGCAATGGAAAGATAATCAAATATGCTACAACTTCCATGAAGACCATTGTCCCTAATTCCATTTCAATTAATTCATGAAAATCAACAAAACTCAGATGTTATGGTTGCGGTTACTGTTCATAGGCAATGGAACAGGAACTTTCCCATTCAAAAATTCACCCTTCTATCATTGAAATTCAACAACACCTATTTCACACTAAATTGAAGCCAACATCCCAAAGTTTCAGTGGCCACTAACCTTACCTCATTTACATTTCTACACAATAAGTTATGAATAAAACAGTAACATCAATCTCAACTCTAACTTTCCAGATTTAAGGTTAACCTTAGTTCAACCACTCCCAATACCTTTTTCACATCATTAAACATCACAATAAATACAATTTAAATATTACCCCAGTCATACATATACTAGGGTTAATACTGAAAAATTTACAGCTTTAAAATCCTCAATTCAGATACTCAATTAATTATCCCTATTCAATTCAAAATCAAACCATATCATTACTTTCAATTCAGTCATCACTTAGCTTTATGCCCCTTACTTTAATCATAATAATCAACACTTTAATGTCTACATGAACCTTATACATGCTTTAAATCCTTATATTAACTACCCCCATACTATCATGACATTTATTTCCATGTAAAAACAACCTTTAAAACTCAAACCTTAAATAACAACTTACCTAATTCAAACCCTCCTTCAAACCTTCAACAACCACTTTCTAACTTCTACACCAAAGTATCAACCCCTTCCTTCTCAAATATACTCAAGACTCATCTTCTAGCTTTGAGGGAATCAAAGAGAGGAGCTTGAAGTTATGGAGAAAGATGAGAAGAGAGCAAAATCGATGGTTTAAAAGAAGAGTTGGTTTTGTGTGTTTTGGATGGCTATACATAAGGCACAAAATCATCTTTCCTTCCTTCTTTCAACACATGTCCGAGAGAGCAATGAGAGGGTGCACTAATGTTGCTTTTAAATGGCAAAATTTGATTGGTTTCAAATTCAAAGAAAAGTCAAATTATACTTATTTAATCCAGATCCAAAATTCTACTCCAATTACTCCCAATGATCCTACTTTCAGTCCCAAAATAATATACCCAATAATACAAGATCATTGGGTAGGAACTTTCGCTACCAAAATCAACCGTTTGTCACTTGGCGATTTTATCCATCAGGACTTTCCTGAAATTTCCCAATTATTTTTCGAGAATTAATGAAATTTCCTAAAATTATAAAACAGTAACAAAGCACTCCAAATAAATTTTCAATCACAAAATCACCTTTTCATCGCAAAACAAGTTTAGGCTACCACCGCGATTTTGCTTATCAGAACTTTCTCCGAAAATTCCAGAAAAATTCCTAAAAATCCCTTAAAATGTAAAACCATTTATGGTGCAGTCCAATCAATTTTCCAAACTCAATTATCCCATTAATTCCAATAAAATTGCTTTAGGCCCAATTACCGGGAATGTCATGAATGCATTTACCGTAATTTCATATACACAATTGATACTGTGTATCAATCCTATTATGCATGAACAGTTCTAAATATTCCCTATTAGTCCCATCCTATGCCAAGTTTACTATTTTACCCTTCCAGGAGGGGGTGGGATGTTACATTTTGCCCCTGAGAGAGATTGATCTAATTCTAGGGATGGACTGGCTTACTGCGCATAGGGTTGTGATGGATTGTTATACCAAGGAGGTCGTGTTAGATTCTCCTGGTCAGCCTAGAGTTATTTTTCGAGGCGTTAGTCAGGCAGTGCCAGCTAGGATGATTTCCTTTTTGAGTGCTTTGAGATTGATGCGTGGTGGTTGTGAGGTGTATTTGGCTCATGTGGTGGACACCAGGATTGAGCAGAGGTTGCAGGATATTCCTGTGATTAGAGAATTTTAGGATGTGTTCCCCGATGAGTTACCGAGTTTGCCACCGGATCGGGAGACGGAGTTTGGGATTGACCTCGTTCCAGATACCGCTCCTATATCTATACCTCCATATAGGATGGCACCGGTGGAACTGAGGGAGCTTAAGGCTCAATTACAGGAGTTGTTGGATAAGGGGTTTATTAGACCCAGTGTTTCGCCGTGGGGAGCTCCAGTGTTATTCGTGAAAAAGAAGGATGGGACTTTGAGGCTGTGCATCGATTATAGGCAGCTCAATCGGGTTACTGTCAAGAATAAGTACCTATTGCCTAGGATCGATGATCTATTTGACCAGTTGCAGGGAGCTCAGGTGTTTACTAAATTGGATCTGTGATCAGGGTATTATTAGTTGAGGATTGCAGAGGCCGATGTGCTAAGAGTGCTTTCAGGAGCAGGTATGGGCATTTCGAGTTCTTAGTGATGCCGTTCGGGTTGACCAATGCCCCGGCAGCCTTCATGGCCTTGATGAATAAGGTATTTCAGCCCTACCTGGATCAGTTTGTGATTGTGTTCATTGACGATATTTTAGTGTATTCGAGGAGTAGACAGGAGCATGCGGAGCATCTGAGGATTGTGTTGCAGATCATGAGAGAGAGGCAGTTGTATGCCAAATTCACAAAATGTGAATTTTGGCTGGATGAGGTCCTTTTTGTAGGCCATATTGTGTCTGGTGAGGGTATCCGGGTGGATCCTCACAAGATTGAGGCAGTGTGGAGTTGGGAGGTTCCGAGGAACGTGTCAGAGTTGAGGAGTTTCCTCGATTTAGCAGGATATTACCGGAGGTTTGTCGAGGGGTTTTCAGTGATCTCAGCCCCTTTGACAAAACTTCTGAGGAAGAATGTGGCTTTTAGATGGACTGATGAGTGTCAGAGGAGCTTAGGCATCGATTGACTACGGCACTAGTGTTAGCTTTGCCGTCAGGGTCCGGAGGTTTCGAGGTATTTAGTGATGCGTCGCAGCAGGGATTAGGCAGTGTTCTGATGCAGCATGGGAGAGTTATAGCGTATGTCTCGAGACAGTTAAGGTCTCATGAGAGGAATTATCCAGTGCATGATTTAGAGTTGGCTGCAGTGGTGTTTGCTCTGAAGATCTGGAGATATTATTTGTATGGAGAGACGTTCCAGATCTTCACTGATCATAAGAGTCTGAGATATCTGTTGAGTCAGAGAGAGTTGAATCTGAGACGAGAGATCCTAGAGGAGGCGCATGTGACCACTTATGCCATGCATCCTGGCGTTACCAAGATGTATAATACCCTTAAGTTACATTTCTGGTGGCCAGGCATAAAGAGGCAAGTGGCAGAGTTTATTTCTCGGTGTCTGACGTGCCAGCAGGTTAAGGCTGAGCACCAGGCCCCAGTTGGGAGATTGCATTCGTTACCCATTCCGGAGTGGAAATGGGAGCGGATCACTATGGATTTTATTATGGGGTTGCCAAGGACGCCGAGGCAACATGATGCGATCTGGGTCATAGTGGACCCGTTGACCAAATCGGCTCACTTCTTGCCAGTGCGAGAGAATAATACTCTCGACCAGTTGGCCCAGAAGTATGTGGCAAAGCTTGTGCGACTGCATGGGGTCCCAGTATCGATAGTGTCAGATAGGGATCCTAGATTTACTTCGAGGTTCTGGAGGAGCCTGCAGTCAGCTTTGGGTTCGAGGTTGAACTTTAGTACAACATTTCATCCTCAGACAGATGGGCAGAGTGAGAGGATGATCAAGACTGTTGAGGATATGCTGAGAGCTTGTGTATTAGAGTTCAGAGGTGCTTGGGACCAGATGATTGGCTCGATTGAGTTTCATGTACAATAATCGCATGCAGAGCGGATTGGATGGCACCGTATGAGGCCATGTATGGGAGATCGTGTAGATAACCTCTTTATTGGGATGAAGAGGGTGTGAGGATGTTTGAGGGCCCCGAGCTGATCCAGGATACAGTGGATAAAGTGAGACTGATTCGGAGTCGCATCAAGGTGGCTCAGGATAGACAGAAGAGTTATGTGGATCAGCATCGGCGTGAGATGGAGTACAGTGTGGGCGATAAAGTATTCCTTCGAGTGTCACCTTGGAGAGGAGTGCTGAGATTTGGCCGTAAGGGCAAGCTAAGTCCTCGGTATGTCGGTCCGTATGAGATTACTGAGAGGATTGGACCGTTGGCCTATAGATTAGCGTTGCTGAGTGAGATGTCCCAGTTGCATGATGTTTTTCATGTGAGTATGCTCCGGAGATACCGCCCAGACCCTACTCATGTGATTCCGGCTCAAGAGATTGAGATAGTTAGTGATCTGAGTTATATTGAGGAGCCAGTGCGTATTATCGGATCTCGGGTCAAGCAATTGAGGAGCAGGGTGATTCCATTGGTGAAAGTCCTATGGAAGAACCACTCATCAGAGGAAGCAACTTGGGAGACTGAGGAGCACATGAGGAGGCAGTACCCTCATCTGTTCGATCGGTCAGGTATGAAATTTCGGGACAAAATTTTTGCTTAGGATTGGAGAATTGTAACATCCCGTTATCGATGCGATGAGCATATTGGTACGGGTAGTGTTTTGATTGCATATTTAGTGATCGAGTGTTTTGTGGCCTTTGAGATAGATCATTTTGCACATGCATATACATAGTGACATGCATTCATGATTGTTCCAGCATTTAAATTGTGATTATGAGTTGAATTGTGAATTTTGAGATAATTGAGTTAGATTTGATTGTAAAGTGAAATTAGGGATAATTCGAGTGGAATTAGAGTGAGAATTGAATTTTAGAAAATTGGAAATTGAAAATTGAGTATGAGATCGAGTGTTTTATATTTTTGAGGAATTATGAGAATTTTTCTGGAATTTTTAGAGTTATGTGTTCGGACCGAAAAAATGACTTAGAGACTGATGATTGTGATTCCGATTTCGAAAGTGAGTGGTAAATGGCTTGGAAAATTTAGATTTGTGAATTTAAGAATTATTGTGAAGAGCTATTGAAATTTAGAGACCGAGATTGAATGAATTTGAGGAATCTGATTTACAGGTTTAAATCAGCTATATATATAAATAGACCTTATGTTTGATAGAGGAAGACATTTTACTCCTAGGGCACGAAACTTCTTCTTCTTCTCGTGGGTATCGTTGATCTTGCTTTCCTTGGAGAGTTTGCTCTCTTCCTTTCTCCTTGTGGTTGGAGAGTTGTTAGAAGCTTGGAGTTGTGTTGGTTGGCTTAGATTGAGGAGTTTATCGTGAGTGAGAGAGCTTGAGAAGTTTTCGGAGATTCTAGGGTTACCGTGCGATTCCGTGATTTGGTAAGTTTATTGTGTTTTAATGTTGTATTTATGGTTATTTATGGCATTTATGGTATTTAATGTGTTAGCTGGGGTAGTTGAATGTGTTTTATGGAGGTTTTAAGAGTATTAATGGCGGAAATGATGATCGGAGAAGATGATTGGGTCGCACGTCGCAACGTCTGTAATGGGGCCACGCCGCGGCGAGAAAAGACGTGTTCGCCATGGCGAAGCCGCTGAGACGTCATGGCGAGCAAGCAATTTAGACGCCGCATGACAGTGATTGCTAGACGCCGCAATGAGGCGCAGAGAGTTGTTCGCCATGAACGCTCCCACGCTGCATGAAGGCCCTTTCAGGCGCCTCGGCGAGTGGCTGTAGGTCGCGGCGAGGGACATAAATTTTAGAGAAATTGAATTAGTTTTTAGGGTATATCTTTTAGTGTAGACCTCCAATTGGGGTAATTTTGGAGTTGTTATGATCTAGAAAGAGGTCTTTGAGTGAGGTAAATTATAAGAGTTCAAATTAAATTAGCGAAGTTCTCAATCATAGAAAAGAGTGATTCTGGTTCCTTAAGTGACCTAAGAGTTATGTATTATCAATTAGAGTATAATTAGAGTTTAAATGAGAGATTTGTGAAATTTATGGATGTTATTGACCTAGTGAGTAGTGAATTTTGGTTGTGAATCGAGAGATAGCGGAATGGGACTAAAGCGCTGGGAAATCATGATCATGCATCATATAATTTTAAATGTGAGACATGTGCATTAGTGAATCTTATTGATTGAGCATATAGTGATGAGAATGCGTTTGTATTGTTATAGAGGCGCCGTTGGATCGTCAGTCTACGAATATTGCTGGTACTTCCAGGCAGTAACTCGGAAGTTACATGTGAGTAATCTAGTTGGTTCCTCGATCTTTGTGTGATAATCTGTGATGTGAATGTGTGAATCAATTGTCAATGTGAGTGATACAAATGTGAGATAAATGTGCTGCAAATATGAGTAAGTGTTCTGATTGTGAGTGATTGTACTGAATGTGTTGCTAATGTGAATACTTGTGATTATGAATCAGTGTATAGTATTACGAGTAAGTGTTCTGATCGTGACAAGTGAGTGAAGTGATAATATATGTGCTAGTGACTGTGCAAGTGTTAGTGCATGCTAGGCATAATTATAAGAGGTAATTAAACAGTTGTATCAAGCATTCATTAAGCGAGCTTTAAGCTCGAATATCGTTGAATAGGCCTAAGGCCAAAGGGGAATAGTGCAGGCACCTGCAGGGCTCTCCTATCCCTAAAGTGAGTGGGCGGTAGTGCATACCCAGAGGGCTCTCCTACTTGCGAAATTGTGATCATTGTGAAAAGTGCCCTAATCGAAAGTGTAACGCTTCAACAAACAATGACATAAAATGAGAAATTGCATACATTATGCATCTGACTGCGTAGTGAAATTGAGAATGTGTGTGATGTATGACAATTGTGAAGTGATATGTTTGAGTTATGTTATCGTATAAATATGTAAATTGTGTGTACAGTGTTCTAAATTGCGTTAAAGTGTACTATACGATATATTATGTGTATATGCATGAGTTGGGTGAACCATCGATGATGGTTTCTCACTGAGTTCGCAAACTCACCCAACATTACTAATATTTTTTAGGGCAACATTAATAGGTTTCTAGCTCCCGAGATAGACGTTTTCTTGCTGTGCGAGTTCTTGGACAAGTGAAGCGATGGCACACAGGTCGGTCAGCTAGGGCGACTTTTGAGGATGACCTAGTATAGACATTTTTATCAGTTTCCTTTTTGGGTTATTGTATTGAGACTTTAGGGGATTGATAGACTTGTCTATATTTTGGATTGATATTTTGCAATGAAAGAGTATTATTAGGGTTTTAAATTTTAGTGATAGTTGCGAGCGGTAGCATTTTCTTGCTGTGGGATATGTGTCGGTACGACCCACGGGCGTCCCGGTGTGTACCCTATGGTAAGGGGGCGCCACACTCACCCTCAGCTCCCTCTGCGTGAGGCTCAGAAACTCCCTGGCTTTCTCTTGGACGTAAACCCTCGAGAAGTACTTCTTCCTAATACTTCAAAACTCCTCCATGTCGTCACGGAGGTATCGCCTGATCATGGGTATCGACTCCCACCAAGGTCAACAGATCCCCTGCAATAAACTAGCTGCATATTCTAACCTCTCCTCATCTGAGCACTTCATCTGATTCAGGACCGTCTCGGTCCGCTTCAGCCATGCTTCAGCTTCCTCGGGATTAGTAGTCCCGCTGAAATCGAAAGCCTCATACTTCCGGAGCTTGTCATACTGCCCGCTCCGATCTGCTGAAGTTGGCATCTAAGCTTGCATTCCTTGGCCCATGGCATAAGTGAAAGCCTGGGCGAAGGCCTGAAAGAACTGGGGATCTACTGGATTTACTTGAGGTATAGGAGGGGGCTGGAGAGGCACTTCATGCTGCACACTTGGTGCCTCTGAATCTGAAACATGGATGGTCCCTGCATCCTGGGGAATATGGGATTCATCCGTACTTCTCCGCTGAGAGCCTGATTGAGATTGAGCTCCTCGAGTTCTTCTTCGAGGCGGAATATTACTCCTTTAAATGAAACCATTTCAAATCTTTAGCTCATGCTTTGTGAAACCAGTTCAAATCATGTAAAACAATTCAAAACCAATAATGCATGTACTGTATTTAAAACAATGCATAGGGTTCATGTAACATGATGTATGCTGACTCTACCCTTGAGGCTACCCACTAGGGTTCCTAGGAAATCATAAACCTAGGGCTGCTCTGATACCACAAATGATGGATCCCAAATCCGGAACCCAACTACTTAATCCGAAACCCTCATACCTATATACAAGTATAAAGTCAATGAAAGTCCTCCGTACAAAATTCATAAGATTCATCGTAATTAACCTCCAATTAAAATAATCTTCTTAGGTCTCAAAATTAAAATCCAATTCCTAAGCTGATATGAAATTTCATGCCGTTATAAAATTAGCAATAAAAATCACTTCAATCGGAGCTTCCTTGATTTCGCTAGAATTTTCCAAAATGCAGACTCATGTTCTAAAATTTTCAACCAATTGCTTCACTTTGATTGAATCCATAATTTCAATTTAATTCCTAAAAATCTCAAATTTGCACAATAAAGGGAACAATGAGTTTAGAAAACTAATGCTTCGAAAATCGAGAGAATCGGAAGTCAATTGCAAAAGTTATAAGAGGAAAATCGGAAATGACCAAATGAATAGTAATCAGCCAAATTCCGACCCTCCTAGCTTCTTACTCCTAACTCCGAATAAGACATATCATACCTCCATGGAAAGATGAAAAGGCCCTCTACAAGTTTCATGAAGGGAACAAAAATCAAAACAATCATTTAAAGGGGTAAAAACACAGCCAAAGGTTCAGCCTAAAAACTAGCCAATGAAACAGTAATTTACCTAAATGAACAGTAACTGTTGTCTTCTAAATCCCATAACTTTTTACTCCTAACTCGAAATAATGCATAGAATACCTCATTAGAAAGAAGAAAGGATTACCTACAAGTTTCATGAAGAGTGCAAAAATCAATTCAATCATTAAAGAGGGTAAAAACACACTTAACATTTCAGCCTAAATGAAAAACCAATGAAACAGTAATCTGGCATAATGAACAATAACTGTCAACATTCCTAACCTCATATCTTTTTATTCCTAACTCCAATGATTGAAAATCATACCTCATTTTAAAGATAGAAAGATAATCTACATTTTTCATGAAGAAAGAAAAAACCAAATCAGTCTCTAATTGGGTGAAAAATCCTTTCAAAGTTGCTGCAAAATTTCATGACTAACAACAGTGGCTGAAACCTTTCCACTCTCATAAATTTTTCATCCTAAATCCAATTGAGACAAATTTTATGTCGTTGGAAAGCTCTAATCATGCTCTACATTCTTCAAGAAGACCATCCAAACCAATTCAAGCTCTAAACCAGTCTAAAATCAAATGGAAGTTGCTGCCCAATTTTTGGAAAAATTGGACAGCAACTCCCCTATTTTATTCCTAAGCCAAATCTTCAATCCAATTCTACAACCTGCATAATAATTCAATATTCAAAGGCAACAACACAATCCTAGCATTCTAATCATATCCAAACTATAACACAATTACATTTCCCCCTTTCTTGTCAAATTCAAACCATACAATGATGCAATTCTTTTAAAACATGCATGAATTGCACAAAATACATTAGAACTGAACATTCTTGCATTCATATGAAAATATGAGTTATTACAAGGCTTTAGAGGGAATTTTAAGCCACTACATCAAATCCAAAAAAACAAGCTTGTAAAAGCATCATTTGCCCAAAATGCATCTAAAGTATTGATTTACAAAAATAACTTGAAATACAAAAATTATCCATTTCTGGAGCAATGCCTTTAAGCTCGATGGTCAATCTCATGCTCCTCACCTGGAGATAGGAAAGAATTGGAGGGGGTGAGCTTACGCTCGTGGGTAACATGTTTATATTTATGCAAATAAGCTGAATTTATTTCATTATCCATACTGCTAGCAAATCTCTCATCAAACAATTATACAACTTTGCATTTCACAAATTCATCAAGCTAAAAGCATAACTTTCATGATTCATGCGTCTATCATTCTTGCAAATACATGCTAACACATAAACACATAGCTAATGGTTCGGTAAGATAAGTCCATAATAACTGACGAACTACATAAGTGTAGTCGTATGCTGAGGAGTCCAAAAAGGAACATCCTTGCCACAATCGGGCAGGCGGGCGAAGCCTAATCTGGACAACGTGCACGTGACTCTGTTGGGTGGACTTAATTACCCCACATAACATGAATTCATGCATCAAAAAATGGAATTTTCTTGTCCAACTGGCTGATTTCTGAAAATGGATTTTTCATGCATCCAAATAGCTGAATTTTGAAAAATGTATTTCATGCTTAACTCACATTTCAAGATTTCACTAATATTCATGCTCATTCAATTCATGAACTTGTCAAGCAATATCAAGCAATGTCATATACTGTTCAAACTCTCACATAATGGCAATCATAAATCAATTTATACACAATCAAAACTCAATCAATGCTCATCCCAAGGCAGTTGGAAAACATTAATTTCATTTGTTGAAATAGTATTTAAAACTTACTAGCATAAAGATAAAAATGAAACCCACCTTATATCTTGCTTAATCCTTGCTTAGGAGTGCTCTTCTCCTTGCTCTTCTCCTCTCTCTTGCTCTACTTCAAGAGAAACAAAAACCCATTTCAACATAACTTCACTTGAAAATCTACATAACCTCTTACATGAAATTAACTTCAAAATCACTAAACCCACTTCATTTCTAAGCTTTCTACACCATAACCTAACTAAAAGCTAACACTTGAAATCATGACTTACCTTGGTTCTTGACTCAACCAAAGAGTTTCTTGGTTCAAGGCGTAGCTTAGCTCTTCCTCTATACTTTTCCTTCTTGAACTTTCTTCAAACACTTACTTAATCTCTTGGAAACTCAAGACCTAGCCAAGCTTTTCTTTTTCTTCTTCTCCCTTCACCTTCCACGAACTCTCCGTCTCTCCCTCTAATTTTTGTAACTTCCTTCTCTTCTTCTACTAACCCACTTAATTCATTCTCCTTTTTACTACTTACTAACTTACTTAAGCCTATAGGCCTAAAGCCCAACTCACTTCTTCTTCCTTCCTTCTTATATTCTCTTTAAACTACTCAAGCCCATTTATCTTTTAAGCCCATCTTATTCTCCTTTCCTTTCCTACCTCATTAAGGCCCAACTAACACATTTAATCTCATTAACTCACCACCTAACTCTTTAATGCTATCACATACTAATTAATGTCAACTCAATTTATGCTAACATAACTTACTCAATTAATCTAATCATGTTTAATTAAAATTTTTTTTGGGGCTAATAGTTCTTCCCCCCCTTAAGAAATTTTGTCCTCGAAATTCTTACCTGATTCATTGAAGAGGTGTGGATACTTCTCGTTCATTGCATCCAAAGGTTCCCACGTCGCCTCTTCAACTGCATGATTCCTCCAAAGGAATTTAACTAGTTGAATTGTCTTGTTCTCGAGAACTTTCTCCTCGCTATCCGTAATTGCCATCGGCATCTCCTCATAGTTCGGATCATCACCAATTTGAACCTCCGAGGTCTGAATAATGTGAGAAGGATCTGATCTGCACTTCTCAACATGGAAACATGAAAACATCATGGATCCGAGACAACTCGAGGCAAAGCCAACTCAGAAGCTAACGGCCCGATCCTCTCTAGAACCTCATACGGACCCACATACCGAGGACTGAACTTGCCTTTCTTGCCAAACCTCATGACTCCCTTCCATGGAGACGTCTTCAGGAATACTTTGTCACCTATTGCATACTCCATCTCCTTCCTGTGAACATCTGCATAACTCTTCATTCTATCCCGAGCTGCCTTAAGCCGCTGCTTGATCAAACTAACCTTATCCATTGTCATCTGAACCAATTCTGGTCCTACCAGTTTCCTTTCACCTTCTTCATCCCAACATATTGGAGTCCTGCATCTCCTGCCATGCAGCGCTTCATAAGGAGCCATTTGAATGCTCGAATGGTACGAATTGTTATAGGTAAATTCGACCAACAACAAATGTTCATCCCATGCTCCTTTGAAGTCCATGACACACGCTCTGAGCATTCCCTCTAGGGTCTGAATGGTCCTCTGAAACTGACCATGTTGGACCCCGATCTTTTGACGGAAATTAGAATTATTAAAATGGAATTCAATGAGTGTGTTTGTATAGGTATTGTGTTGTAGATGTTATTGTATTTAAAGGAGATTGATGACAAATGAAGTGATTGGTTTTGATGACTTTAAAATTTGAGTAGATTTGTATGAGTTATGAAAATTAAAGTGAATGGGTTGATTGAAATGGAGTTGAAAAGCAAGAAATGATTAGTGAAAGTGTTATATGTTGAAGAAAATTAGAAAGTTTGACTTTTTGAAGTAAAGAGTTGACTTTTGATTTAGGCAGATTTTGAGGAAATATTCTACATGAAATTTGTAGATTATATTGAGAGCTTTTCGTAGCCATAAAGTATGTTATTTTTTGATATCGGGATTGAAAGTTATGATATTTGAAAGTTAAGTGTATTTTGCCTTGGTTTGGAAAATGCTATTAAGAGTAAGATTGCGTATGACTTTTGTGAAAGAGAAATGTGTATGCGTATATCCTTTGGTGTTGAGTTTGATGTGGGGAAATGACTTTGGAATAGTTTATTGGAGATTTAAATTGTGTTTGAGATGAATTAGTTGAAGAGTTTGTGGTAGTGGGTGAATATGTGAAGTTGATGTGTTGAGATGTGAAGTTGATGTGTTGGAATGGTGTTTAGAGACTTCAATGGAAAATCTGTATTGATTTAGATTGATTTAGCTAAAGTGGTCTTAATGAAAGTGGTAGATTATGTTTTTATCTTCCCATTGATATAAGGCACGAAAATATTGGACAAGGGAGTAGACAGTTATGATTTTTAAAAGTTTTGAGACTGTTTAATGTGAAGCTGATCGACCAGTCAGTTTGTGTGGAGTTTTTGACCCATTTAGGGGTCGATATGATTTTTAAGGCCTTAATGAAATTTGTATATCTTTCTTCAAGCTTTCCGTAGACACCAAGTTTGTTAAATTTGGAGTTCTAAATCAAAAGTTATGATGTTTGCAAGTTTTGGTACTGTTGAGAAATTATCGATCAGTCATCTTTGTGCAAACTTTTAATTTATTTAGTGTCCGAGCTTGCCTTTAAGTCCTTCTTGAAAATGGTAGAGCTGTCTCTTAGCTTTTCAACGAAACAAACCGCGCCTGATTTGGAGCTCGGAGTCAAAAGTTATGAGGGTTTGAAGTTTGAAGGTCGGATTGGGTGCCGACCGACCTTTGTTGACCGACCTCTGTTGGCCGACCGACCTCTGTTGGCCGAGCCGACCTCTGTTGGCCAACCGACCTCTATTGGCCGAGCCAACCTCTGTTGGCCGACCGACCTCTATTGGTCGACCGACCTCTGTTGGCCGATCGATCTTCGTTTTGACCGAGCTTTGATTTTTTTGGCCGAGCTCTGACTTCCCTTCACTCTTTTGAGTATAACTTCTTCGTCCGACATCCGATCAATATGATTCTTTTTGAAAATTAAACTAGAGAGATGATGCTACAAATGATATGAAGGAGCCGAGCTATAATGTAGCCTCTAAGACTTTCAAATACAGGTCGGAAGTTCAGTGTAGTGTTCAGTCTTGGTGTTATAAGGACTGAACAATGTTCAATATTTTGGCTATATCTCGATCAATAGAGCTCGGATTGAGTTGATTCTTGTTGAAAATTAAACTAGAGAGATGGAGATACAAATTTTATGAAGGAGCCGATCGACAATGTTGTTGGGACCCGATCCGGAGACCGACGCCCCAACCCAAAAATGGAAAACGAATACGAATACGAACCAATATGAATTTAATACAAATCGAATCGAAACCAATTTCCGATATGTAACAAAACGGAGCTAACATCCGTGAACAAATATCAAAGAAAGCGTTTGCGTTGGAAACCTTAAGACTATCAGTCAAAACTAATCCAATCCGAAATCGATATATCATTTTTCTTTCTTTCATTCATTTTCATTCCATCTCTTGCAAGTGACTTCAATATCCTCAATCCAATAACATTCACATGCAATCGCACTATCCCACGTCTAACACCCGTTCATTCACATTTCTCCATATACAAATCATGCTTATATCTCAGTTGAAAATACACAAGTTATATAACATATCCATGTGTAATACCATAACTCAATAGCCTCATCCAAACCTCATAAATTCAATTACGACTTATACACCATTTCATAAATTAAAGCTCTATACAAATCATAGTGGCATTTTCAAGCCTTATACATTTCCCATAATCCTAAAACAAAGTACACAATACACAACAATTCCAGACTTCTCGGCAACCATCTCACTTAACAATAATACAATATAAAAACATGCAAACAGAAATTTTCATTTTCTTTCACCCGATCTTCTTCTCATCACCTGTGGATGGGAATGAAGGGGGGTGAGCTTTACAGCCCGTGGGTAATAGTTTATAACAAATATATAAGCAAAATCCTTGAAATTATTTTTCTTTTCTGGTCTTAGAAAACATTTCTTTGAAATCTGTAAAGCACATTTTCAAAAAGTACTTTTCTCATTGTAGCCAAAATCGCCATTTGCAAAACATATGATTTTTAGGCTTTCAGCCATAAACTCATAAGTTTATAAAACGTGAATGCATCAACTTGACAATTCATAGATGCAATGTCATATCACATATGCAATGCACACAAATGGCTCGAGAGTTCCGTAAACACAACGGATAAACCGAAGTTTATACCGTAAACACAACGAGTCCGATTTTGATCTCGAGGCCCACAAGCGGCAGCCGGAGAAGGCTATAATTTTCCATACGCCGACGCACGTGACTAACACAACGCTCCTCTTTTCCACATAAAAGCACATATCATGCTTAAATCAATTAATCGAATACTCTTTACTTAATATACACAATGCCATGAAATCTTCCGAGGCATAACACAATGTATGTTGCAATTCATCCAAAGTCCATGTATTGAATCAAAAGTGATTTTTCAAAACATTCATACAATGATGCAACATTTATGATGCAATTGAAATTAGAAAATCTCTTTATTTAAAGAAAGCAGTAGTGGCTTATAAATTCAAATTATAAACACATTACCCTTTCGAATCGATGCTAGAAACTTGTTCCTCGCTCCAATTTGTCCATTGATTCCTTCTTTCTTCCAATTTAACTTTACCTAAAGCAATCCCACACAAATTCAATATCATAATTAACTTAATCCTCAAATTGAACTTAGAAACACTAATCCCTCATATATTCAAGCTTTCTAAATCACAAATTTTCAAAATCCCCAAATTCTAAATTTGAGCATAAACCCTAATTAATTTCCATCCAAAATTAAACCCATAATACTTAGCAATCAACAAAATTAACTTCATACTCCATAAACCCATTCACTTTTCCATGATTCTAAACCAAAACTCTTCTAAAATTCACAAATCAAAATTTTGGGTCTTACCTCATCCTTCACCCTTTTCGGATGCATCTTGGTTTGGAAGGAAGCTTTCATCATCTTCCATCCTTTTTTTCCTTGAAACAACTCAAAATCTCCTTGAGATCTCCCAAAAATCGAAAACCCTATGCTTTCCCTCTCTTTCTCTTTCATTTTCTCTCATCCGAAAGTGCTCTCCCTTCTCTCTTCTTTCTCTTATTTCTTTTAAGTCTTTTGGGCAATAATCGTGATTCTCCTCCAAAAAACTACAGCACCCTTGCTTTTATAGTTCCAGGTCAATTAATGAATAAGGAATGACCCATAAGCCCCTCCATTTAAGCCTATAAACTTAACCCTTTAAGTAAACTTCCAAAATTGCCCCTTCATTGGTCTTTAAAAATGACATCTTGTCTGATTATTTCGATCAGGTAAATGAAACCATTTGACAAAACTTTCTTCTATAGAAATGTTCCTCTATGTCTTACGAATCCAACCCTTCAAGAATCGGATCAATCGGAGCTCTATAGCTCAAGATATCTCTAAAATACTGAAGTCTGTTCTTCAGACTCGAGGCTGAACACTACACCTAACTTCCGACCTGAATTTGGAAGTCTTAGAGGCTACATTGTCAATCGGCTCCTTCATAACATCTTTAGCCCCATGTCTCTATTTTCATTTGCAAAAAGAATCAAATCGATCGGAGTTCTACCGATCGAGATATCTCTAAAATACTGAACACTGTCCAAACTTTTATAACCGATCAGTTCATAAAAATCCGAGCTATCTTTCTCCATTTAATTCCAAAACTGATCTATGTAGTATGAAAAGATAGAAAAATGTCTTAGGAATCTAACGCTTCAAAAATCGACTCAATCGAAGGTCTACACAAAAAGTTATGGCCAAAAGAAAGAAGAGGGGTCAAAAATACAAAAGTAGATGATGATGTCAAGACAGACGAAGTTCGCTCATGATGACGCCAAGACAGACATAAAAAATTGCTGCGTGGTGACGCCAAGACAGACGCAAAAATTCGCCTGTGGTGACGCCAGCAGAGACGCAAAATTGCTCTGTGGTGACGTTAGCACAGACGCAAAAATGTCTGTGATGACGCCAAGATCGACGCAAAAATTGCCTCGTGATGACGCCAAAGACAGCACGCAAAATTTCGTCTGACCCCCTTCTCCAGAATATTCATACTTAGAAAGATCATAACTTTCTACTCAAAACTCCAAATTAGAAACGGTTTGATTCGTTGGAAAGCTAAGAGAAAAATCTATAACTTTCCAGAAGGAAATTTTGCCAAAATCTATCGTTATCAATTCCAAAATTGCCCCTAAAGTCAGAAGATAAGACTTTCATTCCTGCACCAACACTGCACCCAATTCTAAACTTCATGACAATATTTGAGACTCTTAGGCACATAATTGAAATTCGATGTCTTCTTACAAAATGTAGCCATATGTCTCTAGTTTAATCCAAATTAAGAATAATCTCGTTTGGATTACTAGAGAAAACGTTATGGTTAAAATACTGTAGCATATTCAGTGAACATTTTTCAGATCACTACCAATCTTGTTTCCAAATCTTTCCTTATCACAACTCATACCAAGATCATTCTTTCTACTCTCTTGTCCAATATTTCCATGCTTTATATCAATGGAAAGATAAAAAAACCTCTAAAATGTTCATAAAGAATTCCAAAGTAACTTCAACCTCTAGTTAAGTCAATTTTTCAATCAAAGTTTCTGCCCTTTTAGCAATCACCTAAGCAATATCTAAACTTCAATTTATCATAACTTCTTGCCCCGATATCGAAAAATTGCATACTTTATGGCGTTAGAAAGCTGGAAACATGAACTACAACTTGCATTAAGACCACTTTGGCCAAATATATCTATATCAGTACAAATTTTTCATTGAAGTTTCTAACACCATTCCAACACATCAACTTCACATATCAACACATCACCATAAACTCTTCAACTAATTCCTCTCAAACACAATACACACAAATCTATACACAATTGATATTCATACATAATTGATCTTTCATATCCATATATAAATCCAGATCTCATTAACATCATAAGATAAATGTTTATAAAATGAAATGGCATTCCAAGCCATATTACAACATCAGTATTCAAGTCCAAGTACAAAAGATACAAAACTCCATCATTCTCCACATATGACTGAAATCTTATTCTTGCAATAATCTAACTTAAAACACCACATGCATAACTAACCAAATTGTCTTTGCTTTCCAATTTCTTCAAAATTTTACACTTTCACTTTCTATTTCTTGATTTCAACTTCCATTTCAATCCACTTGAACTTTCATAATCCATACAAATCTATTTAAACCCAAAGTTATCTAATCAAACAAATCTTTTCTCATCAATTTCCTTAAGGCAAAAATATCTATAACTCCATTTATATACAAAAACTCTTATCAAATTTTCATTTTCATATTTCTAATTTCCACTGAAAGCTTGGGGTCCAACAATTCTCCCCCTCTTAAAAGAATTTCGCCCTCGAAATTCCTATCGAAAGAATCACCAAGTAACTTATTCTCTAAAATAATCTCTTCAAATAATCATATTCATTCACTTCTGAACTAATTTTTCATCATACATATTTCTCAACTTACTCACAATTTATCACTTCTTGTATCAAATACCACCAATATCATATCATATCAATATGTCTTAACAGATTTACACAAGTGATTGATCCAATTCTTAATAACCTTAATATGGACCAATACCATTCAATTTAATCCTTTTGAACTTCCATATATATGTCTATATCTTTATCATTCCAAATCAACCTATTGATCTTCCATACATATATTTCTATCATTAATCTCATCTTTCTAGCATTTCATTTCATCTCGCAAATATTCAAAATCAAATCATCCTTCACATTAATCCTTTGACTTTCTATACATATATCTCCATCACCATCTCATTATTCAAGTCATCAATGCCCAAAATCAATTCACAAAATTGTCGAAGCCTAATCATCATGAAATTTCACTCTCATTCATTCACGTATTCCTAAAATCAATCAAATAATCACCTTTGTTCTTCAAAGCAAACTTATCCACATCAATATCACACTCCCACTAATTCAATCATACTTCTTGTCATCAAAAGCAAACGATCACTTAGCACTTTCTTACAATCTCAATCTTATCCTTACAAACTCTTATCGATTTCTTACTCATACACATACGCCCAAGTAAGATCATATTACTGGGCTCTGATACCACAAATGTTGGGACCCGATCCGGAGACCGACGCCCCAACCCAAAAAAGGAAAACGAATACGAATACGAACCAATATGAATCGAATACAAATCGAATCGAAACCAATTTCCGATACCTAACAAAACGGAGCCGACATCCGTGAACAAATATTAAAGAAAGTGTTTGCGTTGGAAACCTTAAGACTATCAGTCAAAACTAATCCAATCCGAAATCGGTATATCTTTTTTTTTCTTTCTTTCATTTTCATTCCATCTCTTGCAAGTGACTTCAATATCCTCAATCCAATAACATTCATATGCAATCGCACTATCCCACGTCTAACACCCGTTCATTCACATTTCTCCATATACAAATCATGCTTATATCTCAGTTGAACATACACAAGTTATATAACATATCCATGTGTAATACCATAACTCAATAGCCTCATCCAAACCTCATAAATTCAATTACGACTTATACACCATTTCATAAATTAAAGCTCTATACAAATCATAGTGGCATTTTCAAGCCTAATACATTTCCCATAATCCTAAAACAAAGTACACAATACACAACAATTCCAGACTTCTCGGCAACCATCTCACTTAACAATAATACAATATAAACACATGCAAACAGAAATTTTCATTTTCTTTCACCCGATCTTCTTCTCATCACCTGTGGATGGGAATGAAGGGGGGTGAGCTTTACAGCCCGTGGGTAATAGTTTATAACAAATATATAAGCAAAATCCTTGAAATTCTTTTTCTTTTCTGGTCTTAGAAAACATTTATTTGAAATCAGAAAGCACATTTTCAAAAGTACTTTTCTCATCAGAGCTAAAATCGCCATTTGCAAAACATATGATTTTTAGGCTTTCACCATAAACTCATAAGTTTATAAAACGTGAATGCATCAACTTGACAATTCATAGATGCAATGTCATATCACATATGCAATGCACACAAATGGCTCGAGAGTTCAGAACACAACGGATAAACCAAGTTTATACCGTAAACACAACGAGTCCGATTTTGATCTCGTAGGCCCACAAGCGGCAGCCGGAGAAGGCTATAATTTTCCATACGCCGACGTGCACGTGACTAACACAACGCTCCTCTCTTTCCCACATAAAAGCACATATCATGCTTAAATCAATTAATCAATACTCTTTTACTAATATACACAATGCCATGAAATCTTCCGAGGCATAACACAATGTATGTTGCAATTCATCCAAAGTCCATGTATTGAATCAAAAGTGATTTTCAAAACATTCATACAATGATGCAACATTTATGATGCAATTGAAATTAGAAAATCTCTTTATTTAAAGAAAGCAAGAAGGGCTTATAAATTCAAATTATAAACACATTACCCACCTCGAATCGATGCTAGAAACTTGTTCCTCGCTCCAATTTGTCCATTGATTCCTTCTTTCTTCCAATTTAACTTTACCTAAAGCAATCCCACACAAATTCAATATCATAATTAACTTAATCCTCAAATTGAACTTAGAAACACTAATCCCTCATATATTCAAGCTTTCTAAATCACAAATTTCCAAAATTCCCAAATTCTAAATTTGGGCATAAACCCTAATTAATTTCCATCCAAAATTAAACCCATAATACTTAGCAATCAACAAAATTAACTTCATACTCCACAAACTCATTCCCTTTTCCATGATTCTAAACCAAAACTCTTCCAAAATTCACAAATCAAAATTTTGGGTCTTACCTCATCCTTCACCATTTTCGGATGCATCTTGGTTTGGAAGGAAGCTTTCATCATCTTGTTAGAGTAGTGCCCTAAAGGCAATCCCCTTTAGCGCTTTTTGTTCACAGTCATGTACAGACTTTATGAATAAATAAAGAAAGGCATGTTTCATTTATTTGATGTTCTTTATGAATTGATATTGATCTTTAATCAAATTAATGAAGTCCATGATATATGACATAGCATGAAGGAAATTATGATGTGATCATAATCCCGAGATTCCTATCATGTGCAATTATGTTAGTATCTAAATTTTCCTAGTCATAGGATTAATGAGACCGACATCATTAATCCTACGACTAACATATGTCATACCCTCGATTGGATCAAGCAAGGATCTCGAAACCGTAACTATGAGATATTTAGAGTTGACATATGGATGCTTACTAGTGGTCGAAGTTCATTGATGATTCGCCATGAGATCATCACATGGATTTAATGTCGTTGATAATCTCATCATAGAATGGTGCAAGTATCCTTAGACTTGAGGTACTCAAGGATATCTTGATACCGATCCTGCATTTTGACTCCATTCCTTGTGGCCTTCCGGAGGTTACTCATAGGATGGTGCTTGGGTGCAGCTTGAGGTATTCAAAGTAATTGGTTTGATGAATTCATCACGAACCGCATCACGAACCCTTCCATGTATTAATTATCGTGCAATTCGTCCTTTCAACATCCTATACCCCACTTGGTTATGAGTATGGCTAATATGTCAACTCTTACTAGACTAAGTCTAGCCCAAGTGAAATCAGTTGCTGTCTGAGGACTCATTACTTTATATGTCCATGAAGACACTCTTCATGACATAGTCATGCTCTGGCCAGAGACTTACATATAAGTCGCCTTATGGCACCTGCCCATGTACAAGTCGCCTTGTAATGTGCTACAAGTCGACTTATACTAAAACCTTGAACAAGTCGACTTGTGTGTGGGCAGAAGCATAAGGTGACTTGCATTCGATGAAAGTCGACTTGTGACATGCTCAGGTTGGATGATGGATGATTATAAGGATTGATTCAATTTGATTGATGAAACCTAAATCATGCAATATATTCCTAGTGACTATGATCCTTCAGCTTGGAGTCTAGAATTTCTAAATCCCTCCTCGGTATATGAAAAACTAACGCCTTCCATTAATATGGTAAGAACCAGAGTTCTTATAGGGATGGGTTGTTGGGTAAACCCAAGCTCACTCTATACGGATATGTTCGAACCATGAAAATATGATTTTCTGATTAATGAGTTAGTTTTCACTGGAAGCGTTAGTTTGTTGAGTAAACTCAAGGTCAACGTGGACAGAGGTGAAATTGGGTAGCATACATCGGATGTATGCGCATCAAAGAGTTGATACCCAATGTAAGTGCATACATCAACAAGTTGATAAAGATCGATCGATAGTCAGTCTAAGATGTAATTGGTATATCCGATACCTCCCGAGACATAAGGTGGCTTGTTGGTAAACCCAAGGTCATTCTCAATGTCGGTTATCGATGATGCAATTGGTATGTTCGATACCTACCGATTGACCTAAGTTGTGGCTTGTTGGGTAAACCCAAGGTCATTCTTAGCAATATCGGATATCAACCCACTAGACATTATGTCACTTTGTTTCTTTGGATTCAGAATGAGGGTTATGGATTCTATGAAACTAGTGGGAGCTCTTTTGCATATCATTCAAGTCCTTATGATTATGCAGCTATTCCTATTCTAACATTTTTCCTCTCTATCCGTAGGTTATTTGAAAATGTCGTCAAGTGTGAATCTTCATTCGCTTATGGATTCCAACAAGTTAATCGGACCGAATTTTCTTGGTGGTTAAGGAATCGAGAATAGTTCTCGATCCAAGGTCCAGGATATATCCTAGATTTTCCACTTCCAGATGCACTGTCGTCGATGCTTCGATGATGATCGAAGGCATATAGTAAGCATCTAAAGGATGTTGACATGGCTACTTGCATCATGCTTGCCTCGATGTCACCAGAGTCGCAGAAGCGGCGATGAGTCCATGGATGCTCACACTATAGTATTTCATCTTAGGGAGCTGTTTGACGAGCAAGCCCGGTCCGAAAGATTCGAGACCTCAAGGCTTCTCTTCACCATTAAAGATGGCTCGTGGACATCTGCATGCGAAGACGCTCGAAGATGAATGGCTATATTGAGAGATTGGCCGCCTTAGGTTTTGCAATGGATCATGAGTTAAGTATAGACTTAATTGGTTGGATTGTCCGGCGCTTATGCACATTCGTGTTAAACTATCGGATGAACCAAATATCCACTACAATACCGAGTGATCAATCTGCCAAGACAAATGAAAGCGCACTATCAAGAGTGATAGTAAGCAAGTCTTGGTAGTAGCTTCTTCTTCTTCAGTTCCAAGAAGAAAAGAACCCAAAGAAGAAGAAGGAAAAGAAACCAAAGGAAGCGCCATCAAGAAGAAGACCAAAGAAGCTCGCCCGAAAGGAACTTGCTTCCATTGCGGTAAAGATGGCCATTGGAGACGAATTGCAAAGTCTATTCGAGTCGCTGAAGCGTAAGAAGGCATCGATGCCTCGACTACTTCAGTTTGTATGTCATTGAAGTTAATCTCACATCGATCACAACATTTGGGTATTTGATACCGGTTGTGGCTCACACATATGTAATGATATGCGGGCCTCGTGACGAGAGGCAACTCATGAAGGGAGAAGTAGACCTACGTGTTGGAAATGGAGCAAGAGTTGCTGCATTAGCCGTAGGAACCTATGTTTTGAATCTCCCTACTGGGCTTGTACTGGAATTGGATGATTGTTATTTTGTACCCGTTTTGACAAAGAATATATTGTCTGTTTCTTGTCTAAATAGAGCTGGATTCCATATGAATTTTAATAGCAATGGTTGTTCTATCAATTCTAATGGAATGCTTTATGGAACTGGTACATTGTGCAATGGTATTTACATATTAGATATGTCTAATCCAATTTTAAATGTCAATGACACCAAACGACATAAAAGAGATAATTTAAAGTCAACTTACTTATGGCATTGTCGACTTGGCCATATAAATGAGACACGCATCGCTAAACTCCACAAGAGTGGCAGTTTAGGGTCATTTGATTATGAATCATATGACACATGCGAATCTTGTTTATTAGGCAAGATGACTAAGTTACCCTTCAAGGGAAAGGGTGAACGAGCGATTGGAGTATTAGACCTAATACATTCAGATGTATGCGGTCCGATGTCCATCCATGCCAGAAGTGGTTGTCGTTACTTCATTACCTTTATCGATGATTATTCACGATATGGGTACTTGTATCTGATGAGATACAAATCTGAAGCGTTTGAAAGGTTCAAACAATTCAGAAATGAAGTAGAAAACCAGCTTGGTAAAAGTATCAAGGCATTACGATCCGATCGTGGTGGAGAATACTTAGACCAACAGCCAGGATTATCTCGTAGATAATGGGATATTATCTCGGGACTCCTCCTTACACGCCGCAAAGACAATGGTGTGGTGAAAGGAGAAATCGAACCTTGTTGGACATGGTACGATCAATGATGGGTTTCGCAGTTACCAAAATCATTTTGGGGTATGCGCTAGAGACAATTGCTTACTTGTTAAACAGAGTTCCCTCTAAGACAGCTTGATGTTACTCCATATGAGATGTGGACTAACAGAAAACCTTATCTTTCTCATCTGAAAGTATGGGGTTGTCCTGCTTCGTGAAGCGGATTCATCGAGATAAGCTTGAAGCAAAGTCCGACAAGTGTTTGTTTGTAGGATATCCTAAAGAGACCATGGGATATCAATTCTACCTTCTTTGAGGAACAAAAGGTGTTTGTTTCAAGCATCTTTGTCTTTTTAGAGAAAGAGTTTCTTCCGCAAGAAGACAAGGGGAGCAAAGTTGAACTTGAAGAAGTTCAAGATGTTCAAACAAGCACGTATCAATCGCTCAACTCAAACTGCCACTCATTCGGATGAAGTAACAATTCAACCTTCGTGACACACGAAGTTCGTAGGTCAAGTAGGATGCGCACTATTCCCGAGAGATATGGATTTCTCGTAAGTGAACAGAATGATGTATTGCTCATAGAAAATGATGAGCCTGCTACCTATGAAGAGGTTCTGAAAAGTTCAGAGTCTGAAAAATGGCTTTGTGCCATGAAAGTCGAAATGGATTCCATGTACATAAACCAAGTATGGACTTTGGTCGATGCACCAAAGGATAAAACCTATAGGGTGCAAATGGGTTTTCAAGAAGAAACCGACATGGATGGTAATGTGATTACCTACAAAGCAAGGCTTGTGGCTAAAGGATTTCGTCAAAGACAAGGAGTTAACTATGACGAGACCTTCAGCCCCGTAGCAATGCTCAAATCCATTCAGATACTCCTAGCCATTGCCGCTCATTATGATTATGAGATATGACAAATGGATGTGAAGATGCTTTCCTTAACGGAAATCGCCGAGGATGTGTACATGACACAACCAGAGGGCTTCACTTCCAAAGATGGCGAAAAGGTATGCAAGCTTCGTAAATCCATCTATGGATTGAAGCAAGCATCCAGAGTTGAAACATCCGCTTTGATGAGTCAATCAAAGAGTTTGGTTTCTCACAAAATCCGGATGAACACCGTGTGTACAAGAAGGTTAATGGGAATGCAATCGCTTTTCCTTGTGTTGTATGTAGATGACATATCGTTACTCGTAAACGATGTCTCATTGATGCAATCCGCTAAAATTTGGTTGTCCAAGAATTTGCGATGAAAGACCTTGGTGAAGCAACTTATATCCTTGGGATAAAGATCTATAGAGATAGATCAAAGAGGTTGCTTGGTCTTTCACAATCATCGATATAGACAAGATGCTAAAGAGGTTTAGCATGGAGCAATCCAAGAGAGGGTTTCTTCCCATTACTCATGGGATAACACTCGAAATCTATGTGTCCTAAGACACAAGATGAGAGGATTCACATGGATCGATCCCGTGATCGTCTGCAGAGGATCGATCATGTATGCTATGTTATGTACGAGGTCCGATGTATCGTATGCTCGAGTGTCACGAGCAGATACCAATCGGATCCCGGTGAGGGTCATCGGGTAGTCACAAAATATCCTCAAGTACTTGCGAAGGACTAAGGATGTTTTCTTGATATATAGAGATGGAAATCTCCAAGTGAGCGGCATACGGATGCGGCCTAATCGACAAGGATGACTCGGATCCCAACAAAGTTATGTTTTCACGCTAAACGGCGAGCGGTCATTGGAAGAGTTCCAAACAAGAGACGATCACGATTCGACGATCGAGGCGAGTACATTCTTTGCATCGAGGCGTGAAGGAAGTCGTTTGGATCAAGAAGTTCATTTCAACTTGGTGTGGTTCCTAGTGTGATGGACCCATACAGCTTGTATTGTGACAACAATGGGGCTATTGCTCGAGCAAAAGAACCGAGGTCTCACCAACGATCTAAACACGCACTCTGCAGATATCATCGATTCGAGAGATCATTCTAGAGGTGATGTCATGATCGAGAGGATTCCCACAGAGCGTAACATTGCCGATCCGCTGAAGCCATTGTCACGTAAGAATTTTGATTCTCATGTACTCGCTTATGGTATTAGATACCAAGGCGATTGACTTTAGGTCAAGGGAGATTGTTAGAGTAGTGCCCTAAAGGCAATCCCTTTAGCGCTTTTTGTTCACAATCATGTATGCACTTTATGAATAAATAAAGAAAGGCATGTTTCATTTATTTGATGTTCTTTATGAATTGATATTGATCTTTAATCAAATTAATGAAGTCCATGATATATGACATAGAATGAAGGAAATTATGATGTGATCATAATCCGAGATTCCTATCATGTGCAATTATGTCAAGATATCTAAATTTTCCTAGTCATAGGATTAATGAGACCGACATCATTAATCCCACGGATTAGATATGTCATACTCCTTGATTGGATCAAGCAAGGATCTCAAAACCGTAAATATGAGATATTTAGAGTTGACATATGGATGCTTACTAGTGGTAGTAAGTTCATCGATGACTCGCCATGAGATCATCACATGGATTTAATGTCGCGATAATCTCATCATAGAAATGGTGCAAGTATCCTTAGACTTGAGGTACTCAAGGATATCTTGGATACTGATCCTTTACTTTGACTCCATTCCTTGTGGCCTTCCAGAGGTTACTCATAGGATGGTGCTTGGGTACAGTTTGAGGTATTCGAAGGTAATTGAGTAGACAATAAAGGATTCATCACTTCTGTGAGAACAGAAGAGATACCCTGGCCTCTTGTCAGGATCATTACTTTAAGTCTCTGGCCAGAGCATGACTATGTCATGAAGAGTGTCTTCATGGACATATAAAGTAATGAGTCCTCAGACAGGAACTGATTTCACTTGGGCTAGACTTAGTCTAGTAAGAGTTGACATATTAGCCATACTCATAACCAAGTGGGGTATAGGATGTTGAAAGGACGAATTGCACAGTAATTATCTATGGAAGGGTTCGTGATGAATTCATCAAACCAATTACTTTCTGGTCAATTTGGGGTCATGATGTGTTGCTAGATACCGCTCATGACTTGCTCAGATTAATTGTTAATCTAAGTGGCCAACATAACCGGGAACCTAAAGGGTCACACGCATAAGAGTGTTTCAGAGAATCCGTAAAATAGTATTGGACTGAGTTCCAATTATGAAGAGCAACTGGATTAAATGGATCCCAATGAGATTGGGATATGTCCCGATGAGATCACGACATCAATATTGCTAAGAAAGGTTTAGGAGTCGTTTTGAAAGATCGGGGCCCTGTGAGGTTTGGGACCGACCTCGGTTGGATCGACCTTAGATTTATATTCTAATTAATTAATTAAGTAAATTAATTAATTAATTATTATATATATATGGACATGTGCGTGGAATGAGGGAAGAGAGGATAAAACTTTGAAAAGTCAAAGTTTATTTCTTTATTCATTAAGGATCTAATGGCCATTAATCATCCAAATGTCCTCATCTTTAGGTGTCTTATTTAATTGTTAAATAAACCTATAAGGAGGCTTCCTTGGATGCATGAAGTCTGAAGGTTTTTGCTTGAAGGAAAAGAGAATGCTTAAGAGTTAAGCTTTGGAAAACTAGGTTTTCATTTTCTTCATTCTTCCTTAAGGCATAATCGGTTCTCTCTTCTCCAACAAGGATACCAACGCCAATCTCAAGCTCTCCAGATGGAGGTAGGGTCTAGCAGCTCTTATTCTGTTCTAGCTATTCCCGGTGAAAAGTGTTTGACTCGGTTAGGTTTTCTGATCTCTGCGTGGATACCTTTAGAGATAGTCTCTATTGGCTATTCAGTTTGAGTTTTCATCTTGACACACGGATCCCGGGTTTGGGAAGGTCCTGAATAAAATTTTTGTTTCCGCTGCTGGAACATGTGATGTTCCTCCCGGGATTTTCCTACACATCTTCCATCCTTTTTTTCCTTGAAACAACTCAAAATCCCCTTGAGATCTCCCAAAAATCGAAAACCCTATGCTTTCCCTCTCTTTCTCTTTCATTTTCTCTCATCCAAAAGTGCTCTCCCTTCTCTCTTCTTTCTCTTATTTCTTTTAAGTCTTTTGGGCAATAATCGTGATTCTCCTCCAAACAACTACAGCCCCCTTGCTTTTATAGTGCCAGGTCAATTAATGAATAAGGAATGACCCATAAGCCCCTCCATTTAAGCCTATAAACTTAACCCTTTAAGTAAACTTCCAAAATTGCCCCTTCATTGGTCTTTAAAAATGACATCTTGTCTGATTATTTCGATCAGGTAAATGAAACCATTTGACAAAACTTTATTCTAGAGAAATGTTCCTCTATGTCTTACGAATCCAACCCTTCAAGAATTGGATCAATCGGAGCTCTATAACTCAAGATATCTTCAAAATACTGAAGTCTGTTCTTCAGACTCGAGGCTGAACACTACACCTAACTTCCGACCTGAATTTGGAAGTCTTAGAGGCTACATTGTCGATCGGCTCCTTCATAACATCTTTAGCCCCATGTCTCTATTTTCATTTGCAAAAAGAATCAAATCGATCGGAGTTCTACCAATTGAGATATCTCTAAAATACTGAACACTGTCCAAACTTTTATAACCGATCAGTTCACGAAAATCTGAGCTATATTTCTCCATTTAATTCCAAAACTGATCTATGTAGTATGAAAAGATAGAAAAATGTCTTAGGAATCTAACGCTTCAAAAATCGACTCAATCGGAGGTCTACACAAAAAGTTATGGCAAAAGAAGGAAGAGGGTCAAAACACAAAAGGAGATTATGATGTCGTAGCGACAGACGAAGTTAAATCGTGATACGATGACGCCAAGACATAAAAATTGCCTGCGTGGTGACGCCAAGACAGACATAAAATTTCGTCTATGGTGACGTCAGCACAGACGCAAAATTTCGTCTGTGGTGACATCAGCACAGACGCAAAACTTCGTCTGTGGTGACGTCAGCACAGACGCAAAAATTCGTCTGTAATGACGTCAGCACAGACGCAAAATTTCGTCTGACCCCCTTCTCCAGAACATCCCAACTTAGAAAGATCATAACTTTCTACTCAGAACTCCAAATTAGACACGGCTTAATTCGTTGGAAAGCTAAGAGAAAAATCTACAACTTTCCAGAAGGAAATTTTGCCAAAATCTATCTTTATCAATTCCAAAAGTGCCCCTAAAGTCAGAAGATAAGACTTTCATTCCTGCACCAACACTGCACCCAATTCTTAACTTCATGACAATATTTGAGACTCTTAGGCACATAATTGAAATTCGATGTCTTCTTACAAAATGTAGCCATATGTCTCTAGTTTAATCCAAATTAAGAATAATCTCGTTTGGATTACTAGAGAAAACGTTATGGTTAAAATACTGAAGCATATTCAGTGAATATTTTTCAGATCACTACCAATCTTGTTTCCAAATCTTTCCTTATCACAACTCATACCAAGATCACTCTTTCTACTCTCTTGTCCAATATTTCCATGCTTTATATCAATGGAAAGATAAAATAACCTCTAAAATGACATAAAGAATTCCAAAGTAACTTCAACCTCTAGTTAAGTCAATTTTTCAATCAAAGTTTCTGCCCTTTTAACAATCACCTAAGCAATATCCAAACATCAATTTATTATAACTTCTTGCCCCGATATCGAAAAATTGCATACTTTATGGCGTTAGAAAGCTGGAAACATGAACTACAACTTGCATTAAGACCAATTTGGCCAAATATATCTATATTAGTACAGATTTTCCATTGAAATTTCTAACACCATTCCAACACATCAACTTCACATATCAACACATCACCACAAACTCTTCAACTAATTCCTCTCAAACACAATACACACAAATCTATACACAATTGATATTCATACATAATTGATCTTTCATATCCATATATAAATCCAGATCTCATTAACATCATAAGATAAATGTTTATAAAATGAAATGGCATTCCAAGCCATATTACAACATCAGTATTCAAGTCCAAGTACAAAAGATACAAAACTCCATCATTCTCCACATATGACTGAAATCTTATTCTTGCAATAATCTAACTTAAAACACCACATGCATAACCAACCAAATTGTCTTTGCTTTCTAATTTCTTCAAAATTTTACACTTTCACTTTCTATTTCTTGATTTCAACTTCCATTTCAATCCACTTGAACTTTCATAATCCATACAAATCTATTTAAAACCCAAAGTTATCTAATCAAACAAATCTTTTCTCATCAATTTCCTTAAGGCAAAAATATCTATAACTCCATTTATATACAAAAACTCTAATCAAATTTTCATTTTCATATTTCTAATTTCCACTGAAAGATCGGGGTCCAACAAATGTATCCTCCAAGACTTTCAAATACGGGTCGGATGTTAGGTATAGAGTTCAGTCTCAGCTTTGTAATGGTATGAGCAGTGTTCAGTATTATAGGTCGCTAGAGCTCGCTAGAGCTCGGCTTGAGTTGATTTTTTTTGGACATTAAACTAGAGACATATATATACAATTCATCTGAAGGAGCCAATCGATAATGTCGCCTATAAGACTTCCAAATATCGGTCGGAAGTTCAGGGTAGTGTTCAGTCTCGGTGTTGTAATGGCTGAACAGTGTTCAGTGTTATAGGTCGCTAGAGCTCGATAGAGCTCGGATCGAGTTGATTCTTGTTGGTAATGAAAATAGAGACATGGGGCTACAAATGTTATGAAGGAGCCGAGCTATAATGTAGCCTCTAAGACTTCCAAATATAGGTCGGAAGTTCAGTATAGTGTTCAGTCCCGGTGTTGTAATGGCTGAGCAGTGTTCAGTATTTTGGAGATATCTCGATCGATAGAGCTCCGATTGAGTTGGTTCTTATTGGTAATGAAAATAGAGACATGGGGATACAAATGTTATGAAGGAGCCGAGCTATAATTTAGCCTCTAAGACTTCCAAATATGGGTCGGAAATTAGGGGTAGTGTTCAGCCTCGGGTATGAAGAATAGACTTCAGTATTTTGGAGATATCTTGAGCTATAGAGCTCCGATCGATCCAATTCTTGAAGCGTTGGATTCGTAAGAAATAGAGGGACTTTTCCCTAAAAGAAAGTCTTATTAAAGTACTTTATTTACCTGGTTGAAATAATCAGACAAGATGTCAGTTATAAAGACCAATGAAGGGGCAATTTTGGAAGGTTACTCAAAGGATTAAGTTTATAGGCTTAAATGGAGGGGCTTATGGGTCATTCCCCATTCATTAAATTACATGGCACTATAAAAAGGATTGGGCTGTTGTTTTATTAAGGGAGGCACGAAACTTGAACAAAAGGAAAGAAAAATAAGAAGAGAGAAGAGAGAAGGGAGAGCAAACTTCGGAGAAGAAAGAAGGGAGAGCTTAGGGTTTAAGATTTTTGGGGGTTCAAGCTCAGTTTTTCTTTGATTCATGAGGGAAAAAGATGGAAGGAGAAGAGAGCTTCCTTCCAAGCCTAATAAATCCGAAAATGGTGAAAAGTTTGAGGAAATTTTAATGTGGAAGAAAGAAGGAGGCTTGGGAGCAATTGAGGCACAAAGCAAGTTGTTAGCATGGATATGAGGTGGGTAGTATATTTATTTATTGAATTGTAAGCTAAAAATGTGATTTTGAAAATTAAAGAAAGCAAAATTTGATTTTGATAAATTATTGTTGATAAAATGGGTTAAAAAAGGTTGTAAATGTTTGATATTATGATTTCAAAGGGTTAAATGAGTTTTAGAAAATGCAAGAATTATGAAATTCATGGTTTTCAAATCATGTGATTTATGATTTAAATGATTTAAAGAATTAGTGCATATATTGTGATGAATTTGATGAATATGTGATTTAAGTGAATTGTATTCGATTTGTTATATGAATTCATGTGGATATATGTTTGTGTCATTTATGACACATTATGATGATTTTGATATGGAAAATTTAAAGAAAATTAAGATTTGAAAAGTGCCTTCGGGCAATATGAAATTTCGTTTTGCTTATGTGCTACGTGGGTTTGGTCAGGTCCTTTGTGAGTCAGTGCACTGTCTCTACTTGTTTAAGCCTTCGCTCGGCTGCCCGCAAGAGGCAATGGAGTTTCGATCACGGATTCCTTCACTACCGCATATGACGACTATGCGGAAATGTGCAAGACGTCTCATATGGACCAAACCAAACCATTTAATGTGTTATTGTGATTTGTGTTGGATGCTTGCGGTATAACCCATGAAACACACGCCGCAATATAACTCGCAAACACCTACGGGTAGGGTGTGGGGTCCAACATCAAATCATTCTATTATGTTATATGATTTTTGATTTTGTTTATGTGCTATGTGATGCATTCATGTTTAAAGCTTTGCATGATTGGTAAAAAGTTTGAGAATTTGAGAAATGAGAAAGTGAATTTTCAATTATGAATTTCAGAAACTGTTTATAAATGTTTTGGAAAATTTTGAAAATGGGTTTTTGGATAAATTTCCGAATGGGAAATGTTTGAAAATTTTGAAAAGATAATTTTTGCTTATGTTTCAATTTATAAATATATTATCCACGAGCTTCCGAGCTCACCCCCCCTTTCATCCCCATCTCCAGGTTTCGAGCAGGAGATCGGATGAAAGAAAGTGAAGATGTTTGGTTTTGATTTAGTATCATTTGGCTTTTTGTGTAAATTAAGATTGGATATGGCTTGAATTCTCATATATGTATATGATTTATGAAGTTTGTATATAATTGGGAATGAGTTAGGGATTTGGTTATAATTGCGATTGAGTTATATTCGGATTACGTTACGAATTTGTATATTGTATGTGTAACATCCCGTTACTGTTAGCAAGGGTATTTTGGTAATATTGGGTCGATCGATAGGTTCATTGCATTCACCGATTGAACATATTATCGGCCTCGATCATAGAGGAACAGTTTATTGCATATGCATTTATTCATAGTACATGCATTCATGATTTTTCGCATTTTATCATGCAGTATGAATTGATTGGATTGTGAACTGAAACTAATCGAATCGATCGGATTGTGATTAATTGAGAAATTAGGATAAGTGGGCTCGAATGACTGATTCAGAATAGTCTAAGAGCGATTGGCAATTGATAGTGGCTTATAGGAAATTTTTGAGAAATTCGGGAGAAAATGTCCGGACCGGAAATTTTGGAGTGGCGTAATCGATTATTCAGATAAGATCGAAAGGATTGTCCAATGGAAATGGGAAAAATTAGAATTATACTGTTAGGAAATTAAAATGTTGAGCTATTAAAATTTTGAGACTGAAATTTGGACTAAGTTGGAGACCTTTGTCTATAAATAGCTAAGTTTGAATGTGGGAAATTACCTAAGGCATTTCTTCTTCTCTCCCACGGTGATCTTCGATCTCTTCCATTGGTGAGGATTCTTCGATCTTTCTCTATGGTTTTCTTCTCATTATGTTAGCCTAACTGGTTTATTGTGATTGATGAAGGTTGAGGAGGATTGAGAGTGGGTTATCGTTGATTTGGAAGGATTTTAGGGTTTACGGTGATTTGTGGTTTTGATCTTCGATTGGTAAGTATTTATGACTTTAATGTTGTTATTAATGGTTTCTAATGCATTTATGGCATTTATTATGGTTGATTTGGGTAGTTGGAGTGTTTAATGGAGGTTTTAGAGAAAGAAATGGCGGAAAATCGGATCGGAGAAGACGAAGTCGCCCGCACGTCGTGACGTCTGCAGGTGGCCTCACCGCGACGAGCAATGCATACTACGCCATGACGAAGCGAACCTGATACCGCAATGAAATGGATGATTATTGCGCCGCGTAGAGGCGAAAGTGAATGTCGCGGCGAGGGAATTGGGAGCTGCACGCCGCGGCGAGCGTCATTCACGCCGCGGCGAGTGACCCGCATACGACGCGACGAGAGTCGCAAGGTCGCGGCGAAGGAGCTTTTCTGATTGGATTGAGTTTAGTCTATTGGATATAACTTATGGTATAGACCTCCGATTGAGGTGATTCTCGATTCATTATGAACTAGGAAAAGAGGTCTACTATTGAGGATAATTATGAGAGTCAGAATTTAATTATTATGGTACTGATTCATAGAGAATAAGGTCAATTATGGTTCATAGTGTGACCTAAATATTGAATTGAGACAATTAGAGTTTTAATTGGGAATTTCAATAAAGGTTTTGACCCAATGGATAGGGAATTGCTATAGGGAGTTTAAATTGAGGAAATTGAACTGAATTATAAGATTGGATTAATTATTGTCGATCAATTAAGAGAAGAGTTCTAAATTGGGTTTTAGCGCCGGGGAAAATTGTGAACATGCATTGTACATAATTTCACTGAGACATATGCATTACTGAATCGTTTTATTGAGCACCTAGTAACGGGACTGTATTTTACTGTTATAGAGGCACCGTTGGATCGTCATTCCACGGACGTTGCTGGGACTTCCAGGCAATAGCTCGGAAGTTACAGGTGAGTAACCTAGTTGGTTTCTCAAATTCCTGACTGTTTAAATGCTCAATGTGAACTACTTGCCACTGTGAAATTGCATGATTACTGAAATGTACATGATCGAATGACATGTTTCTACTGTATGGGATTGGACTACTGTATTGGATTGGATTACTGTATGATACTGAGGAATGTAATACTGGGCTTTTATAGCCGTACACTATAGATTACTGAACACTGAATTACTGAACACTGCATTGCATGCATGATTAGATAATGGAATGTGACCCAAGTTGCTATTATCATTGAAAAGAGCCTCGAGCTCGAACATCAGATTGACCGGACCTCGAGCCCGAGGGAGAAATCTCGACACGTCCCCATCAATCTTGACCGAGCATTTGGGCACAACATCAATAAGCGGAAAAGAGTCTCATATGCATTGTATACACTTGATGATTGAATTGCAAACTTCTCAATTATGTGATGACATGAGAGATTGCAAATTGTTACATACTCTCATAAATGTTTCATGATTTATCAGAAATTGTGATATGATACTATAAACCGTTATATACTATTGTAAATTGCTATTTGATCTCGCCAATTTGTTATAGACTCATGTAAATTGTTATATAATATTGTTAATTAAATATTATCAGGTTGCGTCTTTAGACGCAATTTGCGTAATGCATGATTTGAGTGAACCATCGATGATGGTTTCTCACTGAGTTCGCAAACTCACCCAACATTGCAATTATTTTTCAGGATTTGGCGAGTACCCCGTTAGACAAACGGGAGTATGATTACAACAAGCAAGTCAGAGTTCAGGTCGGGATCAGTCTCATGTCTGCATTTGAGTCTTTCTGATTTATGTGTAAATTTGTATTTCCGCATAATTGTACTATTATTATAGAGGGCCCCCAACTGATTAATATTGCATTGTGAATTGAATATTGAAAAAGTCTTTTGATTGAAAATGTTTCAATATCGCGGGCCCAAATTGTTTATTGATTTCTACACACTCGAGTGTTTTCAAAAAGAAAAAAAATGTCATAATGAGTTTTTAAACTGAATTGACTGCTCTAGCATGCCACCCTCGCGGGTCACGGGCTCGGATATCACCATCGATATCGAGTTCAGGTCTGGCGGGAGTGGGTTGCCACATTTGTGGTATCAGAGCCCAGAAGTACAATCTTACATGGGCTTTCTGAAAAATGTGTCAAGTTACATGCATGTAAGTCATTTGATGGCAGACAGTGACAACTGATCCCTAGTCTAGCATATGAGTCACATATATGAGCCTGTCTCAATTGTTTAAACAGTTAGAAAGGATGAGGAAAAAGGAAGTTGTGAATATCATGAAATAAGAAAAAGTGTCTGGTTCGATTTGACAAATGGGGATTTAATGTGTTGGTATTGGTGTATATGTAGTATGAAAGGTAACATCAGTGTTATACTGGAGTATATTCTGGAATGGAAAATAGATATGAATGTATAGTTGTGGATTGATAGAAGAAAATAGCAATATGATAAGAATGGTAAGAGTGAAAGTGTGTTGGACCCCGATCTTTCAGTGAAAATTAGAAATATGAAAATGAAAATTTGATAAGAGTTTTTATATATGAATGGAGTTATAGATATTTTTGACTTAAGGAAATTGATGAGAAAAGATTTGTTTGATTAGATAACTTTGGGTTTCAAATAGAATTGTATGGATTATGAAAGTTCAAGTGGATAAAAATGGAAGTTGAAATCAAGAAATAGAAAGTGAATGTAACACCCCACTCCCGTAAGACCCGAACCCGATATCGTTGGTGATATCCGAGTCCGTGCCCCGCGAGAGTGGCGTACTACATCATTCGATTTAAAACTCAGTATACATTTTTTTTGAAGCCATTGATTCCACGTTAACACGACCAACACAGTAAGTAATTAAAATCCGTGTTCAATAAAACCGGTTTGATTATTACACCATCCAAAGTAATAATTTACAATCACCAATGCAAGAAAAACATCAAAACCACAATGGGCTCAAGTAAAATACAAAGCCTTGTTATACGATGATTGCGGAACACAATTTACTAAGACACAATGCAGATGCGAACTGATCCCGATCTCTAACCTTTACTCGCCTACAAGAGACATACTCCGTGTCAGCCGGGTATTCTTCAGACTGAAAAATAGATGCAAATTTTGGGTGAGTTTTGCGAACTCGGTGAGAAACCATCATCGATGGTTCACTCAAATCATGCATTACGCCCGTGGCGACAAAGACGATCTAGTAATAATCAATTACGATGGCGATTAATAACAATGTCGATGAATGAAAACCATTCACAAGAACACATACCATCACGAGCGGTACTTATCACGTAGCGATTACTTGTGCGAATGCAATGCATATGTGACTCTTTCCAGTTATTGATGACAGCCCAAGTTCTCGAGCGGTGTTCGATGGGGGCGCGTCGAGATTTCTCCCTCGGGCTCGAGGCCCGATCGATCTGATATGAGAGCTTGAAGCTCTTATCGGTAAAATAGCAACTTAGGGCACGTCCATTATCGATCATGCAATTATGCATGCGGTGCAATATTCATATGATGGCTATAAAGCCCGATCTATCGATGTCGGTATCATTCATGACAAGAAAATCATACAATACAATCCCATACATGCCAAGAGTCATGCGCAGTGATCATTCAATTCACTTTTGCACGTAATTCACGTTGAGCATGTAAACAACCAGAAATTTGAGAAACCAACTAGGTTACTCACCTATTACTTCGAGCTAATGCCGGAAGTCTCGTGACGCCGGTTAATCGGCGCTCAATTGGCCTCTATATGAATCGAAAAAATACGAGTCACTAAATATGATATTTGTGCTCATGTTGATGATATATGCATGTTCATGAATTCCCGGCCCTAATCCCCCCTTTTTTTCCATTATAAAAATTCATCAAAAATTCAGAAACCTATTGGCGCTGACGGTGCGCAATTCAGACCTCTATAGGTCCCCAATTAAATAAAACAGTGATTAAAAGTTCCGTCACCCGGGGCCATGTCAATTTCCCGTCTAAAAATTCCCAATTTCTTATAAAATGAAATTCAATATTCAATGAATCCGATGCCTCTAGAATCAGGTCAATCGGACGTCGGACGGAAAAGTTATTCACAAAAGAAATCAAAATTCAACAAGTAATATATATAAATATTGCCCTTATTTTTTCCTTTATTTTCTGATTTCCAACCAAACTTCCAACACCCATAACTCTTTCTACACATTTCTGAAAAATGCAAACTATACCTTGTTGGAGAGCTTATGAAAAGCTCTACAATTCTCAAGAGGACCATAAAAATCAATTCCAACCCTAAGGGTGTCAAATATCCCATCAAACCTTCTGCCTACTCAATTCCCATTAACACAGGGCAGTACCTTGACACTTTCATAACTCACTGATTCTTCAGAAATAAATTACCACAAAAATATGGTCAATAAGTTCACATTGTCCTCAACAATTTTCATGAACAATCCAAAATCAGATTCTATTTCTAGGCAAGTCCATTAATTCATTTAATGTTACTGTCCCTGCAATCCTTCAATTTGGGCAGTAACCTTACAACAAGCATATCTCCCTATACACAAGTCAGTAAAATCAGAACTTTATATCCCTGTAAAGATAACATCTCAAACTTCAATTTTCATGAAGCACTCATCATCCAACTCGATCTCTAACAATTTCAAAACTGTTATGGAAGCTACTGTTATGATCAGCCATTCATAACCTAATGTAGGGTTCATTTTTGCAAAATCATAACTCCCAATTCTGACTTCTAAAAATTACAAACCATATATCAATTTCAAGGTAATCTCTTCCTCTACAACTTTTAAGAAGCTCACTCACACCAATTCAGTCCACATAAAATGTTAAAATTGCCTCCAATCAGTAAACTCACAAAATCACACTTAAGCTAGGTTTCATCCAAAATGCTCAAAACCAGTCATTAGTAATCAATTCATATCTCCCAATATACAATTCTAAAAATAACAAGATCAGAAGCAATGGAAAGATAATTCAATATTCTACAACGTCCATGAAGACCATTTTCCCTAATTCCATCTCAATTAATTCTGAAAAATCAACAAAACTCAGATGTCATGGTTGCAGTTACTGTTTACAGGCAATGGAACAGTAACTTTCAATACAGAAATTGACCCTTCTATCATTGGAATTCAGCAACACCTATTTCACACTAAATTGAAGACAACATCCCAAAGTTTCATTGGGTACAAACCTTGCCTCATTTGAAAATCTACACAATTATTTATGAACAAAACATGACAGTAGGTTCAAAACTCAATTTCCAGCTTAAATCAACAATCTAACTTCTATCACTTCTAACATCAATAACATATCACTAAGCATCCATTCCTACCTCTAATTCAACCCCAAACTCATCACAACATACACTTCTACAATGAAAAGAAAATTGGCAGCACACATATACACAATTCCCATACTTTGTTTCCATGTATTAAGCATCATAAACATCATTAAAACAAAGAACTTAAAAGAACCTTACCTATCAAGCTTCCAATCTTTATTTCCTTCTTAACTTCTTTACTTTCTACCTTCACTAATCACTTCTTCCACCACCATACATATGTAGTTCATCATCATGGGAAGACTATAGCTTGGTAAGTGTTTGGAGGAAGATGAAAACAAGAAGAAGAAAATCGATGGTTAAAGATGTAAGTGATAAGTCGACTTGTACCATGTGTAAGTCGACTTACACATGTTCGGTACCGATAAGTCGACTTGTTCATTCGATAAGTCGACTTGTTCAAGGTCGGTACTGTTTATTTGTGCCCTAAAGGCAATCCCCTTTAGCGCGTTTTATTCAAAGTCGTGTGCAGACTTTATGAATAAATAAAGAAAAGGCATTATTCATTAATTTGATATTCATAAACATTGTTTATGAATTGATTGGATCTTTAATCGAATTAATGAAGTCCATGATATATGACATAGCATGAAGGAAATTATGATGTGATCATACTTCTGAGATTCCTATCATGTGCAATTATGTCAGTATCTAAATTCTCCCTAGTCATAGGATTAATGAGACCGACATCATTAATCTGGATAGACTAGCACATGTCATATTCCTGATTGGATCAAGCGGTGGATCTCGAAACTGTAAATATGAGATATTTAGAATTGACATGTGGATGCTTACTAGCGGTAGTAAGTTCATTGGATGACTGCCATGAGATCATCACATAGATATCTTATCTAAGTGTCGGTGATAATCTCATCATAGCAATGGTGCAAGTATCCTTAGACTTGAGGTACTCGAGGATATCTTGAATCTTGATCACGTGCTTTGACTCCATTCCTTGTTGCCTTCGAGAGGTAACTCATAGGGTGGTGCTTGGGTACGCCTTGAGGTATTCAAGATAATTGAGTAGCCAATAAAGGATTCACCACTTCGGATTAGCGTAAGAGATACCCGTAGCCTCTTGTCGGGATCATTACTAAGGTCGGCGGCATGTATGTCATGAAGAGTGTCTTCATTGACATATAAAGTAATGAGTCCCGGACGAGAACCGATATCACTGGGCTAGACTCAGTCTAGTGAGAGTTGACACTTTGACCATACTCATAACCAAGTGGGGTATAGGATGGTGAAAGGACGAATTGCACGGTAATTGTCATGGAAGGGTTCGTGATCCGGTTCGTGATGAATACATCAATCCGATTACTTTCCGGTCAATTGGGGTCATGATGTGTTGCTAGATACCGCTCATGACTTGCTCAGATTAATTATTAATCTAAGTGGCCAACATAACCGGAGCCTAAAGGGTCACACGATAAGAGTGACTCGGAGAATCAGAAATAGTAATTGGACGAGTTCCAATTATGGAGAGCATTAGGATTAAATGGATCCCAATGGGATTGGGATATGTCCCGATGAGATCGCGACATCGATATTGCTAAGAAAGGTCTCCGGGGCGTTTTCAGCATCGGGGCCCGGCAGGTCGGTAGGACCGACCCCAGTTTGACTGGACCTCTTAGTAATTATATATATGTTAATTAATTAATTAATATTATATATATATGGACATGTGCGTGGAATGAGGGAAGAGAGGATAAAACTTTGAAAAAGTCAAAGTTTATTTCTTTATTCATTAATGAATGAATGGCCATTAACTCACCATTTGTCCTAAGCTTATGGAAGCATTTTTAAGTGTTAAAAAACAACATAAGATGGCTTTTGGATGAGGATGGCCGACGGTTTTCATATGGAAACAAGAGAAAATGCTTAAGTGTTAAGCAAAAGGTGAAAAAGAGTTTTGATTCCTTGTTTTCTCTTAAGCCATCATCGATTTCTCTCTTCTCAAGCTTTGTCCAACGTCGATCTGAAGCTCTCCAGATGTAGGTAGGCTCTAGCGAGCTTTAATCTGTTTCTAGCTATTCCGGGTCAAAGGGTTTGATCAGGTTAGATTTTCGATCTCTACGTGGATCACCTTTAGAGATAGTCTCTTTGGCTATTTAGGTTGATGTCTTCATACCGATACTGGATCACAGGATTCGGAAAGTCCCGAACAAAAATTTTGTTTTTATTTGCGGTACATGTGATGTACCTCCCGGGATTTTCCTACAAAAGATGGAGAGGAAAATGGATAGGTTTGCTCTTTCGGATGAGAGAAGATGTATAAGTATAATAAAGCTTTCAAGTGGTCCCTTTATTGAAAAACACTAGAAGAGTCGTGGATGATGATAGGAAGAAGACAAAATGCATTAAGAAAAGGGACACTTGGCTTTTTAAGACATGGAAAAGACAAAACTAACTAATTAACCTACTTTAATTACAAACTTTCATTAATCCTACTTAAACAGTAATAATGACTCTAATCATGACACTAAAATAATTCCCTAACATCAATTATCCACTAATCTCATGCCATTAGGCAATCCTGTTCGGTACAAAACAGTTCACTCAGTCAGTCAGTTAGAATTTTTCGGTCCGGGAAAGAACCCCGAAAAATTTCAGAAAAATTCCCATAAATCCCTAAAAATAGAAAACGATTTATGGCGCACTCAGAATAATTTTTCAAACCCGATAACCCCGTTAATCACAATGAAATTACATTAGGCACAAAAACCGGGAATGTCATGTATGCATGTGCGGTAAGTTTCTGTGCACGATTATGACTATGTAGCAATCCTATTATGCATGAGCAATCCTGTGAAATCCCGATCTAACGCATACTATGCCAATTTACTATTTTACCCTTTCCAATAGGGGGTGAGATGTTACAATTCCCCCCTCCTTATAACAATTTCGTCCTCGAAATTCTCGATCAACAGTTCAGTATAACAGTAATCATATGTTCCTACATGTCCCATATACTTTTTCATTCCATAATTTATTTTCCGAAAGGTCACAGTGACACAGTCAGTTAGTTGTTCAGTCACTTATTTGGCTAACTCTATCCCTCATCAAAGTAGACGGATTCAACAATGCTTTCAGTTGGTGATCTCACTGTCTTCACTATCTCTCTTGCCATTTTCATAGTAGTTCCGATGTTATGACTTAGTTCCTTATTTCCGAACCTGATCACTCATCACGTGTTATCCATCCAGTCTAGGTTACTAATATTACCTTATTCTCACTACCATCCAATATCTTTTCTCCAAAGAATATATGACTAATTAGTATTCCATTGAGTACATCTTTTCATGGTGATACTTACTCTAACCTCCTTTATCTCGTCATGGACGATTCACATTCCTTTGGTACCAATACAATGACATTTAGCTTCATTCCACTATAACCAGTGACACTTTACCTAATACAGTCATTCTCTATATCCCATTGACTCTCTGTTCAAATGCAATTCCCCTTAGACAATTCACTATTCTATAGTGTTCACGCACTCTATTCGGATATGCATTTTTACTCTGTTTCATTTGTCCGATCTTGATCCACTTTAGCTAACCCATGCAGTTTTCCTAAACCACTTTCTTTTGTTTCACTCATCACAGTCTCAAATTCATTGTGGTTTTGACTCCCATTAGGCAATCGCATGTGTAGCAAAGGTATTCCTGAGAAAGCGTAACTCTATAACACGATCATAATCCTGTGAAACTCAAACCACTTAAGCATTTTTTTTTCTGCTGAACATTCAAACCTATAACACTTGAATCAATCATCATTTCATTCTATAACCATAGTTATTCAATTTCACTTTTCGCATATGCTTACTAGAATGTCAAGCTTCGACTATTCACTTTCTTGTTCTGTCACTTTTTATCGGGTACCCAACTTCTTCTTTGACTCCTCATGAGACTTACCACTTTAACTCCTGCACTCTTAACCATTCTTATCACTAGATTTACAACTTCAATTTTCCAGAAACACTTCACAATTACCCATAATCTGCTTGACACTCATTGTCATTGAAAATCCCAATATCTGTAATTGATTTGTTCATTACAACATTATCTGCTCACTAGTTGAGTTTAGTAGGCGAAATTGTTCGTTCATTTCAAAGATTGTCGTATTTATACTGTCTCTTTCCTCAAATTAACCCAAAGATACCCTTATAGGAATCTACAGTTTCTAAGGCTTTCGATCATGAGCATGACACCAATACCATTTATCAAAGTCAGTTCAACACGCTCTGCCCACTCTTCCAAAGTATGTTTATCATCGATGTCGATTTCCTCAATTAATCCTATCGTTCTTTTTACTTTTCACTGCTCAACACTTCCAAACACATTCATCTCTAATCTGATTACTACCATTTGCTTACCTCGCATAAATCCCTATTAGGGTCTTATTGACTTTACCATACATCTTTTACCCTTTTCATTGAGTCCACAATTAGTGTATCTGCAATTTCTTTATGAAGGTGTCACTACATCACCTCATTGTCGGTTTCCTTTTGAACCTCTTGTCTTCATTCATTTACTCTTTTCATTTTCTCTTCTCAACTGCTTTCATATCATTCATATCATCATATGTTAATACCTTGTCATCCATATTTAAACCTCCAAAATTTCCATTTTATTTTAGTATCTCACTTCTCAGTTCGGGACTCTTTTATTCTTCGCTTCAAATCTAGATTCCTCAACTGTTTTGCATCATAAATGAAGATCAATTCACTTCACATTGCAATAGGATCACCTCAAATTAAAATCTCACTCATGTTGGATTCTTTACATTTCGTACATACGGTCTGAGATAACCTCAAGCAGATGAGCTATGACCTAATTTCACTTTTAATTTTGTCCACGAAAGTCTCATCAACCAATTATTATTCCTAATTGCTTTTCAATCCTTCTTCACTATCGTGCATAATCTCAATCAGGGACACTTTTATGCCATCATTTAACGATCGTAACATTCCTTTCACGAAGGTTCCTTGTGATATCACTTAAACACTTTCTTTACCACTTATTCATAATCTATACCACAAGATTCTGTCCTAATCCAATTTGTAATCCATACAATTCAGACTTCCTTAAGAATCCTTTCCGTTTATACCCTCCTCAATTAAATGACCGATACCGAATCACTTTTCGTTCCTCTTATCTGAGCACACTCAATCCACTTTTGTCTTACTTTAACCCATTAAGAACTTCACACTTATAATCACTCTAAACATTCACCGCTCATTTCCTCTATGATTTCCATATATCATCACATACATTTCATTAGTCACAATCAACATTCTTGTCCAATAGATATCCCCAACAAGAAATCGACTTAAATGCGAACTCTTTTCATATACCACTATTGTGGTTTCATTCATTCAAGATCTTTATTTCATTCTCCCATATCATTAAACTGTATGACTCATTCCCATATCCGTTCGTGTAACTTGACCTTGTAAGGTCATATCAATTTAACTTATCGACTTATGATCATTATTATTATTATGATTTTTTGTTCATTCGGTTTTTGCTACTTATCTTCTATTTTCCTCAAACGATCTATGATCGGTGTTCATGATCCCAATACCCGACAAAATCGTTGATACCACTCCATTTTATCTCTATCTATATGCCTATCCATTTACCGTTTTGTGTCCATATACACCAATTCGAATTTCCGATACACCATCGGTAGAAATCATCATCTGTCTTTTCCTTTATGATTTTATCATACGAATTTCCAAACTCGTAACACAATAATCACATAACCATTTCAATCTCAAGCTTATGCGGTCCAGATCATAACCATTTCACAAATTCTTGATTTATCTGTACACTTTTATCTCACTCTAATAGGCCTTTGGGCATCTTACTTTTTCGGTTCTTTCAGGTTCTTAATAAACCGTTCTGACACTCTATTGAGCTTCTTTCCATTTCGCTATTATCTTACGCTTATAATATCTACTGATCTCTAACTCGAATCTGATGAATCAAAATATGCCCGATTGGACCATCTACATTTTACTCAATTCCAATATTTCCCTTTCATGACATATACAAATCAAAGCGTAATTACCTAACCATCCCGGCTTTTTAATTCACTTAGATCTACTATAACCAATATGCTTCCATATCTCTAATGGACCTCTCAAGTTCTCAACATCTTCATTTTTCTGTCACCATAATATTGTCAATTTAATTCGGAAATTCTTAATTAGTCTAGGCCAACACAGTCATTCTGCTATCACATATGAGGGTTTCTAACCCAGTACAATATCATCCTTCTTATCCATTTTTCCTTTATCCTTTCCTAATTGATTATCCCCTTTTAGGGATTTACACTCTAATCCCGTCTCACTCTTCTCTCACTTAGTCACTTGACACTTATGCACCCGTAAGATTTATCCTCGTGCGATTCTAACTAGGGATCAGTTACCACGGTCTGCAACGACGCGAATCAAATGCATGCAACCTATGTTCCAAACTGTGCCCAGATACATTACGTACTACTGGGCTATGATACCACCTAAATGTAACACCCCACTCCCGTAAGACCCGAACCCGATATCGTTGGTGATATCCGAGTCCGTGCCCCGCGAGAGTGGCGTACTACATCATTCGATTTAAAACTTAGTATACATTTTTTTTTGAAGCCATTGATTCCACGTTAACACGAACAACACAGTAAGTAATTAAAATCCGTGTTCAATAAAAACCAGTTTCAGTTATTACAGTCATCCAGTAATAATTTACAATCAGTCAATGCAGTAAAACATCAAAACCACAATGGGCTCAGTAAAAATACAAAGCCTTGTTATACAGTGATTGCGGAACACAATTTACTAAGACACAATGCATACCTGAACGATCCCGATCTCTAACCTTTACTCGTCTACATGAGACATATTCCGTGTCAGCAGGGTATTCTTCAGACCTGAAAAATAGATGCAAATTTTGGGTGAGTTTTGCGAACTCGGTGAAAACCATCATCGATGGTTCACTCAAATCATGCATTACGCCCATGGCGTATAAAGATCGAAGAATAATCAATTACCGATGGCGATTAATAACAATGTCGAATGTGAAAACCATTCACAGTAACACATACCATCACGAGAGCAGTACTTATCACAGAACAGTTACTTGTGCGAATGCAATGCATATGTGACTCTTTCCAGTTATTCAGTATTGTGCCCAAGTGCTCGAACCTTTATTCGATGGGGGGACGCGTCGAGATTTCTCCCTCGGGCTCGAGGCGGTCGATCTGATATGAGAGCAAGCTCTTATCAGTAAAAATAGCAACTTGGGGCACGTCCATTATCTGATCATGCAATTATGCATGCAGTGCAGTATTCAGTATGATGGCTATAAAGCCCAGTCTATCAGTATCAGTATCATTCAGTACAGTAAAATCATACAATACAATCTCGTACATGCTAGTAGTCATGCAGTGATCATTCAATTCACTTTTTCACGTAATTCACGTTGAGCATGTAAACAACCAGAAATTTGAGAAACCAACTAGGTTACTCACCTATTACTTCCGAGCTAATGCCGGGAAGTCTCTGTGACGTCGGTCAATCGACGCTCCAATTGGCCTCTATATGAATCAGAAAAAGTACGAGTCACTAAATATGAAATTTGTGCTCATGTTGATGATATATGCATGTTCATGAATTCCCGGCCCTAATCCCCTTTTTTTCCATTATAAAAATTCATCAAAAATTCAGAAACCTATTGGCGCTGACGGTGCGCAATTCGGACCTCTATAGGTCCCCGATTAAATAAAAAGTGATTAAAAGTTTCGTCACCCGGCCACGTCAATTTCCGTCTAAAATTCCCAATTTCTTATAAAATGAAATTCAATATTCAATGAATCCGATGCCTCTAGAATCAGGTCAATCGGACGTCGGACGGAAAAGTTATTCACAAAGAAATCAAAATTCAACAAGTAATATATATAAATATTGCCCTTATTTTTCCTTTATTTTCGATTTCCAACCAAACTTCCAACACCCATAACTCTTTCTACACATTTCTGAAAATGCAAACTATACCTTGTTGGAGAGCTTATGAAAAGCTCTACAATTCTTAAGAGGACCATAAAAATCAATTCCAACCCTAAGGGTGTCAAATATCCCATCAAACCTTCTGCCTACTCAATTCCCATTAACACAGGGCAGTACCTTGACACTTTCATAACTCACTGATTCTTCAGAAATAAATTACCACAAAAATATGGTCAATAAGTTCACATTGTCCTCAACAATTTTCATGAACAATCCAAAATCAGATTCTATTTCTAGGCAAGTCCATTAATTCATTTAATGTTACTGTCCCTGCAATCCTTAGTTTGGGCAGTAACCTTACAACAAGCATATCTCCCTATACACAAGTCAGTAAAATCAGAACTTTATATCCCTGTAAAGATAACATCTCAAACTTCAATTTTCATGAAGCACTCATCATCCAACTCGATCTCTAACAATTTCAAAACTGTTATGGAAGCTACTGTTATGATCAGCCATTCATAACCTAATGTAGGGTTCATTTTTGCAAAATCATAACTCCCAATTCTGACTTCTAAAAATTACAAACCATATATCAATTTCAAGGTAATCTCTTCCTCTACAACTTTTAAGAAGCTCACTCACACCAATTCAGTCCACATAAAATGTTAAAATTGCCTCCAATCAGTAAACTCACAAAATCACACTTAAGCTAGGTTTCATCCAAAATGCTCAAAACCAGTCATTAGTAATCAATTCATATCTCCCAATATACAATTCTAAAAATAACAATATCAGAAGCAATGGAAAGATAATTCAATATGATACAACTTCCATGAAGACCATTTGCCCTAATTCCATCTCAATTAATTCTGAAAAATCAACAAAACTCAGATGTCATGGTTGCGGTTACTGTTTACAGGCAATGGAACAGTAACTTTCCATACAGAAATTGACACCTATTTCACACTAAATTGAAGCCATCATCCCAAAGTTTCATTGGGCACAAACCTTGCCTCATTTGAACATCTACACAATTATTTATGAACAAAACATGACAGTAGGTTCAAAACTCAATTTCCAGCTTAAATCAACAATCTAACTTCTATCACTTCTAACATCAATAACATATCACTAAGCATCCATTCCTACCTCTAATTCAACCCCAAACTCATCACAACATACACTTCTACAATGACACAAAAATTGGCAGCACACATATACACAATTCCCATACTTTGTTTCCATGTATTAAGCATCATAAACATCATTAAAACAAAGAACTTAAAAGAACCTTACCTATCAAGCTTCCAATCTTTATTTCCTTCTTAACTTCTTTACTTTTTACCTTCACTAATCACTTCTTCCACCACCATACATATGTAGTTCATCATCATGGGAAGACTATAGCTTGGTAAGTGTTTGGAGGAAGATGAAAACAAGAAGAAGAAAATCGATGGTTAAAGATGGAGAGGAAAATGGATAGGTTTGCTCTTTCGGATGAGAGAAGATGTATAAGTATAATAAAGCTTTCAAGTGGTCCCTTTATTGAAAAACACTAGAAGAGTCGTGGATGATGATAGGAAGAAGACAAAATGCATTAAGAAAAGGGACACTTGGCTTTTTAAGACACGGAAAAGACAAAACTAACTAATTAACCTACTTTAATTACAAACTTTCATTAATCCTACTTAAACAGTAATAATGACTCTAATCATGACACTAAAATAATTCCCTAACATCAATTATCCACTAATCTCATGCCATTAGGCAATCCTGTTCGGTACAAAAACTTCACTCGATCGGTCGGTTGGAATTTTCGATCCGGAAAGAACCCTAAAATTTCAGAAAAATTTCCATAAATCCCTAAAAATAGAAAACGATTTATGGCGCACTCAGAATAATTTTTCAAACCCGATAACCCCGTTAATCACAATGAAATTACATTAGGCACAAAAACCGGGAATGTCATGTATGTATGTGCGGGAAGTTTCTGTGCACGATTGTGACTATGTAGCAATCCTATTATGCATGAGCAATCCTGTGAAATCCCGATCTAACGCATACTATGCCAATTTACTATTTTACCCCTTCCAGTAGGGGGGTGGGATGTTACAGTGAAAGTGTAAAATTTTGAAGAAATTAGAAAGCAAAGACAATTTGGTTGGTTAGGCATGTGGTGTTTTAAGTTAGATTATTACAAGAATAAGATTTCAATCATATGTGGAGAATGATGGAGTTTTGTATCTTTTGTACTTGGACATGAATACTGATGTTGTAGCATGGCTTGGAATGCCATTTAATTTTATAAACATTTATCTTATGATGTTAATGAGACATGGATTTATATATGGATATGAAAGATCAATTGTGTAAGAATATCAATTGTGTATAGATTTGTGTGTATTGTGTTTGAGAGGAATTAGTTGAAGAGCTTGTGGTGATGTGTCGATATGTGAATTTGATGTGTTGGAATGGGGTTTAGAAACTTCAATGGCAAATCTGTACTGATCTAGATATATTTGGCCAAAGTGGTCTTAATGAAAGTTGTAGTTCCTGTTTCCAGCTTTCTAACGCCATAAAGTATGCAATTTTTCGATATCGGGGCAAGAAGTTCTGATAAATTGAAGTTTGGATATTGCTTAGGTGATTGCTAAACGGGCAAAAACTTTGATTGAAAAAAATTGACTTATCTAGAGGGTGAAGTTACTTTGGAGTTCTTTATGAACATTGTAGAGGTTGTTTTATCTTTCCATTGATATAAAGCATGAAAATATTGGACAAGAGAGTAGAAAGAGTGATCTTGGTATGAGTTGTGATAAGGAAAGACTTGGAGACAAGATTGGTAGTGATCTGAAAAATATTCACAGAATATGTTTCAGTATTTTAGCCATAACATTTTCTCTAGTAATCCAAACGAGATGATTCTTGATTTGGATTAAACTATATATATATGGCTACATTTTGTAAGAAGACATCGAATTTCAATTATGTGCCTAAGAGTCTCAAATAGTGTCATGAAGTTAAGAATTGGGTGCAGTGTTGGTGCAGGAATGAAAGTCTTGTCTTCTGACTTTAGGGGCAATTTTGGGATTGATAAAGATAGATTTTGGCAAAATTTCCTTATGGAAAGTTATATATTTTTCTCTTAGCTTTCCAACGAATCAAACCGTGTTTAATTTGGAGTTCTGAGTAGAAAGTTATGATCTTTCTAAGTGGGGATGTTCTGGAGAAAGGGGTCAGACGAAGTTAGTCTTCATTTTTTGTCTGTGATGACGTCATCTTCTTCTATGCTGATGTCACCAAAGACGAATTTTTGAGTCTGTGCTGACGTCACCACGATTTAATTTTTAAATGTCTGTCTTGACATCATCACGCATTTAATTTGCGTCTGTGCTGACATCATCGTCTGCTTTTGTGTTTTTGACCCCTCTTCCTTCTTTTGGCCATAACTTTTTGTGTAGATCTCCGATTGAGTCGATTTTTAAAGCGTTGGATTCCTAAGACATTTTTCTATCTTTTCATACTATATATATCAGTTTTGGAATTAAATGGAGAAAGATAGCTCGGATTTTCCTGAACTGATCGGTTATAAAAGTTTGGACAATGTTCAATATTTTAGCGATAGCTCGATCGGTAGAACTCCGACCGATTGGATTCTTTTTGCAAATGAAAATAGAGACATGGGGCTAAAAATTTTATGAAGGAGCCGATCGACAATGTAGCCTCTAAGACTTCCAAATTCGGGTCGGAAGTTAGGTGTAGTGTTCACCTCGATCCGAAGAATGACTTGATATTTTAGAGATATCTTGAGCTATAGAGCTCGGATCGATCCGATTCTTGAAGAATTGGATTCGTAAGACATAGAGGAACATTTCTATAGAACAAAGTTTTGTTAAATGGCTTCATTTACCTGATCTAAATAATCAGACAAGATGTCAGTTTTAAAGACCAATGAAGGGGCAATTTTGGAAGTTTACTTAAAGGGTTAACTTTATAGGCTTAAATGGAGGGGCTTATGGGTCATTCTTTATTCATTAATTGACCTGGCACTATAAAAGCAAGGGGCTGTAGTTGTTTGGAGGAGAATCACAATTATTGCCCAAAAGACTTAAAAGAAATAAGAGAAAGAAGAGAGAAGGGAGAGCCCTTTGGGATGAGAGAAAATGAAAGAGGAAGAGAGGGAAAGCATAGGGTTTTCGATTTTTGGGAGATCTCAAGGGGATTTTGAGTTGTTTCAAGGGAAAAAGGATGAAAGATGATGAAAGCTTCCTTCCAAACCAAGATGCATCCGAAAATGGTGAAGGATGAGGTAAGACCCAAAATTTTGATTTGTGAATTTTGGAAGAGTTTTGGTTTAGAATCATGGAAAAGGGAATGGGTTTGTGGAGTATGAAGTTAATTTTGTTGATTGCTAAGTATTATGGGTTTAATTTTGGATGGAAATTAATTAGGGTTTATGCCCAAATTTGGAATTTGGGGATTTTAGAAATTTGTGATTTAGAAAGCTTGAATATATGAGGGATTTATATTTTCTAAGTTCAATTTGAGGATTAAGTTATTTATGATGTTGAATTTGGGTGAAATTGCTTTAGGTGAAGTTAAATTGGAAGAAAGAAGGAATCAATGGACAAATTGGAACGAGGAACAAGTTTCTAGTGTTGATTCGAGGTGGGTAATGTGTTTATAAATTGAATTTATAAGCCACTACTGCTTTCTTTAAATAAAGAGATTTTCTAATTTCAATTGCATCATAAATGTTGCATCATTGTATGAATGTTTTGAAAAATTATTTTTGATTCAATACATGGACTTTGGATGAATTGCAACATACATTGTGTTATGCCTCGAAAGATTTCATGGCATTGTGTATATTCGTAAAAGAGTATTCGATTAATTGATTTGAGCATGATATGTGCTTTTGTATGGGAAAGAGAGAACCTATTTCGTTAAGCCACGTGCACGTTGACCCCCCTTAGCTGTCTCCTGGGTGCCTGCTTGAGGCTTACGAGATCCGAAAAATGGACTCGTCGTGTTTACGGTAAACTTCGGTTTCCGTCGTGTTTATGGAACTCTCGAGCCATTTGTGTGCATTGCATATGTGATACGACATTGCATCTATAAGTTGTCAAGTCGATGCATTCATGTTTTGTAATCTATGGATTTATGGCTGAAAGCCTAAGAATCATGCATTTTACAAACTGCGAGTTTGACTACAGCAGGAAAAGAACTTTTATAAACGTGCTTTATGGATTTCAAAGAAATGTTTTTCTAAGACCAGAGAAGGAAAAAGATTTCAAGGGTTTTGCTTATCCATTCGTTTATAAACATATTATCCACGAGCTTTGTGCTCACCCCTTTCATCCCCATCTCCGTGTTTTCGGCGGAGATCGGATGAAAGAATGTCAAGACGTGTTACTTGATTTTGTATCGTTTGTATTTTGTGAAAAGGGATTTTGTATCGGTTTGTATAAGACCGGTTTTGTCAATTATGGTATTACAAGTATTATTATGGGATTGTATCATGAATTCGGACGTGTATTGATTTAAGTTATGAATGGGATCTAGATATAGAGGCGATTGATTATTAGGTTTGGATTGATTTGATATATGAATTTTGTATAAAGATTTGGATTATGACCTTATGTATAATGATTATGGTTTGTATAATGAATTGAGGAATTAATAGGAATTGGATTTGTATAATGTGTGTTGGATATGGACATGTAGATATAGGATTGTGTTTGTTGTGTTGGATTCCGGATGGGAAGTCCGATGATACTGGTAATATTGTGAGAAATATAAAAGTGTATTTTTGCCTTTGCAGGTTTTGGGTTAAATAGAAGGCAGCCGTTATGCTGCCAAAATTTTGGTAAAATGGGTGTAAGAATGAGAATTGAGATTTATTTGAGTGCATAAGAAAATGACTATGAATTGAGAAATTGATTAAAGAAGGTGGAAGAAACAAAAAAAAGAAAGGAATGAGAAAAGAAAGAAAACAAAAAGAAGAAAAAAAAATTATATCGATTTCGGATTGGGTCAGTCTTAGGGTTTCCAACGCAACGCGACAGTGATTCCTAAAAGATTTGTTCACGGGTGTCGAAAATTGGTTTCGATTCGATTTTTATTCGATTCGTTTTGATTCGATACCTTCGTATTTGTTTCACGTTTGCTTCCGCATGTTGTGATTCGAAGTTGGCTTTCGATTCGTTAATGAATTGTTTCACTTTGTGATCAATTCGTTTTATTCGTTCCGCCTCTTTGTGATTCGTATTCGTTTTGGCTTTCATTTTTCGGTTGGGATCCGGTTCCCGGATCGGGTCCCAACATTTGTGGTATCAAAGCCAGGTTATATGATCTTACTTAGGCGTATGTGTATGAGTAAGAAATCGATAAGAGTTTGTAAGGATAAGTAATCGTTTTCTTTTGATGACAAGGAGTATGATTGAATTAGTGAGAGTGTGATATTGATGTGGATAAGTTGGCTTTGAAGAACAAAGGTGATTATTTGATTGATTTTAGGAATATGTGAATGAATGACAGTGAAATTTCATGATGATTAGGCTTCGGCAATTTTGTGAATTGATTTTGGGCATTGATGATTTGAATAATGAGATGGTGGTGGAGATATATGTATAGAAAGTCAAAAGATTTATGTGAAGGATGATTTGATTTTGAATATTTGAGAGATGAAATGAGAAATGCTAGAAAGATGAGATTAATGATAGAAATATATGTATGGAAGATCAATAGGTTGATTTTGAATGATAAAGATATAGATATATATATGGAAGTTCAAAAGGATTAAATTGAATGGTATGGGTCCATATTACGGTTATTAAGAATTGGACCATTGACTTGTGTAAATCTGTTAAGAAATATTGATATGATATGATATTGGTGGTATTTGATACAAGAAGTGATAAATTGTGAGTAAATTGAGAAATATGTATGATGAGAAATTAGTTCAGAAAGTGATTGAATATGATTATTTGAAGAGATTATTTGAGAGAATAAGTTACTTGGTGATTCTTTCGATAGGAATTTCGAGGGCGAAATTCTTTTAAGAGGGGGAGAATTGTTGGACCCCGATCTTTCAGTGGAAATTAGAAATATGAAAATGAAAATTTGATAAGAGTTTTTATATATGAATGGAGTTATAGATATTTTTGCCTTAAGAAAATTGATGAGAAATGATTTGTTTGATTAGATAACTTTGGGTTTCAAATAGAATTGTATGGATTATGAAAGTTCAAGTGGATAAAAATGGAAGTTGAAATCAAGAAATAGAAAGTGAAAGTGTAAAATTTTGAAGAAATTAGAAAGCAAAGACAATTTGGTTGGTTATGCATGTGGTGTTTTAAGTTAGATTATTGCAAGAATAAGATTTCAGTCATATGTGGAGAATGATGGAGTTTTGTATCTTTTGTACTTGGACTTGAATACTGATGTTGTGGCATGGCTTAGAATGCCATTTAATTTTATAAACATTTATCTTATGATGTTAATGAGACATGGATTTATATATGGATATGAAAGATCAATTGTGTAAGAATATCAATTGTGTATAGATTTGTGTGTATTGTGTTTGAGAGGAATTAGTTGAAGAGCTTGTGGTGATGTGTCGATATGTGAAGTTGATGTGTTGGAATGGGATTTAGAAACTTCAATGGAAAATCTGTACTGATCTAGATATATTTGGCCAAAGTGGTCTTAATGAAAGTTTTAGTTCATGTTTCCAGCTTTCTAACGCCATAAAGTATGCAATTTTTCGATATCGGGGCAAGAAGTTATGATAAATTGAAGTTTGGATATTGCTTAGGTGATTGCTAAACGGGCAGAAACTTTGATTGAAAAAAATTGTCTTATCTAGAGGGTGAAGTTACTTTGGAGTTCTTTATGAACATTGTAGAGGTTGTTTTATCTTTCCATTGATATAAAGAATGAAAATATTGGACAAGAGAGTAGAAAGAGTGATCTTGGTATGAGTTGTGATAAGGAAAGACTTGGAGACAAGATTGGTAGTGATATGAAAAATATTCACAGAATATGTTTCAGTATTTTAGCCATAACATTTTCTCTAGTAATCCAAACGAGATGATTCTTGATTTGGATTAAACTAGAGATATATGGCTACATTTTGTAAGAAGACATCGAATTTCAATTATGTGCCTAAGAGTCTCAAATAGTGTCATAAAGTTAAGAATTGGGTGCAGTGTTGGTGCAGGAATGAAAGTCTTATCTTCTGACTTTAGGGGCAATTTTGGGATTGATAAAGATAGATTTTTGTAACATTTCCTTCTGGAAAGTTGTATATTTTTCTCTTAGCTTTCCAACGAATGAAACCGTGTTTAATTTGGAGTTCTGAGTAGAAAGTTATGATCTTTCTAAGTGGGGATGTTCTGGAGAAAGGGGTCAGACGAAGTTAGTCTTCATTTTTCGTCTGTGATGACATCATCACAGACGAATTTTTGCGTCTGTGCTGACGTCACCATAGACGAATTTTTGCGTCTATGCTGACGTCACCACAGATGAATTTTTGCGTCTGTGCTGACGTTATCACAGACGAATTTGCGTCTGTGCTGACATCATCGTCTGCTTTTGTGTTTTTGACCCCTTTTCCTTCTTTTGGCCATAACTTTTTGTGTAGACCTCCGATTGAGTCGATTTTTGAAGCGTTGGATTCCTAAGATATTTTTCTATCTTTTCATACTATATAGATCAGTTTTGGAATTAAATGGAGAAAGATAGCTCGGATTTTCGTGAACTTATCGGTTATAAAAGTTTGGACAATGTTCAATATTTTAGCGATATCTCGATCGGTAGAACTCCGATCGATTTGATTCTTTTTGAAAATTAAAATAGAGACATGGGGGTAAAAATGTTATGAAGGAGCCGATCGACAATGTAGCCTCTAAGACTTCCAAATTCGGGTCGGAAGTTAGGTGTAGTGTTCAGCCTCGGGTCTGAAGAACAGACTTCAGTATTTTAGAGATATCTTGAGCTATAGAGCTCGGATTGATCCGATTCTTGAAGAATTGGATTCGTAAGACATAGAGGAACATTTCTCTAGAACAAAGTTTTGTTAAATGGCTTCATTTACCTTATCAAAATAATCAGACAAGATGTCAGTTTTAAAGACCAATGAAGGGGCAATTTTGGAAGTTTACTTAAAGGGTTAACTTTATAGGCTTAAATGGAGGGGCTTATGGGTCATTCTTTATTCATTAATTGATATGGCACTATAAAAGAAAGGGGGCTGTAGTTGTTTGGAGGAGAATCACGATTATTGCCCAAAAGACTTAAAAGAAAGAAGAGAAAGAAGAGAGAAGGGAGAGCACTTTCGGATGAGAGAAAATGAAAGAGAAAGAGAAAGAGAGGGAAAGCATAGGGTTTTCGATTTTTGGGAGATCTCAAGGGGATTTTGAGTTGTTTCAAGGGAAAAAAGGATGGAAGATGATGAAAGCTTCCTTCCAAACCAAGATGCATCCGAAAATGGTGAAGGATGAGGTAAGACCCAAAATTTTGATTTGTGAATTTTGGAAGAGTTTTGGTTTAGAATCATGGAAAAGGGAATGGTTTTTTGGAGTATGAAGTTAATTTTGTTGATTGCTAAGTATTATGGGTTTAATTTTGGATGGAAATTAATTAGGGTTTATGCCCAAATTTGGAATTTGGGGATTTTGGAAATTTGTGATTTAGAAAGCTTGAATATATGAGGGATTTATATTTTCTAAGTTCAATTTGAGGATTAAATTATTTATGATGTTGAATTTGGGTGAAATTGCTTTAGGTGAAGTTAAATTGGAAGAAAGAAGGAATCAATGGACAAATTGGAGCGAGGAACAAGTTTCTAGTGTTGATTCGAGGTGGGTAATATGTTTATAAATTGAATTTATAAGCCACTACTGCTTTCTTTAAATAAAGAGATTTTCTAATTTCAATTGAATCATAAATGTTGCATCGTTGTATGAATGTTTTGAAAAATCATTTTTGATTCAATACATGGACTTTGGAGAATTGCAACATACATTGTGTTATGCCTCGAAAGATTTCATGGCATTGTGTATATTCGTAAAAGAGTATTCGATTAATTGATTTGAGCATGATATGTGCTTTTGTATGGGAAAGAGAGAACCTATTTCGTTAAGCCACGTGCACGTTGACCCCCCTTAGCCGTCTCCTGGGTGCCTGCTTGAGGCTTACGAGATCCGAAAAATGGACTCGTCGTGTTTACGGTAAACTTCATTTTCCGTCGTGTTTATGGAACTCTCGAGCCATTTGTGTGCATTGCATATGTGATACGACATTGCATCTATAAATTGTCAAGTCGATGCATTCATGTTTTGTAATCTATGGATTTAAGGCTGAAAGCCTAAGAATCATGCATTTTACAAACTGCGAGTTTGACTACAACAGGAAAATAACTTTTATAAACGTGCTTTATGGATTTCAAAGAAATGTTTTTCTTAGACCAGAGAAGGAAAAAGATTTCAAGGGTTTTGCTTATCCATTCGTTTTATAAACATATCATCCACGAGCTTTGTGCTCACTCCCCTTTCATCCCCATCCCCAGGTTTTCGAGCGGGAGATCGGATGAAAGAATGTCAAGACGTGTTACTTGATTTTGTATCGTTTGTATTTTGTGAAAAAGGGGATTTTTGTATCGGTTTGTATAAGACTGGTTTTGTCAATTATGGTATTACAAGTATTATTATGGGATTGTATCATGAATTCTGGAGACGTGTATTGATTTAAGTTATGAATGGGATCTAGATATAGAGACGATTGATTATTGGGTTTGGATTGATTTGATATATGAATTTTGTATAAAGATTTGGATTATGACCTTATGTATAATGATTATGGTTTGTATAATGAATTGAGGAATTAATAGGAATTCGATTTGTATAATATGTGTTGGATATGGACATGTAGATATAGGATTGTGTTTGTTGTGTTGGATTTCGGATGGGAAGTCCGATGATACTGGTAATATTGTGAGAAATATAGAAGTGTGTTTTTGCCTTTGCAGGTTTTGGGTTAAATAGAAGGCAGCCGTTATGCTGCCAAAATTTTGGTGAAATGGGTGTAAGAATGAGAATTGAGATTTATTTGAGTGCATAAGAAAATGATTATGAATTGAGAAATTGATTAAAGAAGGTGGAAGAAACGAAAAAAAAGAAAGGAATGAGAAAAGAAAGAAAACAAAAAGAAGAAAAAAAATTTATATCGATTTCGGATTGGGTCAGTCTTAGGGTTTCCAACGCAACGCGACAGTGATTCCTAAAAGATTTGTTCACGGGTGTCGAAAATTGGTTTCGATTCGATTTGTATTCGATTCGATACCTTCGTATTTGTTTCACGTTTGCTTCCGCATGTTGTGATTCGAAGTTGGCTTTCGATTCGTTAATGAATTGTTTCGCTTTGTGATCAATTCGTTTTATTCGTTCCGCCTCTTTGTGATTCGTATTCGTTTTGGCTTTCGTTTTTCGGTTGGGATCCGGTTCCCGGATCGGGTCCCAACAAAGTGTATAACCAAAGTGAGTGGAAATAAAATGTTCTACGATCTATAGAGACTATAATTGGGTTTGATTACTGTGATGAGAGTTATGAATAGAGGTTTGTGACTTAAAGTCAGAATGTGTTAAGTGGGATATCGAGAATGATTGTACATTTATGATATTGAGTTGCGAGTGAAAATTTACAGGTATGATACAATAATGAAAAGATTGAAATGTAAGAAAATGACAATGGTAAATGAAAAAGTTGTCAAGGTCCAGTTTTTTTACCTATGTAAATGCACACCTGATTATGGGAGCCCTACGGCAAGTGAAAGTATTAAGCTGCAATTGATGAGTTAATGGATAGCGCTAGCCAGAATTCTTGTAGTTTGAAATCCTATTGAGTTAAAATAAGAAATGAAAGTGCTTATAATGATCAATTGGGAATGAATAGAGATTGTATACGATCCTCACGAGCGAGGACGGGTGTAAAAAGGAAAGTTGTTGAGTTCAGATTATATTGTCACCGTAAGCGTACATTGATAGTGGACTCACCATCATGGCTGAAATGATTAAGCATAAATGAATAATATGTGTGAATATGATATAGGAGGAAATTGATGGATTATTAAGTAAGTTCCGATTATAATTCTGGTAGCCCCAAGTTCAAGATGAGTTAGAGTAAAGCGCGAGCATGCTTGTAGCGATCAATTAAGAAAGAAGTGTGATTATCAATGATGATAGCATAGGCAATGAGCTTGAGAGAGTTAAAGAGGGACATGAATTCAGCAAAGTCCCCCATGATCGAGAGCTGGTATTAAAAAAAGAAATGATGTCTAGAATTATATAGGATTAAAGTGTCTTCAGTAGTATGTGCTATTAATGGGTATATTGATGTCAATACATTTTCAGATGAGATGAGATGATTATAGCGATGTATGCCAAGAGATTAGAATAAATGAAATTGTTTAAATGCTCTTTAGAGATTGAGTTTCTTGAAGTATCAAGAGTGACTGATTTTTGTGATAAAAAAATAGTTGATTGATCGAGATTTATAAACAGTATTAATGATTGATAAGGTTTAGTGATCTGACGATTTGATTTGAGAATAATCATTGAAAGAATAAATTTGAAGTGAAGTACAAGTAAATTGTGGAGTCCGAATTCTAGTAGAGACTCAAGCGTAAGAAATAAACTAAGTATGTATTATTGTGCTGAGACGAATTCGATTCTGTAAGAGAATTAATGAGCATCAAAGAAATACTAATTGCGAACATGAGGAGAATATCGGTTCATGAATATTTTGTGTAAATATGTTCGTAAAGTATAAGTTGATATGATGAATGGGTTATTCAACCTAGAGGATAAAGATGGCCGATAAATTGCAATAGGTGGAGAAGCTAGGGTAAAGGAATATGTGTCAAAATATATTATGATGAACCTGAGAAAGTGATAAGAAATTGTTCCTCATTAGAGGCAATCGATAATTAATTATGAGTATGAGGAGTTGTTATGCTACTGAAGAATAAAATGTCTCAATTGTGTTTAGAGTGGATAATGACTATAAGCATGGGTGAGCAATTGAGTGCTTTAAAAAAAAATATGATGAAGTATATAAATTGGCACAGTTGAGGAAATTGTTTATCATGCAAGTTTCGTAAGAATGAATCTCAGTTGACCAAATAAATAGTGATTAAATCAGTATTCGAACATGGCTCATTGGGAGACTTAATGTCGAAAGAGGTGATGATAAAATCCGAAATTTCAAGGGACATATGTATTTGGGATTTGGAGTTATTTAGAACTAGCGGTATGCTGGATACGTCCAGAAAATGTCAAAGATTTTCTGGCTTTAGCTTTGATAAATGTTTGAGGAATAATGAGTGTGATCATATGATCGATGATTGTGACAAAAAAATTTGGAGATTTTGCGCTATGTACAGAAATGTTCCAGTAAAGGTTATGATGCTATTTGATGAAATTGTGTAAAGTGGTTTTATGTACCTAGAGGTAAATATCGCCTTATGGGATACATTCTGAGTGATGACTGAATTATTTTGGACTGGATATTGTTTTGAAAGCTAGAGACATTATTCGGATAGAAACTTTCAAATAAAGATATGAATATGTAAAGCGAGAATGATTGAGATATTAGAGAATTTAGAAGTATTGAAAAGGGTTATGTGTTTGAGTGTTTTAGAATTTAGTTAGTGATGCAATGTAATGTATCGACTCGAAAAATGCGATGGCAGAAAATCACAATTTGGGCGATAAGGTTATTAAACCTATTGCAATACTGAGCGTGATCTGTCGAACTAGTATGGGACAAAAAGAAAGGATTATGGGCAATTGAAATTCTAAATCAGATGTGTAAAAAGGATTGGCCAAACAGAATTGGGTATTTAGGAATTTCAAATGGATTAAGAAATATGGGTAATACCCACTAAAGGAACTGTTAGAGAAATCGTAAGGAACGATTAAAGTTTTATGTTCGAGTAAGAGTTCATGGGAAAGGTAATTGATGGGTTGGAATGTAAAATCGAATGATTATAGGTGTGAGTAACCAACAGGTTTGACTGTTGGAGATAAATGTAAAAATGATATTTTGAAGTCATAGGGACATGATATTGATGTACAGTTCAAATTGATTGAGTGCATATCCATTGTGCATTGGTGTCACCAATTGGATCGTGCACGAGGGGTCTTTTAAAAAAAATTGAGATTATTGAGAGTCCCTTGAGATATGAAATTGATGTTTAGTTTAGATTGATGGTGAGCATATTGATTGTTTTATTGATGATACCATACGAATAATGTATAAGGGGTCTAACAGCAAAAAGGGAGTCGTTCACCCCTATATTAATGTGATCAGGGCCTAAAGTAGTCGAAGGCCAAAATTTATATGAGATAATGTGGATAAGTGAAATGAATCTGTAAAGGGGGTTAAGAAATTAAAGTTAATGTCAGTGAGTTAAATTGATTATATTGAGGTTAATGGAACCTTTCGAGATTAGTGTTTTAACACTATAGAAATGTAGTCTGCTAAGCGATGAATGAAGTTTTTCGAAGTGTATCGCCTCGGCCAAGATACACTAAGATGAGATAAAGGTGAATTGGGGAAAGTTAAATTCGTTATAAGTGGCCTCTTTGTGACTGTGGTGTAAATAGAATTAATGATTGGTAAGTCAGTTGAAAACCTAAAAGATGATTCGGATTCGTAAAGAGTTACAGGGTCAGAATTAAGAAATATTGTTATGATCCGACATAAGTGTTATTGATACTGAAAGTGAAAATTTTGAGAAAGCTTGAGAATGTTAATGAGTGATTGATCGTATTGATTCAGTATACTGACAGAAATTGGTTATATAGTGAAATAAGTGGGAGATAGTATATAGTGATCGAATCAATTTCTCCTGTTTCTCGGATCAATCGTATATGAAATTTCGAGGACGAAATTTTTGTAAGGAGGGGAGAATTGTAACATCCCATTACTGTTAGCAAGGGTATTTTGGTAATATTGGGTCAGACTGATAGGTTCATTGCATTCACTGATTGAACATGTTACTGGCCTCTAATCATAGAGGAACAGGTTTATTGCATATGCATTTATTCATAGGTACATGCATTCATGATTTTTCGGCATTTTATTGCGAGTATGAATTGATTGGATTGTGAACTGGAAACTGACTGAACTGACTGGATTGTGATTAATTGAGAAATTAGGATAAGTGGGCTCAAATGACTGATTTAGAATAGTCTAAGAGCGATTGGCAATTGATAGTGGCTTAAAGGAAATTTTCGAGAAATTCGGGAGAAAATGCCCGGACCGAAAATTTTGGAGTGACAGACCGATTGACTGTATAGTACTGAAAGGATTGTTCAATGGCAATGCGAAAAATTAGAATTATACTGTTAGGAAATTAAAATGTTGAGCCATTGAAATTTTGAGACTGAAATTTGGACTGAGTTGGAGACCTTTGTCTATAAATAGCTAAGTTTGAATGTGGGAAATTACCTAAGGCATTTCTTCTTCTCTCCCACGGTGATCTTCGATCTCTTCCATTGGTGAGGATTCTTCGATCTTTCTCTATGGTTTTCTTCTCATTATGTTAGCCTAACTGGTTTATTGTGATTGATGAAGGTTGAGGAGGATTGAGAGTGGGTTATCGTTGATTTGGAAGGATTTTAGGGTTTACGGTGATTTGTGGTTTTGATCTTCGATTGGTAAGTATTTATGACTTTAATGTTGTTATTAATGGTTTCTAATGCATTTATGGCATTTATTATGGTTGATTTGGGTAGTTGGAGTGTTTAATGGAGGATTTAGAGAAAGAAATGATGGAAAATCGGATCGGAGAAGACGAAGTCGCCCGCACGTGGCCTCACCGCGACGAGCGAACCCAGGCGCCGCAGCGAGCGGATGATTATCGCGCCGCGTCGAGGCGAAAGTGAACGTCGCGGCGAGGGAATTGGGAGCTGCACGCCGCGACGAGTTTCATTCACGCCGCGGCGAGCGACCCGCATACGACGCGACGAGAGTCGCAAGGTCGCAGCGAAGGGGCTTTTCTGATTGGATTGAGTTTAGTCTATTGGATATAACTTATGGTATAGACCTCCGATTGAGGTGATTCTCGATTCATTATGAACTAGGAAAAGAGGTCTTCTGTTGAGGATAATTATGAGAGTCGGAATTTAATTATTATGGTACTGATTCATAGAGAATAAGGTCAATTATGGTTCATAGTGTGACCTAAATATTGAATTGAGACAATTGGAGTTTTAATTGGGAATTTCAATAAAGGTTTTGACCCAATGGATAGGGAATTGCTATAGGGACTTTAAATTGAGGAAATTGAACTGAATTATAAGATTGGATTAATTATTGTCGATCAATTAAGAGAAGAGTTCTAAATTGGGTTTTAGCGCCGGGGAAAATCGTGAACATGCATTGTACATAATTTCACTGAGACATATGCATTACTGAATCGTTTTGTTGAGCACCTAGTAACGGGACTGTATTTTACTGTTATAGAGGTGCCGTTGGATCGTCATTCCACGGACGTTGCTGGGACTTCCAGGCAATAGCTCGGAAGTTACAGGTGAGTAACCTAGTTGGTTTCTCAAATTCTTGACTGTTTAAATGCTCAATGTGAACTACTTGCCACTGTGAAATTGCATGATTACTGAAATGTACATGATCGAATGACATGTTTCTACTGTATGGGATTGGACTACTATATTGGATTGGATTACTGTATGATACTGAGGAATGTAATACTGGGCTTTTATAGCCGTACACTGTAGATTACTGAACACTAAATTAATGAACACTGCATTGCATGCATAAATGCATGATCAGATAATGAAATGTGACCCAAGTTGCTATTATCACTGAAAAGAGCCTCGAGCTCGAACACTGTACTGATCGGGCCTCGAGCCCGAGGGGAGAAATCCCTGACACGTCCCCCACTGAATACTGACTGAGCACTTAGGCACAACACTGAATAACTGGAAAAGAGTCTCATATGCATTGTATACACTTGACTGATTGAATTGCAAACTTACTGAATTATGTGATGACATGAGAGATTGCAAATTGTTACATGCTCATCGAAATGCTTTCATGATTTATCAGAATTGTGATATAGTATCGTAAATTGTTATATACTATTGTAAATTGCTATTTGATATCGCTTAACCGTTATATAGACTCAGTAAATTGTTATATAATACCGTTAATTAAATATTCTTGTGCGTCATTTACGCAATTTGCGTAATGCATGATTTGAGTGAACCATCGATGATAGTTTCTCATTGAGTTCGCAAACTCACCCAACATTGCAATTATTTTTCAGGATTTGGCGAGTACCCCGTTAGACAAACGAGAGTATGATTACAGCAAGCAAGTCAAAGTTCAGGTCGGGATCAGTCTCATGTCTGCATTTGAGTCTTTCTGATTTATGTGTAAATTTGTAATTTCGCAAAATTGTACTATTATTATAGAGGGCCCCCAACTGATTAATATTGCATTGTGAATTGAATATTGAAAGAGTGTTTTGATTGAAAATGTTTCAATATCGCGGGCCCAAATTGTTTATTGATTTCTACGCACTCGAGTGTTTTCAAAAAGAAAAAATGTCATAATGAGTTTTTAAACTGAATTGACCGCTCTAGCATGCCACCCTCGCGGGTCACGGGCTCGGATATCACCATCGATATCGGGTTCGGGTCTGGCGGGAGTGGGTTGCTACAGTATTGAAGCATCATTTCTGTTGGATGTGGATTGAGATAGATTGAAGTGTTTAGAACTAAGATTGCGTTTGTTTGCTGGTGTTTGGATTCCGGACGGGAGAGTCCAATGATTTGAATTTTTTGATATTAGAAGTGTATTTTGCCTTTGCAGGAATTTTTGGGTTAGGATAAATGCAGCTGTTATGTTGCCGAATTTTCGTTAGAAAATAAATTGAAAAAAGAAGAAAAATTAAATTTAGATGTATGAAAGATGGATTTATGAGATTGGTATTAATATTAAGAAGATTGGTGATGATTTGAATGTGATTGAGTAAGAGAAAAGGACTGAATAAAAGAAAAAAAAATTATACCGGATTCGGATGGTTAGTCTAGGTAATCCAAATTGATAAGTTTTCTATACTTTGTGTTTTTTCGGGATGTCGGAATGTGTTTCCGTTCGATACATTCGTTATTCCGATTTGGTTTTCGATTCCGCTTCGCTTCGTTTTGCTTCGTTACTTTGTATTTCGTTTCGCTTCGAAATCCGTTCGTTTGGTTCGATTTCTTATGCTTTCCGATTTGCTTCTGTTTCGATTCTGTATTCGGTTCGCATTTGCTTTGCTTCCGCTTGCTTTGTGATTCGAGTTCGCTTTTACTATTCGCTTCCGCATTTTGTTTCCGATTCGAAATTTCGATGCGAAATTTCCATTTCCATTCGATTCCGTTTCCTTCGTTCTTCATTTTTCGGTTGGGATCCGGTTCCCGGATCGGGTCCCAACAGACCATCCGTCTGAGGATGAAATGCTGTGCTGAAACTCAACTTAGTCCCTAGAACTTCCTGGACACTACTCTAAAATCTCAACGTAAATCGAGGATCCCTGTCCGATACTATAGAATCTGGAACTCCATGCAACCTCACTACCTCATCAATGAATTTCCTTGCTAACACCTACAACGAATCTGTCTGCTTAATTGCCAGAAAATGGGCTGACTTGGTTAACCGATCTACAATAACCCATATGGCATCATGCTTCCTACTAGTTCTGGGCAAACCTATCAGAAAATCCATAGTGATCTTTTGCCACTTCCATTCAGGAATGGACAATGGCCTTAACATGCCTGAAGGTGCCTGGTGTTCAGCCTTGACTTGCTGACATACTAGACATCTGCTCACATACTTTGCTACATCCCTCTTCATGCCTTTCCACCAGAAATGCTCCTTCAAATCCCTGTACATCCTGGTGCTGCCTGGGTGCATGGAATAAGGCGCGTTATGTGCCTCATCCTTGACTTCCTTAACATTCGGAATACACAATCTGCTTCCGACTACCATAAGTCCGTCATCTCTCACTACCACTTCAGACTGCTTGCCATTCTGGATTTCCTCACGAAGCTTACTCAATTCTGCATCTTGCTCCTGCAACTCCTTGACTTTCTCTCTAAGTATCGGCCTCCCCCTGAATTGAGCAAGAATGCATTCTGACTTATCCTACTTCAAGCTTATCTTATGCTTAGCCATCTGTTCCAACAAAGGCAAGTAAAATGCCTGGACATGAGCTATGGATGACTTCCTACTCAATGCATTCGCTACTACATTTGCCTTGCCTGGATGGTACTCAATCATCAAATCATAGTCCTTAAGTAACTCAATCCACCTTCTATGCCTCAAATTCAGCTCTTTCTGGCTCAGTAAATACTTAAGACTCTTGTGATCCGTGAAGATCCTAGTCTGCACCCCATATAAATAATGTATCCAAATTTTCAGGGCAAAAATTACTGCTGCTAGCTCTAAATCATGAGTAGGATAATTCAACTCATATGGCTTCAACTGGCGTGAAGCATAGGCTATCACTCTGTCGTTCTACATTAACATACAACCTAAGCCTTTTCTCGAAGCATCACTGTACACTGTAAACCCCTGATCTCCATTGGGCAGGATTAGGATTGGAGCGCTCGTTAATCTATGCTTGAGTTCCTCAAAACTCTTATGAGATTCTTCTCTCCAGATAAACTGCTGATTCTTCCTCAACAATTTAGTTATCGGCGCAGCTATCATGGAGAATCCCTCCACAAACCTCCTGTAATAACCTTCCAGGCCTAGAAAACTCCGTACCTCTTTTATTGTCTTAGGCTCTTGCCAATTCACCACTGCTTCTACTTTTCTCGGATCAACATGGATCCCTCTGCTGGAAATCACATGTCCAAGGAAAACCACTTCATGCAACCAAAATTCATACTTGCTGAATTTGGCATATAGATCTCTTTCCCTTAATCTTTGCAACACTATTCTGAGATGCTCTGCATGTTCCCCTTCATCCTTGGAATAGAATAGAATGTCATCGATAAATACTATGACAAACTGATATAAAAACTCCTGAAAAACCCTGTTCATAAGGTCCATGAATGTAGCTGGAGCATTGGTCAGTCTGAATCGCATGACCCTGAACTTATAGTGCCCGTAACGGGTCCTGAAAGTCGTCTTGCTAACATCAGACTCCCTAATTCGGAGTTGATGATAACCTGACCTGAGATCTATCTTTGAAAAGACCCTTGCTCCCTACAGCTGATCAAACATATCATCTATCCTGGGTAGAGGATACTTGTTCTTAATCGTCACCTTGTTGAGTTTCCTGTAATCAATACACATCCGCCATGTTCCATCCTTCTTCTTAACAAATAGAACTGGCGCTCCCCAAGGTGATGAACTTGGCCTAATAAACTGCTTTTCTAATAATTCCTGCAATTGCTCCTTAAGCTCCCTCAACTCAGCTAGAGCCATCCGGTATGGTGGTATTGAAATGGCTGCAGTTCCGGGAATCAAGTCAATTGCAAACTCAATTTCCCTCACCGGCCAGAACCCGTAACTCTTCCGAAATACTTCGAACTCCCTCACTATAGGGTAATCCTCCAACCTTCCTACTTTCACCTCTGGATCCACCACATGTGTCAAAAAGGCCTCGCCCCCTGGCCCATCATCCTGTCAGCTAGCAAAGCTGAAATGATTCTTGGTGCTGGCATCTCTCCATTTCCCAGGTCAAACTCCACTTCCTTACGGCTACAATCTAACTTTGCCCGGTACTTTTCCATGGCATCCATACCTAGTATGACATCTAGTCCCTTTAGGTCTAGAGGTAGCAAGTCTACTACCAATCTAGCACCAACGTTACTGAGCTCACACTTCTTGTAGACTAAACTGATCACCACCTTACTCCTTAAAGGAGTACTAACAATCAGAAAATTATCCATAATCACAGGATTCACAGCATGCATATTCAGACTTGAGGACACAAATGAATGTGTAGAGCCAGTATCAATCAGAACATAAACTGCTGAATTAAATAATTGAGCCATACCAGTCACAACCTGTATAACAAGCGGCTTCTTCCTGGTCATGGCAAATACTCTACCGGTGCTCGACCTGTGCCTTGGCCTCCTCAGGATTTGCCTTCCTCACAGCCTCCCGAATCGCCTACTTCAGAATCGTGCAGTTCGTGCCGTTTCCGTCTGCCTCTGGACTTGAAATTGAGAGCCCTCTTGCCTTGACCTCTGAGGACAATCTCTCATCATGTGCCCCTTCTCTCCACATTGGAAACAACCACCAAACCCCCTGAGACACTTCCCCGGATGAAACTTCCCACATTGACCACACTGAGGCTTTGTATACTTGCCTTTCCATGTCTTCCATGGGCCTCCCACACTAGAGACCTGCTCAGAAACTGCCCTTGACTGTTGGCTCTTGGCAGAACCACTATTGCCCATACCACCCTGAGAATGAAAAGTCCTGGTGCTCCTTTCAGGTGCTGGAGCATTCACTCCCTTCCTGGAAGACTGCTCCCTGGTCTTCTTCTTTCTGTTTACCTCTGACTTGATGTTCTCCAACTTTTATGCCTGGAGAGCAGCATCTACCAACTGCTGGTAGTCATGGAAATTATGGATCAGCACCTTCTCCCTGATCCCTAAGTGCAATCCACTCTCAAACTTGCGGCACTTATCCTCTTCATCGCCACAATGTTTCTTTGATACCGTGATACCGAGTGAACTTCAGCTCATACTCACTCACGTTCAGCTCCCTCTGCGTGAGGCTCAGAAACTCCCTGGCCTTCTCTTGGACGTAAACCCTCGAGAGGTAAACCCTTGAGAAGTACTCCCGCTGAAATCAACGGCCCCATACTTCCGAAGCTTGTCATACTGCCCGCTCCGATCTGCTGAAGTTGGCATCTGAGCTTGCATTCCTTGGCCCATGGCATAAGTGAAAGCCTAGGCGAAGGCCTGAAAGAACTGGGGATCTATTGAATTTACTTGAGGTATAGGAGGGGGCTGGAGAGGCACTTCATGCTGCACACTTGGTGCCTCTGAATCTGAAACAGGGATGGTCCCTGCATCCTGGGGAATATGGGATTCATCCGTACTTCCCCGCTGAGAGCCTGATCGAGATTGAGCTCCTCGAGTTCTTCTTCGAGGCGGCATATTACTCCTTTAAATGAAAACCATTTCAAATCTTTAGCTCATGCTTTGTGAAACCAGTTCAAATAATGTAAAACAATTCAAAACCAATAATGCATGTCTCAGATTTAAAACAATGCATAGGTTCATGTAACATGATGCATGCTGACTCTACCCTTGAGGCTACCCACTAGGGTTCCTAGGAAATCATAAACCTAGGGCTACTCTGATACCACAAATGATGGATCCCAAATCCGGAACCCAACTACTTAATCCGAAACCCTCATACCTATATACAAGTATAAAGTCAATGAAAGTCCTCCGTACAAAATTCATAAGATTCATCGTAATTAACCTCCAATTAAAATAATCTTCTTAGGTCCAAAAATTAAAATCCAATTCCTAAGCTGATATGAAATTTCATGCCGTTATAAAATTAGCAATAAAAATCACTTCAATTGGAGCTTCCTTGATTTCGCTAGAATTTTCCAAAATGCGGACTCATGTTCTAAAATTTTCAACCAATTGCTTCACTTTGATTGAATCCATAATTTCAATTTAATTTCTAAAACTCTCAAATTTGCACAATAAAGGGAACAATGAGTTTAGAAAACTAATGCTTCAAAAATCGAGAGAATCGGAAGTCAATTGCAAAAGTTATAAGAGGAAAATCGGAAATGACCAAATGAATAGTAATCAGCCAAATTCCGACCCTCCTAGCTTCTTACTCCTAACTCCGAATAAGACATATCATACCTCCATGGAAATATGAAAAGACCCTCTACAAGTTTCATGAAGGGAAGAAAAATCGAAACAATCATTTAGAGGGGTAAAAACACAGCCAAAGGTTCAGCCTAAAAACTAGCCAATGAAACAGGAATTTACCTAAACGAACGATAGAATCGTTGTCTTCTAAATCCCATAACTTTTTACTCCTAACTGAAAATAAGGCATAGAATACCTCATTAGAAAGAAGAAAGGATTACCTACAAGTTTCATGAAGAGTGCAAAAATCAATTCAATCATTAAAGAGGGTAAAAACACACTTAACGTTTCAGCCTAAATGAAAAACCAATGAAACAGTAATTTGGCACAATGAACAGTAACTGTCAACATTCCTAACCTCATATCTTTTTATTCCTAACTCCAATGATTGCAAATCATACCTCATTTTAAAGATAGAAAGATAATCTACATTTTTCATGAAGAAAGAAAAAACCAAATCAGTCTCTAATTGGGTGAAAAATCCTTCAAAAGTTCCTGCAAAATTTCATGACTAACAACAGTGGCTGAAACCTTTCCACTCTCATAACTTTTTCATCCTAAATCCAATTGAGACAAATTTTATGTCGTTGGAAAGCTCTAATCATGCTCTACATTCTTCAAGAAGACCATCCAAACCAATTCAAGCTCTAAACCAGTCTAAAATCAAATGGAAGTTGCTGCCCAATTTTTGGAAAAATTGGACAGCACCTCCCCTATTTTATTCCTAACCCAAATCTTCAATCCAATGCTACAACCTGCATAATAATTCAATATTCAAAGGCAACAACTAACTCCTAGAATTCTAATCATATCCAAACTATAACACAATTACATTTCCCCCTTTCTTGTCAAATTCAAACCATACAATGATGCAATTGTTTTAAAACATGCATGAATTGCACAAAATACATTAGAACTGAACATTCTTGCATTCATATGAAAATATAAGTTATTACAAGGCTTTAGAGGGAATTTTAAGCCACTACATCAAATCCCAAAATACAAGCTTGCAAAAGCATCATTTTCCCAAAATGCATCTACAGCATTGATTTACAAAAATAACTTGAAATAAAAAAAATTATCCATTTCTGGAGCAATGCCTTTAAGCTCGATGGTCGATCTCATGCTCCTCACCTGGAGATGAGACGAAATTGAAGGGGGTGAGCTTACGTTCGTGGGTAACATGTTTATATTTATGCAAATAAGTTGAATTTATTTCATTATCCATACTGCTAGCAAAATCTCTCATCAAACAATTATACAACTTTGCATTTCACAAATTCATCAAGCTAAAAGCATAACTTTCATGATTCATGCGTCTATCATTCTTGCAAATACATGCTAACAAATAAACACATAGCTAATGGTTCGGTAAGAAAAGTCCATAATAACTGACGAACTACACAAGTGTAGTCGTATGCTGAGGAGTCCAAAAAGGAACATTCTTGTCACAATCCAAGGCAGTAAAGGGCCTAATCGAATAAACGCACGTGACTCACTGGGTGGACTTAATTACCCCACATAACATGAATTCATGCATCAAAATCTGGACTTTTCTTGTCCAATGGCTGATTTCTGAAAATGGATTTTTCATGCATCCAAATAGCTGATTTTTGAAAAATGTATTTCATGCTTAACTCACATTTCAAGATTTCACTAATATTCATGCTCATTCAATTCATGAGCTTGTCAAGCAATATCAAGCAATGTCATATACTGCTCAAACTCTCACATAATGGCAATCATAAATCAATTTATACACAATCAAAACTCAATCAATGCTCATCCCAAGGCGCTTGGAAAACATTAATTTCATTTGTTGAAATAGTATTTAAAACTTACTAGCATAAAGATAAAATGAAACACACCTTATATCTTGCTTAATCCTTGCTAGAGTGCTCTTCTCCTTGCTCTTCTCCTCTCTCTTGCTCTACTTCAAGAGAAAAAAAAACCCATTTCAACATAACTTCACTTGAAAATCTACATAACCTCTTACATGAAATTAACTTCAAAATCACTAAACCCACTTCATTTCTAAGCTTTCGACACCATAACCTACTAAAAGCTAACACTTGAAATCATGACTTACCTTGGTTCTTGACTCAACCAAAGAGTTTCTTGGTTCAAGGCGTAGCTTAGCTCTTCCTCTATACTTTTCCTTCTTGAACTTTCTTCAAACACTTACTTAATCTCTTGGAAACTCAAGACCTAGCCAAGCTTTTCTTTTTCTTCTTCTCCCTTCACCTTCCACGAACTCTCCCTCTCTCCCTCTAAATTTCGTAACTTCCTTCTCTTCTTCTACTAACCCACTTAATTCATTCTCCTTTTTACTACTTACTAACTTACTTAAGCCTATAGGCCTAAAACCCAACTCACTTCTTCTTCCTTCCTTCTTATATTCTCTTTAAACTACTCAAGCCCATTTATCTTTTAAGCCCATCTTATTCTCCTTTCCTTTCCTACCTCATTAAGGCCCAACTAACACATTTAATCTCATTAACTCACCACCTAACTCTTTAATGCTATCACATACTAATTAATGTCAACTCAATTTAAGCTAACATAACTTACTCAATTAATCTAATCATGCTTAATTAAAAAAAAAATTTGGGGCTAACATTTCTTCCCCCCTTTAAGAAATTTCGTCCTCGAAATTCTTACCTGATTCATTGAAGATGTGTGGATACTTCTCCTTCATTGCATCCAAAGGTTCCCACGTCGCCTCTTCAACTGCATGATTCCTCCAAAGGACTTTAACTAGCTGAATTGTCTTGTTCCTGAGAACTTTCTCCTTGTTCTCCAGAATTGCCACTGGCATCTCCTCATAGCTCAGATCATCACTCAGCTGAACCTCCGAGGTCTGAATAATGTGAGAAGGATCTGATCTGTACCTTCTCAAGATGGAAACATGAAAAACATCATGGATCTGAGACAACTATGGAGGCAATGCCAACCTGTAAGTTAACGGCCCGATCCTCTCTAGAACCTCATACAGACCCACATACCGAGGACTTAACTTGCCTTTCTTGCCAAACCTCATGACTCCCTTCCATGGAGACGTCTTCAGGAATACTTTGTCACCTATTGCATACTCCATCTCCTTCCCGTGAGCATCTGTGATAACTCTTCATTCTATCCCGAAATGCCTTAAGCCGCTGATCAAACTAACCTTATCCATTGTCATCTGAACCAATTCTGGTCCTACCAGTTTCCTTTCACCTTCTTCGTCCCAACATATTGGAGTCCTGCATCTCCTGCCATACAGCGCTTTATAAGGAGCCATCTGAATGCTCGAATGGTACGAATTGTTATAGGCAAATTCGACCAATGGCAAATGTTCATCCCATGCTCCTTTGAAGTCCATGACACACGCTCTGAGCATTCCCTCTAGGGTCTGAATGGTCCTCTCAGACTGACCATCCGTCTGAGGATGAAATGCTGTGTTGAAACTCAACTTAGTCCCTAGAGCTTCCTGCAAACTACTCCAGAATCTCGACATAAATCGAGGATCCCTGTCGGATACTATAGAATCTGGAACTCCATGCAACCTCACTACCTCATCAATGTATTTCCTTGCTAACACCTGCAACGAATCTGTCTGCTTAATTGCCAGAAAATGGGCTGACTTGGTTAACCGATCTACAATAACCCATATGACATCATGCTTCCTACTAGTTATGGGTAAATCCATCAGAAAATCCATAGTGATCTTTTGCCACTTCCATTCAGGAATGGACAATGGCCTTAACATGCCTGAAGGTGCCTGGTGTTCAGCCTTGACTTGCTGACACACTAGACATCTGCTCACATACTCTGCTACATCCCTCTTCATGCCTTTCCACCAGAAATGCTCCTTCAAATCCCTGTACATCCTGGTGCTGCCTGGGAGCAAGGAATAAGGCGCATTATGTGCCTCATCCAAGATCCCATCCTTGGCTTCCTTAACATTCGGAATACACAATCTGCTTCCGACTACTATAAGTCCGTCATCTCTCACTACCACTTCAGACTGCTTGCCATTCTGGATTTCCTCACGAAGCTTACTCAATTCTGCATCCTGCTCCTGCAACTCCTTGACTTTCTCTCTAAGTATCGGCCTCCCCCTGAATTGAGCAAGAATGCATTCTGACTTATCCTGCTTCAAACTTATCTTAAGCTTAGCCATCTGTTCCAACAAAGGCAAGTAAACTGCCTGGACATGAGCTATGGATGACTTCCTACTTAATGCATCCGCTACTACATTTGCCTTGCCTGGATGGTACTTAATCATCAAATCATAGTCCTTAAGTAACTCAATCCACCTTCTCTGCCTCAAATTCAGCTCTTTCTGGCTCAGTAAATACTTAAGACTCTTATGATCCATGAAGATCCTAGTCTGCACCCCATACAAATAATGTCTCCAAATTTTCGTATGAAAATTATCTGCTAGCTCTAAATCATGAGTAGGATAATTCAACTCATATGGCTTCAATCAAGTGAAGCATAGGCTATCACTCGTCGATTCTACATTAACACACAACCTAAGCCTTTTCTCAAACATCATCTGCATACCTTTACCCTCGATCTCCATTGGGTAGGATTAGGATTGAGCGCTCGTTAATCTATGCTTGAGTTCCTCAAAACTCTTCTGACATTCTTCGCTCCAGATAAACTGCTGATTCTTCCTCAACAATTTAGTTATCGGCGCAGCTATCATGGAGAATCCATCCACAAACCTCCTGTATGTTAAGTCAACATGACTTTACTTAAATATGATTTTGATGTATAACAAAAAGAGTTCAAATACAAAGAAAAACAAAACAAACGAAGACAGACACAGACGATTTAAGTCGGACACAAACGAACTTAGACACAGACGAAGTTGAAATAACTGAAGTCAGATACAGACGTAAAGCAGACGCAGACGTAAATACAAAAGCAGACGCAGACGCAAATGCAAAGCAGACGCAGACGTAAATACAAAAGCAGACGCAGACGCAGACGCAAATGCAAATACAAAAGAGACGCAGACTCCAATGCAAAGCAGACGCAGACGCAAATGCAAAGAAGACGCAGACGCAAATACAAAAGCAGATGCAAACGCAAATGCAAAGCAGACACAGACGCAAAAAAGAAACAGACGCAAGAGTCAGTTCGAGTTAGTTACAGAACTCAACTGATTAACCGTTTCTTTAAAGATTCAAGATTCAAGAATCAAGAAGCAGTTGGAGACGAAGGCTATAAATACATGTCGAAGTCAAAGATTGAAAAGTTACAAAAACTTACTGAAAGTTACGGAAAGTTTACACGAAACAGTTTTACAAAGAGCTTATAGATACTTATACGAAATAGCGAGAAAAATTACTACGTGAGAAAAAGTGATTTTGTTGAGTGCTATTTTTCTCAGAATAAGTGTTCAAATATTTTCGAGAAGAAAAGTTGTACAGATAGCTGCAGAGGCTAAGTGTGAAAGAATACTTGGTTGTAGAGACTCAAGAGGCTCGTGAAAGAATACTTGTAACGATTGAAGAGATATCAAATCTTAAAAGAAACTCGAGGATCGGGCGTAGCCCACGGTTTGGGGTGAACCAGATAAATCTTCGTGTCTACCACTCTTACTCTCTATCTCTATTTTAGTTTCAAAATATCTCATTACTTATTTTTTTATATACACAATATTGAAAAGTTTGATTAATCAGAATCTACAAAATTCTGTAAAGAATTTCATTTCTTACAACTAGTTCTGAAAAGATTTATAAAAAGGGGAATACACAATTCAACCCCTCCTTCTCGTGCATTCTAATATCGTTTTTTAAGTGATGTATTAACGTGTAATTCACTTCAATTGGTATCAGAGCAAGGTATCCAAGAATCACTTTGGCGAAGTATGGATTAAAGATAATGGCGGAGTCACATGTATACATCGCTGAAGGAGCCTCAGTCACTAAACCTCCAGCATTTAACGGAGAAGACTATCACTAATGGAAAGATAGGATGCGATTATTCATCGAATCTACTCATGTCGACCTTTGGGACGTAATAGAGAACGGACCTTATACACCTGTAGATGAAGAAGGTAATTCTATTCCACGGAACAGATGGACGGCTGATCAGAAAGCAAGAATACAACTAAATTCAAAGGCAAAATTTTTCTTGACGTGTGCCCTAAGCAGGAGCGAGTACGACAAAGTGCATGGTTGCGACACTGCAAAAGAAATGTGGGACACATTGTCTATTGCTCACGAAGGCACAAGCCAAGTTAAAGAATCCAAGATAAGTATTCTTGTGCATCAATATAAACTTTTTCAGGATGGAAGATGAAGAATCTATTGATCAAATGTTTGGAAGATTTCAAACAATTGTCAATGGATTGAAAGCTCTTGGAAGGACATACAACAATCAAGATCATGTTCGAAAGATTCTAAGAAGTCCTCCTAAGAGATGGAGACTTAAAGTTACTGCAGTGCAAGAAGCCAAAGACTTGAACCTATTAAAGCTGGATGAGTTGCTGCGATCCTTAAAAATTCATGAAGTTGAACTCAACGCTGAAGACAAGCCCAAGCGGGATAAGTCAATAGCATCAAGGCCTGACGGAAGAATCATAAGACTCGAGAAGGAGGAAGTCATCAAAAGCGTTAAAATTGAAGACTCAAAGGATGACAACTCCACCAATCCAATCGAGTCAAGTGATGAAGATGACGAATTTTCTTTCATCTCCGTAAAGATAAGACGCATGTGGAAGAAGAAGCCCAGAGGAAACCAGACATTCAGAAAGAATGGGAAAGATGAAACTAAATCAGAGAAGTCTTCTATTATCTGTTACGAATGCAATCAGCCTAGACACTATAAGTCCGAATGTCCTACTCTCAAGAAGAAAGCCAAGAAGAGTAGAGAAAGCAAGAAAAGCATGATGGCAACTTGGGAGGACCTAGATTCATCCGAATCAGATACAGGTTCTGATTCATCAGAACATGCGAACATCTACCTGATGGCCGAGGAAGATAGTGATGAGGAGGTCATGTCTCTTTGAAACATATTTCAAAATTGGCAAAACATGATTTAGCAAAAGGTTTGCCAAAAATAAGTTTTGACAAAGAATTTTTCTGTGAAAATTGTTTGAAAGGAAAACAAGTTAAAACCTCTTTTTCTTCTAAAAATTTTATAACCTCATCTAGACCTTTAGAGCTGTTACATATGGATTTATTTGGTCCTACAAGGACAATAAGTCTTGGCAGAAAGAAATATGGACTTGTTATTGTTGATGACTTTACTCAATTTTGTTGGATATTATTTTTATCACACAAAGATGAGTCTTTTAAGTGCTTTAGAACTCTATCCAGAAAGTTACAGAATGAAAAAGGAATGTCCATAGCCAGTATCAGGAGTGACCATGGTGGAGAGTTTGAAAATGAGAAGTTCAGAATATTCTGTGAAGAGAATGGAATTTTTCACAACTTTTCGGCCCCTAGAACTCCACAACAGAATGGAGTTGTTGAAAAGTAGAATAGAACGATTCAAGAGATGGCAAGAACCAAGCTATGTGAGATGAATCTTCCTAAGTATTTCTGGGCAGAAGCTGTGAATACAACATGCTATATTCAGAATAGAATTCTGTTGAGACCCATGTTGAAGAAAACTCCTTATGAGTTATGGAATGGAAGAAGACCAAGTGTAACATCCCACCCTCAATTGAAAGGGTAGAATAGTAAATTGGCATAGGATGGGCTAGATTGGGATTTCATAGGATTGCTCATGCATAATAGGATTGGTCCACAGTCATATTTGTGCACATGAAATTACTGTGCATGCATACATGATATTCCCGGTTTGCGTGCTTAAGATAATTTTATTGGGAATAACGTGGTTAATGGGTTTGAAAAATTATTCTGAGTATGCCATAAATTGTTTTCTATTTTAAGGGATTTTTAGGAATTTTTCTGGATTTTTCTGGAGAAAATTTCCGGACCGAAAAAAAATCGCCAATTGGCGAACCGGTCAATTTTTGGTAGCGAAAGTTTCTACCCACTGGCACTGTATTATTAGGTATATTATTTTGGGATTGAAATTAGGGTCATTGGAATTGATTGGATTAATTTTGGACTAGGTTTAAATTGATTAAAATATTAATAGGTTGACTTTTCATCTACATTGTTGGACTAATGGCATAAAGCCACCTAGCCTCTCATTAATGCCTTCTTATCATCACTCACCCACGGTTGTGGTTATAGGAAAGAAGGGAAACAAGCTTTAATTGCTTGGATTGTTGTTTTCCACCTAAAACACTCATCTCTCCTACCACCATCGATTTTTGCTTCTTCTTTTTTTCATCTTCCTCCAAACACTCAAGAACTCTCTTACTTGTCACTAAGCTATAATCTTCCCATGATGATGAAATATATATTATGGTGGTAGAAGAAGTGATTAGTGAAGGTAGGAAGTAAAGAGGTGAAAGGAATTCAAAGTTGGAAAAGCTAGTTGGTAAGTTTTGTTGTTAAGCTTTCTTTATGATTTGATTTAGAAATTGAATGCCATGGTAGTTAGGAGTAATTAATGGGAGGTTTGGTACATTTATTATGATTATTGATGCCTTAAATTGATGACTAATATGGCTTGAATTAGTGGGTGTTAGGTTAGGGTTAGTTATGAATTGATGAAGGAGTATGAATGAGTGTTTTTAACTTGATTTTGAATACAAATGGATGATTGATTTTACTTAGAAATGAAGAATTGAGTGCTGCAAAATTTTGATTATTAGACCTAGTGAATGTATGAATATTGTAGGTACTGATTTTGTGTTAAAATGAGATGACTATGGTAGTAGGAATTGAATTGGCATGATAGGAAGTGAATTGGAGAAGTAAAGCTGGAAATTGATTTTTGACCTAGTATACTGATTTGATCATAACTCATTGTTTAGATATGAAAATTAGGCAAGGTTTGTGCCCACTTAAACGTTGGTTTGTTGGCTACATTTTTGTGTGAAATAGGTGTTGTCCAATTTTAGCTGTAAGAGGGTGAAATATGGCCTGGAAAGTTACTGCTGGAAATGATGTGAACAGTATCCGGATTTATAACCTATGAGTTTTGCAAATTTTTCTAAATTAATTGATAAGGAATTAGGAAAAATGTACTAAATAAAAGTTTAAGCCTATTCAGTTAGCTTTCCAATGCCACTGATTTTGCAATTTTTTCATATGTCTAGTAGGAGTTATGGACCAATAATTGTTGGCTGTTTTAATGCATTGAATGAAACCTAGTTGAAATGGTAGATTTGGTGTACATTCTCATTTGGAGGAATTTTAGTAATTTGTGTGAACTGAATTGGTGTTAGGGATCTACTTAAGAGTTTTATAAGACACATTTATCTTGAAAATGGTATATGGAATATAAGTTTTAGAGATCATATGTGGGAGTTATGGATTTTCAAAATCTGAACCTGCATTAGGATGTTAACTGCTGATCATGACAGAAACTTGTATAACAGATTTGAAATTTTTAGAAATCGAATTGGATGTTGAGTTCTTCATGAAAATTGAAGTTTGAGATCTTATCTTTTCAGTGATATAAGGTAGTGAATTTGGTGACATTTTTGCGAAGAGATATACTGTTGTGAAATGTGCTGTTCAGATTGGGAAAATTCTGAGGGCTGATGCTTTGGTGAATTGTTTGACATAGTTAGCAAGTGAATCTGATTTTGGGTTGTTCATGAAAGTTGTAGATAACGTTGTGATATTACTGCCTTAATTATTGTGTAATTGTTGACTGAAGAATCAGAGAGTTACTGAATTTGCAATGTACTGCCCTGTTTTGATAGGTTTTGAGTTGGCAGTAGGTTTGATTGGATTTTTAACACCCTTAAGGGTGAAATTGATTTTTATGGCCTTCTTGAGAATTGTAGAGGGTTTCATTATCTTTCCAACAAGGTATAGTTTGCATTTTTCTGAAATGTGTAGAAAGGGATATGATAGATTAAATTTTGGTTAGAAATCAGGGAAACAAAGAAGGAAATAATGGTTATACATTTAATGTGAATTTTGGTTTCTTTCGTGAATAACTCTTCCGTCCGACGTCCGATTGACCTGATTCTTGAGGCATCGGATTCATAGAATATTGAATTTCATTTTCTGAGAGATTCGGGATTTTTAGACGGAAAATTGACGTGAGTCCGGATAAGGGTCTGTCTAATTACTGTTTTGTTTAATTGGGGACCTATAGAGGTCCGAATTGCGCACCGTCAGCGCCAATAGATTTCTAATTTTTAGACGGATTTTTATGATGGAAAAAAATGGGATTAGGTACGGGAATATCATGATCATGCATTGTGCACCTTCTAAGTGTTACATGTGCATTCTGATATAGTTCTGATTGAACAATTGATAATGTTTGTATACTGTCACTGTTATAGAGTCACACTTAAAGCGTCGGTCCACCGACGTCACTGAGACGGCCAGATTTTGGCTTGAAAACATAGGTGAGTAACCTAGTTGGTTCCTCAACCTTTATGTGTTTAATATTTTGCAATTATGTCATGTGGAGATAATGGAGGGTTATGTGTGTTTGATTTTGACTGATTTTGGACCGTAGGTGTCTGAAATATTTGGAATGTGATATCGAAGTGCTATTTGTGTGTAACTATGCATGGGTGCTTCAATGGAATAATTTGTGAATATGAAATTTATTAGTGATCTGAATTACTGCATCAAGGTCCAAGGAATGGGAATTGGTCTTTGAAATGTAAAATGACTGTGAATGTGAATTGGAACACGTACATTGCATGCATAAAAGTATGATCAAATAAAGACAATTATGACCGGAGCAGCCCCCATATCAGGGCATATCACGCCCAACGTATATGAGAGCTTTCAGCTCAACGCACAGGACCTCGGGTCCAACGTATTCAGAGCCTCGGGCTCGATGTATCGAGGCTTCAAGCCCATGTTTTCAGAGCCATCGCTCAACGCAATGTGCCGCCATCGACACAGCCAAAGCACGGTCACAACAATGAAATGAAAATGAAAAGTGTCACATGTGCATTGCATCTATAAATGATTGAATATGAATTGTGTTAAAGGCGAAATGCCTTATATTTGAGAAATGTGATCGTATGTATTATTTAGTAAATTGATTGAATTTGCATGAGTTGAGTGAACCATCGATGATGGTTTCTCACTGAGTTTGCAAAACTCACCCAAAATTTGCAATTATTTTTCAGGACTCAGAAGAATACCCCGTTAGGCAACGGGCGTATAACGTTGTTGGGCATTGAAGTAGAGAAGAGATCGGGATCAGTTTTCGTCTGCATTAGTGTCCAATAGAATTGTATTCCAAAATGACTAATTGGATGTGTAATGGGCCAGTGTGGTTCTGTTTTGTACATAAAATGGTTATTGTAATTTATGGTTGACTATTTGTAATAACTGAAACGGATCAGTATTAACGAAAATGGTTATCTATGCACGTTGATGCAAATTGTCTCATGCTTTTCAGCATTTTAGTGTAAATGAAAGAAAAAGGAAATGGCTCTGATGGAATGAATGTTTGAAAAAAATTTATTTATACAGAATTTTGACTGACTGAGTGATGTAGCACGCCACCCTCGCGGGGTACGAACTCAGATATCACCATCGATGTCGGGCTCGGGTCATGCGGGAGTGGGGTGTTACACTAAGCATATCTTACTTTCATCCATTCGGGTGCAAATGTTCTATTTTGAATACAAAAGAGTTGTTGGATAAATTCGATTCGAAGACCTATCCAGGAATCTTCCTAGGCTACTCATCATCGTCTAAGGCTTTTCGAGTTTACAACCTTACTTCAAAGACTGTTGAAGAGACGATCCATGTCAAGTTTGATGATAGTTCTCAATCCCATAAGGAAGATGACATGGAGAATGAAGGTCCTCCAAAGAACTTAGATGATACCACAGAAACTCCTTCATCAGACACTCATGAGAACAAAATTGAGGATATTCCAGAAACTATTGAACTAAGACGAGATTGGAACTATAAAAGTTCTCATCCAGAAGAGTTAATTATCGGTGAGACCTCAGAAGGAGTTAGGACAAGGTCCAGATTCAGAAGAGAAGCTAATGTAACTTTTATCTCTAAAGTAGAGCCTAAGAAGGTTGAGGAAGCTCTTCAAGACGAAGCTTGGGTGTTAGCCATGCAAGAGGAGCTGAATCAATTTACTAGGAATAACGTCTGGTCCTTAGTTCCGAAACCCCCTAAGAAATCCATTATTGAAACTAGATGGGTTTTTAAGAATAAGTTAGACGAATCAGGAAGAGTGAGTCGTAATAAGGCTAGATTAGTAGCACAAGGCTATAATCAGCAAGAAGGAATAGACTACAATGAAACATATGCTCCAGTAGCAAGACTTGAAGCTATAAGGATTTTATTGGCATATGCGATCTGTCATGATATAAAGTTGTTTCAGATGGATGTTAAGAGTGCTTTTCTGAATGGCTTTATAGATGAAGAGGTGTATGTGAAACAACCACCTGGCTTTGAAGATGTTAAAAACCCAGACTATGTCTATAGACTTTACAAAGCCTTATACGACCTAAAGCAAGCTCCTAGAGCTTGGTATGATCGTCTGAGTACCTTCTTAATAGAAAATGGTTTCAGTAGAGGTCAAGTTGATAAGACGCTTTTTAGGAAGAAGTTTCGAATGATTTTATCTTAGATGATCTACGTTGATGATATCATTTTGGTGCTACTTCAAAAGAGTTGTCTTGAAGTTTGAGAGGCTAATGAAGAAAGAGTTTGAAATGAGTATGATGGGTGAATTAAAGTTCTTTCTTGGATTGCAAGTTAAGCAGACCGAAGAGAAGATCTTCATTCATCAACAAAAGTATGTGAAAGAGTTGTTGAATAAGTTTGATATGAATAATGTGAAGCCTATGGCAACTCCGATGCATCCTTCAAACCTTTTGTCGAAAGACGAACTTGGTAAGAAGGTGGATCAAACCCTATATAGAGGGATGATCGGTTCTTCTTGTATCTTCTGACAAGTAGACCTGATATTCTGCTCAGGTGTATGCTTGTGTGCAAGATTTCAAGCCAATCCTAGAGAGTCTCATTTTATTGCTGTTAAAAGAATTTTGAGATATCTCGCAGATACTACTGATCTTTGCTTGATGTTTGAGAAAGTTAAAGATTTCAGGTTAATTGGATATTGCGATGAGGACTATGACGGAGATAGAATTGAAAGGAAAAACACAAGTGGAGGATGTCATTTTCTTGGAGGAAATCTAGTCTCCTGGTCAAGCAAGAGACAAAGCTCAATTGCACTATCAACCGCTGAAGCAGAATATATGTCTGCCGCAAGTTGCTGCTCACAGACGTTGTGGATCAAGTACCAGCTTGAAGACTATTCAGTCCAAGAAGAAGAGATTCCAATCTTTTGTGACAACACCAGTGCAATCAATCTATCAAAGAATCTAATTCAGCATTCCAAAGTGAAGCATATAGAAGTCAGACATCACTTTCTGAGAGACTATGTTCAGAGAAAGGTGGTGCTTCTACAGTTCGTTGAAACAGAGCTTCAGTGGGCAGATATCTTCACTAAACCACTGAGTGAAGAACGATTCCAGAAGATAAGACGAAACCTTAACATGGTCATGTTAAGTGAACGGTCAGGACTAAAATAACGTCAAAACTAACGACGTTAGTTACCGTGAGTTACAGCTGGTAACTTCTCTCACAAGGAAGATTTTTGGAGGGAAAAATCTAATGATATCGAAGTTCTTAATGATTCTAGAACTCACCAGACTATAATCGTACAAATAGACTGAAGGTGAAATCATTGCATTCTTTTCATCATCTTCTGACGGTTCATTTCATCTTTACCAATTCTCTCAAAACATCTCACTCAAAAGATTCTCCAGAAGACAGTTTTTGCTCTACACAATGGAAGCAGCTATGATTTTTGGAAGACTTGTGAACTTTGAGTCACTAAGAAGAGACGGAATGGATGTAGAACCAGAAATCATAAGAGCTGGTTGGAGGAATTTCTTCCAGACGCAAGAACCTGTGTACACGAATGAGGTATATGAGTTTTGGAAGAACGCCAGTCTAATAGACAACACTATCGTATCTTCTGTAGATAGGATATCTGTTGTTGTAACAAAGGAGCTTATAAAGAAGGTGACTGACTGTCCATCGGTTGGTGAAAACCGCTACCAAGGCGGATGGATGTCCCAAGTCGGTATGAAGGAAGAAGATATCAAGAGGCAACTATATGGCAAGAATGATTCAAGGGAGAGGAAGACATCCAATTTGATTCCAAAGGCTAGGGTGCTTCACGCAATTTTGTTCAATTGCATTCTTCCCAGAGTTGGTTCAAGACATCTGGTGACCACTCTGGATGAACAATGTCTGTTCTACCTACTGAATCGAAACCCCATAGATTTACCCTTCTTGATCCTTCATTATATGATTAAGGGGATAAAGGAAACATCGAGTTATCCTTATGGCATGCTTCTGACGAGGATTTTTAAGGAATCTGGTATTCGTCTGCACCAAGGAAATAGAAGAACTGTTCCTGTGAAGAGCAAGATCAATGCATATACAATACGGCGAATGGGTTTGAGCACAGTAGACAAAGACCAAGCCGACTCTTCAAGGAAGTCAAGAACTGAGGGGGAGCGTGTATTAAAGAAGACTCCTGTTTCAAGTTCTCAATCTCCAGTAAGTATCAAATCGCCTGCTGATGAACTAAGGAGAGTGCTAGGAAGACCTCTCATGAAACAGGCGAGTCCTTCTCTCTAAGAAAGCCAATCCCAGAGGTCAGAACAAAGTGCGCCAAAAAGACGAGGAGAAAGTCTTTTGAACGAAGTTGTGAAGAAAGCAAAAAGATCTCTGAGGATTAGGACTCTGAGGCAACAAGAAGAAAAGATTGCCAGAGAACATAGTCGAGAAGAAACTTCTAAATCTTGTGCACCCAGAGCCACAAGATCCTTAGTCTCTATTCTGGAAGAAGATACGGCCAGAAAAGCCAAAGAGACTGAGAGGAAGAAAAAATCAAAGACTGAGAGAGTAAAATCTCCAGCAAAGAAATCGGTAAGACCGATCAAGCGTAGGAAAGACTAAGAAGGTTAGTCGAAAGAAGACCACTTCAACTGCTGAGGAAGATAGTCAACAAAACGAAACTATTGATGCTGTTCAAGTAGAAGCAGAAACTGAGCAGTATACAGTTCAGGAAATCCCTATTACTCAACAGGAGGAGCCAGTAGATGAAAGCCCGGTTCAGATGACTCCTACTGAACCACATCAAGAGACAACAGCATTATCAGATTCAGATGATGATAAACCGTGTCTGATGGTATACAACTACCATAAGTTCTTGAGGAAACATAAGTTGAAGATCAAAATGGTAGAAGTAGGTACCAGACAGAGGACTGCTATTGCAATCAGTGTTCAACTAGTAAAGAAGATAGTAGCTGTGGTACAACCTATGGTGATTAATAGTAACACATGGCAGTTACTCAAAGAAGACAAAAAGATCTTCTATGATACTTTGGGATTTGCTGCTACAATGCCATATCCTTCAAAACGGCCCTGCCATCCATGCACTATTTTTCCAATCATAAAAAACACAGAGATAATGGTTGCACCGGATATACAGCCAAGGTATCCAAAAGATTTTACCAGGGGGAAGTCAAAATTATGTCCTGAAGATAATGCCAGTAATGATCTGTTCGCAGATCAAATTGCAGAAGAAGTGCGAAAAATTGATGAAGCAAGCACTTCTGCACAGGATCCAGATAAAGCATGTTGCAGCTATACTAAGAAGGAGGAAGACTGTCCAGTAAGGGGAAGACTAAGAACAGGATCATTTATTGAATACCTTGTTGAGACAGCTCTGCGTATTAGCCCTTTGTCTAGTACATTGTCTATACAATCACAAGCGCTACCCCTGCAAGGAAGGAAGATTCTTCGATGTCACTGTGCCTTTTGACTTAAATATTCTCGTTGAAACGCTCATTCTGTTGATCGAAAAGAAAGCATGCTTAGTTTGGAGAAACGATAGATTTCAAAACTTTTTAAGAAATCATCTTACAGCGGAAGCAATATATCCAAATCAACATGCTAATCCATACATGATATGGTATAAGGATAATAAAACCAAGAACAAGATAAAAGGAATTATCGACTCCTTCGCCATGACTTTAAATCCTCGCCGCTATCCTCTCCTTCTTATATCCAAATCCTTTGCCTTTGAGTCTTTCCTTTAGCAATCTATCTTCTTCCTTGTTGTAGTATCCTCAACCAATTAGATTTACCACTTGTTCTTCAAGGACAACTAGGTTAACAAAATCCTTTGGTGGGAAAGGAGAAGAAATATTTGGAGGAGATTTTCTTAGAAGAAGAAGAACCAAAATTGAAATTCTTTCAATTCTTTCACTTAGGAATTTCGGTTCTACCTTGCATGAAAAGAGAGAATGTCTAAAAACCATGCAAGAAGCCTTTCTTACATCTCAATTTAGAAATATGCATGAATGGAAAGAGTGAGAGGCATCCAATGCATCACTTCTTACATTAATCACTCATCAAATAGCCAATAAATGAGACTTACTTCATTTATCTTTAAAATGGCTATTTGAAAAGACCATAACCTATAATTGAATACCCATTTCGGTTTTGGCAAGAAGAAAGAAGGAAGATGGTCCATTTAATGCACATCTTTCATCTTTAATCTAATGAATGCAAATAGGTTACATGCCAACATTAAAAGCCAACCATTAAACCATTTAATGGTAAGTTCATAACTCCATTTAATAATGATGAAACATAATAAAGACCATATTTATTTAATATTTTAATGTAAAATGTGTGGTTACACATCTAACCTAACACAATTTCGAAATTGCTTCTTCTCCATTTAAAAAATTGTTTTAATATAATTAATATAATCAATTACATTAAACCAAAACAAGCCCATTTCTAAATGAACATATGGGCTTCCAATTAACTATTAATTAGTATAAGCCCATCATTCAATTATGGACTTCTAAAGCCTCCAAACTACTTCTTACTTAGCTTGATAACCTTCCTTAAAGCCAAGTGGGGAATCTTGTTGACTTTGATAATTCAAGCTCCAATAAGCCCGTAAATAATTCATTCTCATTGAATTAATTCTAGCTTATTAACTAAATGTCATTCCAAAAAAGACAATTAGTTAAACTCTTGAATTATTAAATATTATGAGAATATGTCCAATTGCAAACCCTATTTAGAACCTTATTATAGCCATCCGCACAACAAAGGGTAAAATTACCGCTTTTGCCCTTATGTTGGTTTTCCTTCTAGATCTCTCATTTTACTTTATATGGCGATTAACACATAAGATCTCATCTTGGTGTTAAGACTTGATGGGTAGCTAGTCCATCAAACTCATCGGCGCCAGCTTAATCACCAAATCTCCTTAAAACATCTGAAGAGATGATAACACTATAAACTCTTTATTTGAGTGAATGTTCCCTGATACATGTTTCAATTAATAATTCCAACATGTAGACACTGGATTAATACCCTGTAAAAATCCATTCCAATCATATCAAGAATTATAATGAAACACATATGAGTTCACCACTCATTAAGATTGTGGTTCATAATAAGCGAATGCTTAAGTTGTATGTTTTAAGATTAAAGTAACGGCCCACTTCATTCTTGAAAACATACTTGATTCAAGATTCATTTAATATTGCCATTATCGATAGTCTACTACTATCATGATATGAAACTCATCGTTCCCTTTAAGTAAACTCCTTTACTTATATGGAGATAAATCGCAACACTACAGTCTAAACCATAATCAAACGACCAACTTGATTATTCAACTGTGAATCAATTAATTCAGATTCTAATAATATACATGTTTCCCATACATCTCTATGTATATGTATATTACTTACAAATGAATCTTGGTACCTTATGACCAGATATATAATGCTCATACAGATAAAACCAAACTCTTTTGTTTTATTAATAATAAATATTTTCATTACAAAATCAGAATCAAGAAGATAAAGTTACATGTAAATACACTTGCTTTCGTGGCACTATATTTACATAACTCCAACAATCTCCCACTTGCCCTAAAGCAAGTTTGACATATTCTTCATTCCCATCCCTTCTAGGTGACCCTCAAAGCTCTTTTGAGTCAATGTCTTTAATGAACGGATCAGCAAGGTTTTGCTTTGTAGAATCTTTACCACATCCACTTCTCCCGTTGTATTATCTCCTTATGAGATGATACTTTCGCCAATGTGTTTGGCGACTTTGTGGTTCCGAGGTTCTTTAGAATTAGCCACGCCCACTATTATCACAATAAAGTGTAATGGCTTTTTCGCCTCTGATCTACCTCCAAATCATTTAGGAACTTCCGAGCCAGATCGCTTTCCTTTCACGCTTCACAAGCAAAGAACATACTCACCTCCATAGTCGAATCAGCAATACAAGATTGCTTGACACTCCTCCAAACTATGGCTCCACTACCTAAAGTAAATATAGAACCAAAAGTTGATTTCCTTGAATCAACATCGATTGGAAATCGAATCCGTATATCCCGCTTTAATAAGATTACTTCCAGAGTAAACAAGCATTAAGTTCTTCTTCCTACGAAGATACTTAAGTATACACTTAACCGCAATCCAATGTTCCATTCTCGATTGGATGAAATCGCTACCATCCCATCTGCGTAATGAGATATCCGGTCTAGTGCACAGCATTGCATACATCAAACTACCAACTGTCGAAGCATATGGAATGTTACACATGCGTTCAACCTCGTCTTGGGTTTTAGGTGCTTGTTCCTTTGAAAGTTTGATTCCATGTCTAGTAGGAGTGAAACCCTTCTTGAATCTTGCATGGCTAACTTATCGAGCATATTCTCAATGTAAGTTAGTTGAGACAAAACTATCTTCTTGTTCTTACGATCCCTTATAAGTTTGATCCCTAGAACATAGGTAGCCTCTCCAAATTCTTCATTGAAAACTGCTCATTCAGCCATCCTTAACCGCAGATAACATTCCCACATCATTCTAATGAGAAGAATGTCATCAACATACGAGATTAGGAAAATAACCTTACCTTCTTGTATTCTTTTGTAAACACAAGGCTCATCTAGGTTTTGTATGAACCCATAGGTTTTGATAGCCTTATCAAACCTAATGTTCCAAGACCTAGATGCTTGCTTAAGTCCATAAATGGACCTTTGCAACTTGCAAACCTTATGCTCATTACCTAGCTCAATGAATCCTTCTGGTTGGGCCATATAAATGGTCTCCTCAAGATCTCCATTCAAAATGCGGTCTTGACATCCATTTGCCATATTTCATAATCGAAATAGGCTGCTATGGCCAAAAGAATCCTGATGGACTTAAGCATGGCAACCGGAAAAAAAGTCTCCTCGTAGTCTATACCCTCCTTTTGAGTATAGCCTTTAGCTACCAATCTAGCTTTAAAGGTCTCTACCTTTCCATCCGATCCCCTTTTCCTTTTGTAGATCCATTTACACCCTATGGTTTTTAGACCTGGTGGTAGATCTACAAGGACCCAGACTTCATTAGTATACATAGAATCTATTTCCGATTCCATTGCCTTGAGCCATTTTCCTGCATCAACATCATTAATAGCCTGTTTATACGTAACATGATTTGTTTCTTCTTGATCTGAGATGGCAATTAAGCCTTCTCCTAAACCCAAATACCTATCTGGTTGTCTCACAACCCTCCCACAACGTCTAGGCACATCTTGATGTTCAAGTTGCACTTCTGATTCAACTATTGAATCCATTTCGACATCTTGTTCTGTCATATCCAAAACAACTCCTGGTTTGGATGAAATTGCTAACTCCTTTAGTACTACTTCACTTCTTCCTTTGTGATTTCTCACAAACTCTTCCTCTAAGAAGTTTGCATTTGTCGACACAAATACCTTCCTATCATGAGGACTGTAAAAATAGTACCCTCGATGTTGGGACCCGATCTAGAAACCGGATCCCAACCGGAAACAGAACGGAAAACGGAACAAAGTACAAAGCGGAGACAAAAGCTTCTTGCTCACCGAAGAACGAAAAATGGAATCGAATGGAAACGAAAATTTCGAAAAGCGAGAAACCGCTAATCGGAATACAAATCGCATTTGAGAACTCGGATTACGGATAACAAAACGGATAACAAAGCGAAAACCAATCGAATATAGCGAAGCGAAATAATCGAATACGAATCACAAAGCGGAACGAATAAGAGAAAGCGGGATCGAATCGAATGCAAATCGAATACGGATAGAAAACAAAGTAAGCAAACAAATCAATTTAAACTGAAACACCTTCCGACATCCGTGAATAAGCAAAGAACAGGAAACAGAATCGCGTTGGGAATCCTAAGACGTTCCAAAATCCGTTATGAATTTTTTTTTCTTTTCTTTTCTTATTCTCATTTCTTTTCTCGTTACTCAATCATATACCAATCATCTTAAATCCATACAGTCGTACATAATCTGATATAAATCCATACCAATCTCAAAATTCTCAAACTCTTATATACACTTATACATATCCAAAATCTCACTTTTATCCAAATTTTTACTAAAATTTCGCAAGATAACGGCTGCCTTTATCCTAACCCAAAATTTCCTGCACAGCAAAAAAATACACTTCTATAATCCCTAATCGTAATATCGTAACCATCGGACTCTCCCGTCCTAATCCTAACACCAAAGTAAACACAAACCTAAAACTAATACTTCCATATTTCTCAAATCAATATACCAATCTCATAATTCAAGATCAATATATATCTCAAATTTATACAAATTCCCAAATCAACCATACAATATGTTCTCAAATTCTCCATAATTTCCTATACAAATTTCACAATCATTCACAATACTTAACTTTATACACAAATACATTTTCTTTCAAACCTTTCTTAAACCACAAATGATCCATACTCAAAATCCAAAATACACAAAATCTAAGCGACACATATGTCGAACTGATGTTCACATTCTTTCATCCGATCTCCGCTCAAACACGGAGATGGGGATGAAAGGGGGTGAGCTTCTAAGCTCGTGGATAACACATTTATAAACCGATAAATAAGGTAAAACATTTCTTTATAAACTTTTGCCAAAAGGGCTAATATTTCAAACTTTTAACTTTGGAATATTTCTCTCACACTCTTTCCAATTTTCCCAAACTTCTCATAAAAATCTCATTTTTCTCATTTTCAAAATTCTCAATTCTTCATAAATATGAATGCAACCTAATTTCAATTTTCATTTCTCACTTTATAAACATGAATGCGAACATAGAAACAAATCAAAACACATAACATATCGTAATGGTCCAGCTAGTCCAAACAGATCGATCGCATACCCAAGATAGCGGTCCTGTGAACGTCTCGCACTTTCCCGCATCATGGGTCCAGTGTAGCCGTGAAGGAGTCCGAACGAGTCTCCGTGCCCTAGCGGGCAGCCCGGAGAAGGCTATACACATAGAGACAATGACTGACTCACCAAGGACCTACCAAACCCATATAACACATAATCGAAAACGAAAAGTCTGATTGCTCAAGGCACTTTTCAATTTCTTAATTTTCCACACATTCACATAAAGCATACAATTTGATCAATTCATCATTCAATTCTAATTTCAAAATCAAATCATTCAATGCATACACAACAAATGCATTTTTCGAATTTCTATCGGTTTATCAAAACATTTAAAGCAATGAATTTACGCTTGTAATAATTTTCCAAAATCATTCGAAATAAACAAAGTACGAAAATCTTTTCTTTCATTTTCTCAAATTTTCGAAAAGTAATATTTAACTTATAAATCAAAATATAAATATGCTACCCACCTCGAAATGACGCTAGGAACTTGTTCCAAGCTCCAATTTGATCCTTGCTTCTTTCCTTCTTTCAATTAAAAAAAACCTAAGCCATAATCACCCAAATTCACATTATAAATCTGCAAAATTCCCAAACTTAACTATCAGAAATTCATAATTATCATATTTCCAAGCTATTTCAATCTCCAATTTTGAAAATCCCCAATTTTCCAAATTGGCCTAAACCAATATACCCACATTCAATCTCATAAATAACTTACTTTTCAAAATTGATGTTATAATTCATCAATTCATACTACTTTTAAGATATCTGAACCATCAATTTCAAAAATTCCCAAATATCAAAATTGGCCTAAACCATTTTATCCAAATTCAATATCATAAAAATACACTTTCTTCAAAATTAACTTCACAATTCACAAATTCTTATCATTTACTATCAATCCACACCAAAATTTTACAAATTCCTTAATCACAAAATTAAACCTAAACCTTAATCAAATTTTCATCCAAAATTAAACATAACCTAAAGCATTAATATCAAAACTAACACCATAAACCACAAACCCAAATCCTTTTCACAATTCTAAACTAAAATTCATCAAAACTCAAAGTTTAAATATTTCTCTTACCTTTTTTCCTCTCTATTTTCAAATTTCTTGGTTCTTGAGGAAGCTCCATGCTCTTCCACCTTTTTCCTCTTGAAATCTACTCAAAATCTCTAAGAAACAAGTAGAAAAATCGAAAATAAGCTTTCTCTCTTTTCCTTTTTTTTCTCTCATCCAAACTTCAATCTTCTTTTCTTTCTTATTTTCCTTCTTTTCTAGAAAATCGTGAAGCTCCTCTTTAAAAATTTCCAGATCTTGTCTAAACGACAGCACATCATCAAATGGTGCCATGTCATTAAAAATGGCTAAAAAGACCAAAATGCCCTTGACTTGTTACCTTATGCCATTCTCATATGCGGTTTGATTCGCACTATCAATTTGAAGAAATTTGTCCAAACTTCCTTCTAGAGAAATGTTCCTCTCAATCATACGAATCTAACGCCACTGACCGCTCTCAATTCGGATCACTACAACAAAAGTTATGCGCAAAACAGTTCGGGAATATCCGAATTCTAACACATTTCTCATGTACAATTATTTCCGTCCCAAATTTCACATTCTTAATCCTAGTATTGAAACTCGATGTCTTCATAACAATTGTAGAATTATGTCTCTATTTTAATTCAAAACAAGAATCACCTCATTTCGATTCCCAGATCAAAAGTTATGCTCAAAATACTCTCAGGTATTCCTAATCCAAAAATTACACCCTAATCCGAACTTAAATTCAGAAATCAAAAGTCTTAGGGGCAAAATTGACATTTAATGTCTTCATATGATTTGTAGCCCCTTGTCTTATCTTTATTTCGCCTCAAGAATCACTTCAATCGGATCTCTACAGATCCCGACTTTCACAAAACACTGAATCATGCTCGGAAAATTTCCCGACTCATTTTGATTAAATTAATCACCATTAATTTAATCTCAAAAGTTCACAAATTTCTTATAAAATGAAATTCATTGTCTTAGGAATCCAACGCAAAAAGAATCAACTCAATCGGATGTCGGACGGAAAAGATATAAGCAAAATAGTGAACAAAGGTCGGATTGGAGGAGGAAGCAAGCGAGCAAAACGACGCGTCGTTTTGGCAAGGAAAACGCTTGATCACCGTATGCGACGCGTCGCCCTGGTGATGCGAGCTGAAAGCTCGCATCGCTATGGTGATGCGTCGCCGTAGTGACGGCGGCTGAACGCTCGCCGTCGCTACGGCGATGCGTCGCCGTAGTGACGGGGATGCTTAATTAATTATTTTTTTTTTTAATCTAAAATTTCCTAAATTCATAACTTTTACTCCTGAACTCCGATTTTGACAAACTTAGTCTCTATAGAAAGCTTGAGAGAAGCTCTAAATCTTCCAAGAAGAACATAAAACTCAATTCAACTCCTACGGGAGTCCATTTTCCGGTCAAAGATACTATCCTCTATACAAACTTGTAAAAATCATACTTAATATTCCGAGATCAAAAAATTGCATACTTTATATCGAAATAAAGATCAAAACAAACCCTTCAATTTTCATGAAGAACATCAAAACTCAATTAACCTCTAACTAGGTTAATTTGTCAGTCAAAGTTTCAACCAATATAAAAGTCAAACCTGATCAAACATAAACTTTGACTGATCATAACTTTCACTCCCGATATCGAAAAATTACAAACTTTATGTCCACAAAAATCTCTTAACATAACCTACAAGTTTCCAGAAGACCATTTTATCAAAATTTGCCTAAATCATAAGTAAACTCTCAAAGTCAAACATTCTCTCTCCCAAAAAGTCAAACTTTCTAAATCCTTCAAATTTTCACACTTTTTCTTTCTAATTCTTGCTATTTAACTTCATTTCAGTCAACTCATCCACTTTCCTCTCATAATCCATATAAATTCATTCAAATATCAAAGTCCTCTAAACTAAACAATTCTTTTCTCATAAATTTTCTTAATTTCAGCAAATTTTTTAAATTCATAAATTGTCTCACCAATTTCTTTATCATTAATATTCATTGTTATATTTCTAATTATCATCAAAAGTTCGGGTCCAACATTTCTCCCCTCTTAAAAGAATTTCACATCGAAATTCACTCTTACTTAAACTCCAAGTAACTCATTCTTGCATAAATTTCTTTTAAACAAAGATCATCTAGCACTTTCTTACTAATTTCTTTCCAAAACTCATAATCACCACTCTTTATCTAATTTACTCATCACGCATATTCTCAATCTCTTCACAATTTTCATTTCCTTAAATCATATACCACTCATATCATATCAACTTACTATATTCATAACTTCATCGTTTCTACACTTCGGACACAAGTCAATGGTCCAATTCAGAAGAAACATTAGTATGATTCAATCATCGCTTAATCTGCCTCATTATGTCATCATTCTTTCATCTATATCAATTCATCACAATTTATCAAGAAATTCTAATCTTAAGTTCCTCAACACACTCCGAAAATCGGTCATATTCTTAACACCCAAATCGAACCAATCACTTGAATTCGTCAAATAGTCATACACATCAATTTCAAATTTCTAAAGACAATCATATTTCTTTTATCAAAATCAAATGATCACTTAGCATATCTTCAATAATTCAACCTTATCCTCACACATTCTTATCAACTCCTTAGTCATACTCATACACCCAAGTAAGATCATATTACTGGGTTCTGATACCATCTATGTTGGGACCCGATCCGGAAACCGGATCCCAACCGAAAACAGAACGGAAAACGGAACAAAGTACAAAGCGGAGACAAAAGCTTCTTGCTCACCGAAGAACGGAAAATGGAATCGAATGGAAACGAAAATTTCGAAAAACGAGAAACCGCTAATCGGAATACAAATCGCATTTGAGAACTCGGATTACGGATAACAAAACGGATAACAAAGCGAAAACCAATCGAATATAGCGAAGCGAAATAATCAAATACGAATCACAAAGCGGAACGAATAAGCGAAAGCGGGATCGAATCGAATGCAAATCGAATACGGATAGAAAACAAAGTAAGCAAACAAATCAATTTAAACTGAAACACCTTCCGACATCCGTGAATAAGCAAAGAACAGGAAATAGAATCGCGTTGGGAATCCTAAGACGTTCCAAAATCCGTTATGAATTTTTCTTTTCTTTTCTTTTCTTATTCTCATTTCTTTTCTCGTTACTCAATCATATACCAATCATCTTAAATTCATACAGTCGTACATAATTTGATATAAATCCATACCAATCTCAAAATTCTCAAACTCTTATATACACTTATACATATCCAAAATCTCACTTTTATCCAAATTTTTTACTAAAATTTCAAAGATAACTACCCTTTATCCTAACCCAAAATTTCCTGCACAGCAAAAAATACACTTCTATAATCCCTAATCGTAATATCGTAACCATCGGACTCTCCCGTCCTAATCCTAACACCAAAGTAAACACAAACCTAAAACTAATACTTCCATATTTCTCAAATCAATATACCAATCTCATAATTCAAGATCAATATATATCTCAAATTTATACAAATTCCCAAATCAACCATACAATATGTTCTCAAATTCTCCATAATTTCCTATACAAATTTCACAATCATTCACAATACTTAACTTTATACACAAATACATTTTCTTTCAAACCTTTCTTAAACCACAAACAGATCCATACTCAAAATCCAAAATACACAAAATCTAATCGACACATATGTCGAACCGATGTTCACATTCTTTCATCCGATCTCCCGTCAAACACGGAGATGGGGATGAAAGGGGGTGAGCTCTAAGCTCGTGGATAACACATTTATAAACCGATAAATAAGCGAAAACATTTCTTTATAAACTTTTGCCAAAAGGGCTAATATTTCAAACTTTTAACTTTGGAATATTTCTCTCACACTCTTTCCAATTTTCCCAAACTTCTCATAAAATCTCATTTTCTCATTTTTCAAAATTCTCAATTCTTCATAAATATGAATGCAACCTAATTTCAATTTTCATTTCTCACTTTATAAACATGAATGCGTAACATAGAAACAAATCAAAACACATAACATATCGAATGGTCCAGCTAGTCCAAACAGAACGTCTTCGCATAGCCTCAAGATAGCGGTCCTGTGAACGATCGCACTTTCCCGCATCATGTCCAAGTAGCCGTGAAGGAGTCCGAACGAGTCCGTACACTAGCGGCGCACTGGAGAAGGCTATACACATAGAGACAAATACTGACTCACCAAGGACCTACCAAACCCACATAACACATAATCGAAAACGAAAAGTCGGATTGCCCGAAGGCACTTTTCAATTTCTTAATTTTCCACACATTCACATAAAGCATACAATTTGATCAATTCATCATTCGAATTCTAATTTCAGAAATCAAATCATTCAATGCATACACAACAAATGCATTTTTCATAATTTCTATCAGTTTATCAAAACATTTAAAGCAATGAATTTACGCTTGTAATAATTTTCCAAAAATCATTCAGAAATAAACAAAGTACGAAAATCTTTTCTTTCATTTTCTCAAATTTTCGAAAAGTAATATTTAACTTATAAATCAAAATATAAATATGCTACCCACCTCGAAATGACGCTAGGAACTTGTTCCAAGCTCCAATTTGATCCTTGCTTCTTTCCTTCTTTCAATTAAAAAAAACCTAAGCCATAATCACCCAAATTCATATCATAAATCTGCAAAATTCCCAAACTTAACTATCGGAAATTCATAATTATCATATTTCCAAGCTATTTCAATCTCCAATTTTGAAAATCCCCAATTTTCCAAATTGGCCTAAACCAATATACCCACATTCAATCTCATAAATAACTTACTTTTCAAAATTGATGTTATAATTCATCAATTCATACTACTTTAAGATATCCGAACCATCAATTTCAAAATTCCCAAATATCAAAATTGGCCTAAACCATTTTATCCAAATTCAATATCATAAAAATACACTTTCTTCAAAATTAACTTCACAATTCACAAATTCTTATCATTTACTATCAATCCACACCAAAATTTTACAAATTCCTTAATCACAAAATTAAACCTAAACCTTAATCAAATTTTCATCCAAAATTAAACATAACCTAAAGCATTAATATCAAAACTAACACCATAAACCACAAACCCAAATCCTTTTTCACAATTCTAAACTAAAAATTCATCAAAAACTCAAAGTTTAAATATTTCTCTTACCTTTTTTTCCTCTCTATTTTTGAAATTTCTTGGTTCTTGAGGAAGCTCCCATGCTCTTCCACCTTTTTCCTCTTGAAATCTACTCAAAAATCTCTAAGAAACAAGTAGAAAAATCGAAAATAAGCTTTCTCTCTCTTTTCTCCCTTTTTTTTCTCTCATCCGAAACTTCAATCTTCTTTTCTCTTCTTATTTTCCTTCTTTTCTCTAGAAAATCGTGAAGCTCCTCTTTTAAAATTTCCAGATCTTGTCTAAACGACAAGACATCATCAAATGGTGCCATGTCATTAAAATGGCTAAAAGACCAAAATGCCCTTGACTTGTTACCTTATGCCATTCTCATATGCGGTTTGATTCGCACTATCAATTTGAAGAAATTTGTCCAAACTTCCTTCTAGAGAAATGTTCCTCTCAATCATACGAATCCAACGCCACTGACCGCTCTCAATTCGGATCACTACAACAAAAGTTATGCGACTGAATCACTTCAAGAATCACTTCAATCGGATCTCTACAGATCCCGACTTTCACAAAACACTGAATCATGCTCGGAAAATTTCCCGACTCACTTTGATTAAATTAATCACCATTAATTTAATCTCAAAAGTTCACAAATTTCTTATAAAATGAAATTCATTGTCTTAGGAATCCAACGCAAAAAGAATCAACTCAATCGGATGTCGGACGGAAAAGATATAAGCAAAATAGTGAACAAAGGTCGGATTGGAGGAGGAAGCAAGCGAGCAAAACGACGTCGTTTGGACAAGGAAAACGCCAGATCACTGTGGCAACGTTGTCGCTCGGTGATGCGAGCTGAAAGCTCGATCGCTACTGACGATGCGTCGCCGTAGTGACGGCGGCTGAACGCTCGCCGTCGCTACGGCGATGAGTCGCCGTAGTGACGGGGATGCTTAATTAATTTTTTTTTAATTATTTTTTAATCTAAAACTTCCGAAATTCATAACTTTTACTCCCGAACTCCGATTTTGACAAACTTAGTCTCTATAGAAAGCTTGAGAGAAGCTCTAAATCTTCCAAGAAGAACATAAAACTCAATTCAACTCCTACGGGAGTCCATTTTCCGGTCAAAGATACTATCCTCTATACAAACTTGTAAAAATCATACTTAATATTCCGAGATCAAAAAATTGCATACTTTATATCGAAATAAAGATAAAAACAAACCCTTCAATTTTCATGAAGAACATCAAAACTCAATTAACCTCTAACTAGGTTAATTTGTCAGTCAAAGTTTCAACCAATATAAAAGTCAAACCCGATCAAACATAAACTTTGACTGATCATAACTTTCACTCCCGATATCGAAAAATTACAAACTTTATGTCCACAAAAATCTCTTAACATAACCTACAAGTTTCCAGAAGACCATTTTATCAAATTTTGCCTAAATCATAAGTCAACTTTCAAAGTCAAACATTCTCTCTCCCAAAAAGTCAAACTTTCTAAATCCTTCAAATTTTCAAACTTTTTCTTTCTAATTCTTGCTATTTAACTTCATTTCAGTCAACTCATCCACTTTCCTCTCATAATCCATATAAATTCATTCAAATATCAAAGTCCTCTAAACTAAACAATTCTTTTCTCATAAATTTTTCTTAATTTCAGCAAATTTTTTTAAATTCATAAATTGTCTCACCAATTTCTTTATCATTAATATTCATTGTTATATTTCTAATTATCATCAAAAGTTCGGGGTCCAACACTCGAGTTCCCGTAGGATATCCTACAAACAAACATACTTCTGACCTTGGTTCCATCTTTGTGGATTCGGGCTTTAGAACACGGGCCGGAGAGCCCTAGTCCTCAAGTGCCTCAATGAAGGCACTCGGCCATCCACAACTCCCTAGGTGTTTTAGGCACTGATTTGGATGGAGCAAAGTTAAGAAGATATGTTGTCGTTGTATGGCATATCCCCGTAACGATTCTCGAAGGCTAGCATAGACATCATTGATCTTACCATTTCCAATAGAGTTCTATTTCTCCTCTCGCTACACCATTCATTGAGGTGTACGAGGAGCTGACCAATTGGAAACAATTCCATTGTCAATTAAATATTGCTGGAACTCTCCAGATAAATACTCACCACCTTGATCCGATCGAAGTCGTTTTAATGGCGTGCAAGTTGCTTCTCGACTTCAAATTTGAATTCTTTGAACTTTTCAAAAGATTCACTCTTTTATGCATCAAATACAAATAGCCATGTCTTGAGTAATCATCTATAAAAGTTATGAAATATTCATAACCTCCTCTAGCTTGTACATTCATGGGCCCACACACATCAGTATGTACCATGCCCAATGTGGATTCAAATCTGTTTCCTTTAGAAGGAAATGAGGCTTTGTCATTTTTCCTTCAATACAAGATTCACAGTGGGTAATGGATCACTATCCAAGCCCATAAGGATCCCATCCTTTACTAGCTTTGTCAAGTCTTTTCTCGATTGATATGACCCATCCTTAGATGCCACAGATACTTTGAATTAGTGCTAGAGATATTGGATTGTCTTAGTTTTATCAATTCTGTGGTGTTTAGTGAGCCTTTCATAGGTTCTATAAAAAACAATCCCTATTTAATTATCGCTTCAAAAATAAAATCCTTATTCTCATATATTGAAACAACCTTTTCAAAATATAAGGAATAGCCAGATTTTATTAGACAAAAAATAGAAATCATGTTCCTTACAATCATTGGCATGTAATAAAAATCTTCCAAATATAACCTATGACCACTAGGAAAGTCCAAGATAACTACTCCCACTGATTCTGCTGAAACATAGGAACCATCTGCTATCTTAACTTGAAACTAGCCTTTAGGAAGTCTTTTCCTTTCTTTGAACCCCGCAAAGAATTACAAACATGGTTAGTGGCTCCTAATCTAATATCCAAGAAGTAGATAAATCTTCCACATTTCTAGTTCCTAACAAACTTAGGAAGCCCATACCTTGTTTGCTTTTGAGGGACTCTAGGTAGATCGGACAGCTTTTTTTCCAAAGGCCCATCTCATCACAAAGGAAACACTTTCCTTTGATGTTCTCTTTGGCCTTCTTTTCATGGGTTTGGCCTTGACCCTATTTGGGCCTTCTTTTCATCGGACCCTTCTTCTTTCCTTTCCCTTACCCTTGGCTTAGAAGAAGAAGCTACATTAGCTTCGCCCATGATCCTTAATATTCAATATTTCCTCCGTGCTCTGAGGGTATTCATCAACTCACTCAAGGTGTAATCCTTGCTTTGTTGAGCTCATAGTCCAACTTAAACTGCTGAAAAGAAGAGTTTAAGCTATTGATGATCATAATCATCTGCGTGTCCGCATCCATATCCGCCTAAGCATCTCAAATTTCAAGGACCGCAGAGATTACCATCATCGTAATCCCTTGCCGGCCACCTGTGTTTTGTCCGAGATTATGAAAGGTTTGATAGCTTTCACTCTTGCAGACCTAGTCCTCACACCAAACATCTCATGTAGGTGATGGACCATTGCAATAGCAGTTTTCATACAAGCAATTTGCTTTTGCAACATGCCGCTGACAAAAGCCAGAATATAACACTTAGTAGTCTTGTCAGCATTCTGCCAACGCTCATGTTGTTGGACTTGCTCAGGAGTTGCATCTCCACTTAGAGGTGTAGGCTCATTTTCAGTTAACACCTATGAAATACGTTCATATTGAAGAACAATGTCAAGGTTACGTCTCCATTCATTAAACTTGTCTCCATTTTCCAATTTGCTATTAGTCAAGAGCAGGGTGAGTGGATTCATTTTGTGGTTGATTATGTCTGAAAATATAAATTATTAAAACATGAGCATACTAGTCAACAATTTATGGAACTTTGTATAAAATCATGATGCATGTATGCATGATGATAGATTTAACAAAACTTAAAAAATTAAAACATTATCTGACGGTTATTTTTCTTATCTATAACAGATCTAAGTGACAATGGGCCATCTTATCTATTAAAAGAAAATCGGGACCCTCCCACTCAAAAACTACCAAGCATCTTATGCTCAATTTTTAAGAAGCGCCTTAATTTGGTCCATACTTTTACCAACAGAGTTACGGTGGGCAGTTTATTGATAAAAAATATTGAGTGTATAACCATTTGATTCATTCACTAAAGATACCTACAAATCATGCCTCGGTGGGAGGTCACATTTGCTATCATTAAGTGGACTTATCCTTAAGGAGACCCAAACCATGCAAGATTTAGGATCCATGCCCTCCGATGGGGAGTAACACTTCACCACATGCAAACGGGCCATCATTTGGAGACCGTGGACTCTCACAGGAGCATCCTCTCCCACTCAATCTTTTTGGGCTTTAAGTTTTAAGTACCATCTTGTCTAGATGCAATTTATTATCCATCCTACATTGTTTCATTATATATCTCATACATAATGAATGCATGGCAAGGCCTAGGGTTGGCAATTTTCTAAATGACATGCAATCACATAATATCACATATTACAAGCATTCATTTCTCCATTCATCACATGAACTAATAAAGCCACTTTCGATTGTCCATCCTAGAAACATAAAATAATTACAAGCCTTTTAGGCCCAAAATATGCTTCTTCATCTTGGATCTTCCGCTTCGAACTCTTCGCTAACATGATCCGGCTCATTCGGTAAACAAAATGTAATGGCATTTATGAAATTAGAATTTTGTCATTTTGAAAAATAAAATTCCAGCACTAGTTTTTTAGAAAACCAAATCTTTGTTTTGACAAAAAATTCCAGCACTTGTTTTCTTTAAACCGAAACACATTTCATGAAAATCATAACTGAAATATGATTCATTGAAACAAAAATTCCAGCAACTTAGTTTTCACAAAACTTATGCCAAAACACAAAAGGATACACCGAAAATTTTACCTTTCTATTTCTTCAATCCATGGCTGCTCCTTCTTCATCATTACATCAATTTGTACATTACAAAATCAAATAAAATAGAAAAAAGAAACCAAGGAGGAAACATGGTGATGATAGACCACCCTCCTTGTTACAACCAAATGAAGAAATCTTACAAGATAAAATTTAACTTCTATGGACAACCAAAAGAGCAACATACACCATATATATTTCTATCACAAAAATATGCAGTATACATAAAAGATTGCCAACCCATGCATCCACCATATAGGAACCAAATCATGCATGAAAACCAGCTCGATACCAATTGTTGGATCGGAAAAGAAAGCATGCTTAGTTTGGAGAAACGATAGATTTCAAAACTTTTTAAGAAATCATCTTGCAGCGGAAGCAATATATCCAAATCAACATGCTAATCCATACATGATATGGTATAAGGATAATAAAACTAAGAACAAGATGAAAAGAATTACCGACTCCTTCGCTACAGCTTTAAATCCTCGCTGCGCTATCCTCTCCTTCTTATATCCAAATCCTTTGCCTTTGAGTATTTTCATTTAGCAATCTATCTTCTTCCTTTTTGTAGTATCCTCAACCAATTAGATTTACCACTTGTTTTTCAAGGACAACAAGGTTAACAAAATCCTTTGGTGGGAAAGGAAAAGAAATATTTGGAGGAGATTTTCTTAGAAGAAGAAGAACCAAAATTGAAACTCTTTCAATTCTTTCACTTAAGAATTTCGGTTCTACCTTGCATGAAAAGAGAGAATGTCTAAAAACCATGCAAGAAGCCTTTCTTACATCTCAATTTCGAAATATGCATGAATGAAAAGAGTGAGAGGCATCCAATGCATCACTTCTTACATTAATCACTCATCAAATAGCCAATAAATGAGACTTACTTCATTTATCTTTAAAATGGCTATTTGAAAAGACCATAACCTATAATTGAATACCCATTTCGGTTTTGGCAAGAAGAAAGAAGGAAGATGGTCCATCTAATGCACATCTTTCATCTTTAATCTAATGAATGCAAATAAGTTACATGCCAACATTAAAAGCCAACCATTAAACCATTTAATGGTAAGTTCATAACTCCATTTAATAATGATGAACCATAATAAAGACCATCTTTATTTAGTATTATAATGTCAAATGTGTGGTTACACATCTAACCTAACACAATTTCGAAATTTCTTCTTCTCCATTTAAAAAAAATTGTTTTAATATAATTAATCTAATCAATTACATTAAACCAAAACAAGCCCATTTCTAAATGAACATATGGGCTTCCAATTAACCATTAATTAGTATAAGCCCATCATTCAATTATGGACTTCTAAAGCCTCCAAACTACTTCTTACTTAGCTTGATAACCTTCCTTAAAGCCAAGTGGGGAATCTTATTGGACTTTGATAATTCAAGCTCCAATAAGCCTAGAAATAATTCAATCTCATTGGAATTAATTCTAGCTTATTAACTAAATGTCATTCCACTAAAGACAATTAGTTAAACTCTTGAATTATTAAATATTATGAGAATATGTCCAATTGCAAACCCTATTTAGAACCTTATTATAGCCATCCGCACAACAAAGGGTAAAATTATCGTTTTACCCTTATGTTGGTTTTTCCTTCTAGATCTCTCATTTTACTTTATATGGCGATTAACACATAAGATCTCATCTTGGTGTTAAGACTTGATGGGTAGCTAGTCCATCAAACTACTGGCGCCAGTTTAATCACCAAATCTCCTTAAAACATCTAGAAGAGATGATAACACTATAAACTCTTTATTTGAGTGAATGTTCTCGATACATGTTTCAATTAATAATTCCAACATGCAGAACCTTTGGATTAATACCTGTAAAAATCCATTTCGATCATATCAAGAATTATAATGAAACACATATGAGTTCACCACTCATCAAGATTGTGGTTCATAATAGCGAATGCTTAAGTTGTATGTTTTAAGATTAAAGTAACGGCCCACTTTATTCTTGAAAACATACTTGATTCCGATTCATTTAATAGTGCCATTATCGATAGTCTACTACTATCATGATATGAAACTCATCATTCCTTTAAGTAAACTCCTTTACTTATATGGAGATAAATCGCAACACTACAGCCTAAACCATAATCAAACGACCAACTTGATTATTCAATTGTGAATCAATTAATTGATTCTAATAATATACATGTTTCCCATACATCTCTATGTATATGTACATTACTTACAAATGAATCTTGGTACCTTATGACTAGATATATAATGCTCATACAAATAAAACCAAACTCTTTTGTTTTATTAATAATAAATATTTTCATTACAAAATCAGAATCAAGAAGATAAAGTTACATGTAAATACACTTGCTTTCCAGGGCACTATATTTACATAACTCCAACACATTCGTCCACCTACCTTTGAGATCAATGAAGATTACACTCCATCCTCTGATGCTTACACTACTTCAATTCCCTTCACTCCTCCATCAGCAGAAGTTGCTCAAGCCTCTTCATCAGTTGATCCACCAGATGAAGTCAGTAGATTACGTGGTGAACTCAACAACATGAAGGAGACGGTGAATGATCTGAAAAAGATGATAGCAGAACTGCTGAAGAGCCAGAATCATTAATCATTTTTTATTATAACAAATAGGGGGAGAGAAGAAAAGGAAGAGGAGAGCAGGAAAAGAAGAAAAGGAAGAGGAGAGGATGATGTTCAGACAAAGAAGGTGTGACCGCAGCAGATGCAGAAGGGATGAAGATAAGTTTTGTTTTACTTTTGCAAATCTGTATTTTTTCACTTTTTCTTGTATATAATTTGTTATACTCAAAAAGGGGGAGATTGTTAAGTCAACATGACTTTACTTAAATATGATTTTGATGTATAACAAAAAGAGTTCAAATACAAAGAAAAACAAAACAGACGAAGATGGATACGCATTTAAGTCGGACACGATTTAACTTAGACACGCATTTGTTGAAATAATCAAGTCGACATCTGACGTAAAGTAGACGCAGACGCAAATGCAAAGCAGACGCAGACGCAAATGCAAAACAGACGCAGACGCAAATGCAAAGCAGACGCAGACGCAAATACAAAAGCAGACGCAGACGTAAATGCAAAGCAGACGCAGACGCAAATACAAAAGCAGACGTAGACGCAAATGCAAAGCAGACGCAGACGCAAATACAAAAGCAGACGCAGATGCAAATGCAAAGCAGACGCAGACGCAAATGCAAAGCAGACGCAGACGCAAATACAAAAGCAGACGCAGACGCAAATGCAAAGCAGACAGACGCAGAAAAGAAACAGATGCAAGAGTCAGTTCGAGTTAGTTACAGAACTCAACTGATTAACCGTTTCTTTAAAGATTCAAGATTCAAGAATCAAGAAGCAGTTGGAGACGAATGCAATAAATACAAGTCGAAGTCGAAGATTGAAAAGTTACAAAAACTTACTGAAAGTTACGAAAAGTTTACACAAAACAGTTTTACAAAGAGCTTACAGATACTTATACGAAATAGCGAGAAAAATTACTACGTGAGAAAAAGTGATTTTGTTGAGTGCTATTTTTCCAGTAACAAGTGTTCAAATATTTTTGAGAAGAAAAGTTATGCAGATAGCCTGCAGAGGCTAAGTGTGAAAGAATACTTGGGTTGTAGAGACTTGAAGAGGCTCGTGAAAGAATACTTGTAACGATTGAAGAGATATGAAATCTCGGAAGAAACTCTTAGATCGGACGTAGCCCACGGTTTGGGGTGAACCAGGATAAATCTTCGTGTCTACCACTCTTACTCTCTATCTCTATTTTAGTTTCAAAATATCTCATTACTTATTTTTTTATATACACAATATTGAAAAGTTTGATTAATCAGAATCTATAAAATTCTGTAAAGAATTTTATTTCTTGCAACTAGTTCTGAAAAGATTTATAAAAAGGGGAATACACAATTCAACCCCCCTTCTCGTGCATTCTAATATCATTTTCTAAGTGTTGTATTAACGTGTGATTCACTTCACTGTAATAACCTGCCAGGCCTAGAAAACTCCGTACCTCTTTTACTGTCTTAGGCTCTTGCCAATTCACCACTACTTCTACTTTTCTCGGATCAACATGGACCCCTCTTTTGGAAATCACATGTCCAAGGAAAACCACTTCATGCAGCCAAAATTCACACTTGCTGAATTTGGAATATAGATCTCTTTCCCTTAATCTTTGCAACACTATTATGAGATGCTCTGCATGTTCCCCTTAATCCTTGGAATAGACCAGAATGTCATCGATAAATACTATGACAAACTGATCTAAAAAATCATGAAAAATACTGTTCATAAGGTCCATGAATGCAACTGGAGCATTGGTCAGTTTGAATGGCATGACTCTGAACTCATAGTGCCCGTAACGGGTCCTGAAAGTCGTCTTGCTAACATCAGACTCCCTGATTCGGAGTTGATGATAACCTGACCTGAGATCTATCTTCGAAAAGACCCTTGCTCCCTGCAGCTGATCAAACATATCAACTATCCTGGGTAGAGGATACTTGTTCTTAATCGTCACCTTGTTGAGTTTCCTGTAATCAATACACATCCGCCATGTTCCATCCTTCTTCTTAACAAATAGAACTAGCGCTCCCCAAGGTGATGAACTTGGCCTGATAAACTGCTTTTCTAATAATTCCTGCAATTGATCCTTAAGCTCCCTCAACTCAGCTAGAGCCATCCGGTATGGTGGTATTGAAATGGTCATGGGTTAGGAATCAAGTCAATTGCAAACTCAATTCCTCACCGTGCAAACCCGTAACTCTTTTGGAAATACTTCTGGGAACTCCCTCACTATAGGGTAATCCTCCAACCTTCCTACTTTCACCTCTGGATCCACCACATGTGTCAAAAAGGCCTCACCCCCTGGGCCATCATCCTGTCAGCTAGCAAAGCTGAAATGATTCTCGGTGCTGGCATCTTCCTGTCCCCCTTGAAGACCACTTTCTCTCCATTTCCCAGGTCAAACTCCACTTCCTTACGGCTACAATCTAACTTTGCCCGGTACTTTTCCATGGCATCCATACCTAGTATGACATCTAGTCCCTTTAGGTCTAGAGGTAGCAAGTCTACTACCAATCTAGCACCATTGATACTGAGCTCACACTTCTTGTTGACTAAACTGATCACCACCTTACTCCCTAAAGGAGTACTAACAACCAGAAAATTATCCATAATCTCGGATTCACAAGATGCATATTCGGACTTGAGGACACAAATGAATGTGTAGAGCCAAGATCAATCGTAACATAAATCTGCTGAATTAAATAATTGAGCCATACCAACCACAACTCCTAAGCAAAAGCGACTTCTTCCTAGTTATGGCAAATACTCTAGCGGTGCTCGACCACGTGCCCTTGGCCTCCTCAGAGGATTTGCCTTCCTCACAGCCTCCCGAATCGCCTACTCAGAATCGGTCAGTTCTCGCCGCTTCCGTCGCCTCTGGACTTGAAATTGAGAGCCCTCTTGCCTTGACCTCGAGGACAATCTCTCATCATGTGCCCTTCTCTCCACATTGAAACAACCACCAAATGTCGACTTTATCTCGGGAGTCGACCGTCCCGGATGTGAGCCCGAGTGGAGCCCATCTCCAGACACTTGCCTTCTTGAGACCTTAAACTTGACA